>JBAIZL010000376.1:7687500-8250000 GCA_036971475.1 Prosapia bicincta | reverse complement strand
GTTCTCAGGCTTCAGTTCAACGAGTTCTCAGGATATAGCCGGAGGAGATCTCAGCCGACAGTTCGAATTGTTCTCTGACTACAGTTCGAGGATTCCTCAGGCCACAGTTTTGGGAGATCCTCAGGCTACAGTTCGAAGAGTTCTCAGGCCACAGTTTTGGGAGATCTCAGGCTACAGTTCAAAGAGTTCTCTGACTACCGTTTGAGGAGTTCTCAGGCTACAGTTTGAAGAGTTCTCTGACTACATTTCTAGGAGTTCCCTGACTACATCTCGAGAGGTTCTCAGTCTACAGTTTAAAGAGTTCTCAGGCCACAGTTCGAGGGTTTCTCTGGTTACAGCATGAGGAGTTCTCAGGCTACTACATATAAAATCTTTTAAAAGACCCAGTCAGATATGTTAAGTCTGATCAAGTAGCCTATATTAGAGTAATTCATAGACACCATGTACAGGATTTCCCATACGTAGTAGTGTTACAATGTTTAAACTTTTGATATATTATTGACTTTGCGTCATAATAATATTAACGATAATAATATTATCGTCTGATGTATTATATAATAGCCATGCCATCAAAAAAATAAACCACCCCGCGAAGGAACGAGTTAGGCAATAAACAGCAATGCCGTGTATAAGCCACAATTTGGTGTTAATATCATTTTTAATAATGCAAGAATATATAAACGTAATAGATTTACGTTATAATTAATTTATTTTATATTTAATAATAATTTAAACTTAACGAGAATTGACTTTCTTTAAAAAAAAGAAGCTATAATGATCTTCGACGTTTTGATGACCATAATGAGAATTTTCGTGCCCCCTCAAGGCTAAAAATAACCCGGAAAATAATTTTATGTATTAGTTTAAAAAATAATCCGGAAAATAATTTTATGTATTAATTTAAAAATAATATATTAATTAATTTCTTCTGAAGAAGATTGTTTTGAAATCTAAATGTACACAAGAATTAAATAGAAAAGTACTTAGCGCGTAACTCTCGTATTTAGGAGATTTTTTTTCTTTAATTGATAAACACACCACACTAGCTTTAAGTTGCTTCCAACTCAGAACTCTGATTAAAAGTTTGTAATTAACGAATTTTAATTGGAGTTATTATTAAACAAAAAACATTCTGTGATTACGAAATTTGTAGGCTACGTATATTTTTAAAGAATATATAGTTATTTCTAAATAAATAAACACTGCTTAACAAAAAGCCTAGGAAAAGCAGTTCAATCAATTACCTACATTTGGTCTTACTAATAAATGCATGTTATTCTAAACATTGGATTAGAATTAAATGCCTATAACTTGCAATCGTAAGGAAAGAGTTCTAATAGGATGTTGCCAGTTAGAATTCAGGCCTAATCTAATTATCTGTAAACAATTATTGCAAGTAAAGGCAAAATCACTCGAACGTAAAACTCAATATTCGTCTACATTATAACGTTATAACTGCTATAATCCTGTTTAGCAGTTTAGGTGTACGAGAATATCTAATAGCTTTTACCATTAGTAAATAAAAACCGTGTTGAGAATACGAGAAATTTACATTCAGTATTTAAGAACCAATATTAACTTTAGATTCTACTAACTATAAATTAAACTACTTATGTAGTAATTTTAGGCGAATAACAAAAGATAAACTTTACTTACTTAAATATCGACATTTCTGAATGATTCCAAGTTAAATTACATCAAACATACATTTCACACACGTGAAGCTATTTACATCAGCGTTCAATTATTTGTCAGTCGGAAAGATAACTTTTAACATACAAAACACTAGCGAAAAAAACAGCTGATTCATTGTTGGCTAGATTAATGTTTACAGTAGGGAGAGGAATCTGTGTGGCTGTGGCCGGACGACTCAACGTTGATATAGGTGACAACAGAAAGCTATGCAATGGCCGTGGAAGCAAGGAATTTTTGTGTTATAAGAATAAAATAGATAACTTTGCTTTTAATTAGGAAAGACGCACGTTTGTAATAAAATAAATGAAATATTTGTTCTGAAATCCATTTCTCAAGTTACATACAATTTAGCGTCCATTTAAAAAATTACAATTTGATGTAAAAAATTGCAAAACAAGAAATCGTTTTATAAAATATTTCTACAACTATGAGCAATAAAAAATTGTTTTTAAAACAAACTTTATGGAAACAACACAAACAACATTATAGGGTAAATAGTTACTGACAGCTGCACAAATTACAAATACAATCAGCAAACTCGCAACATGCAAGGATACAACCCTTAGAGAGGATCTCCTGAGAGGCACAACCTCTCAGATCGTAGATAACCCTTCTATTTACACGTGCATTTTGTAGTTTGTGGAACGCCATATTTCTTAATTATTTTAATGTATTGCAATCATACGCAATATTTTGACACCATCCACTTTTGTTTCTTAGAAAGTTTAAAAGGCGTAATATATTGTATAAAGTGTGAAAGATGCAAATGTTAAAGCTTGTTGACTTTGATTTCCTCAGGGATATTAAGCCAATAAATCCCTTCTACCACTGAATATGTTTATAAATATCAGATCGCAAATTCGACTCATTTGTTTAGAGGAAGGAATCTATGTAAAGTTGTATAAAAGTAAACAGACAGATGGTAACATACCATACAGCGTTGATGACTCATGTCATGGACTACTGAGGGACGATGGTGTGTTATACAAGTCGCAATGTCCAGCCCCATTATCTGCCGGGATCTTGGGCTGGTTTTGTAAAATATACAAGTAATATTATATTATTCATCATTATGTTGTGCCGATTGTGGCATATGTGAAGGTCATAAAGTTAGTAACATGACAAAGGCCTTCATGATAGTTAGTGTGTACCTTTTTATGTGTGAAGCTTATGTTTACCCTTGGGATAATTATTCAGTAAAATTATTGCCGAGTTTCTAAAAAATAATTCCGCAAATTGAATTACATACGTTTTTACATACATTGAAGTGTCTAGCTAATTAGAATTCCCCTCTACCCTAGCTTTGTCCCCCCTGAGAATAAAACGTGTAGTTAATAAGGAGGAAATTTAAAACACATTTTAAAGAAAGGAGATTTCAGACAGATACATGGAGAAGGATTCGTATTATAGAAACACGTAAATGGGTTAGAAATCCCACAATGCAAAGTTTCACTGCATAAAATGAAGCCTATAGCACTATTGTAAACAACACATAACAAAATATCAAAGTAACAATAAATGTACCATTTAAACATAACAAATTCTTTAATATTTATGTAGACCTTGCCTTGTATATTAATTAGAGGTCTTATTGGTTTGTCACTGGAAAAGTGCAATCTGCAAAAGCCGAAGCAGCGTGCATTAAATAATATGGCGGTAAAAGTAGAATTTACAGAATTTATAGAAGTATAAGAGTATAATATTTACTGTGAATGCTTTTAGACAGATATTTTGATATTAATTTCGGGAAATAATTTAAAATTATTTAGAGTAAATATATTACATTATATTCTGTTTTAAACATATTAATAATGACTGAAGATTAGTTGCCTGGTAACATGCATTGACCCGGCTAGCTGACCTGAGCAACCGGGCGGGTCCACAGGTGGCGGATAGTGGGACGGCCTACAGATATGTACGTTACCTGTGAATAAGGATTCCGGAAGGTTTCTGAATAAGCAGGCCTGGACCAAGGCAATGGTTCAAAGGTGAGGAATTATCCCTCCTTGTCAGTCAACTGGTTGGGTGTGGTAGAAATAACTGCTCTGACTGGGGAGACTGGGGTAGCTGGGAATTAAGTCCTCACAATGGTACTCTCACCTACCAGGTGAAACAAGGGCAATGCGACAGTGACGTATGGGTGGGAAACTACCCTATCGACACAGTTGTAAAAAAGAGAGTAAATCAGGCTGTTCGCTCCATGAGCAACAGTTAATAATGTCCTGAACTTGGGGTGTGCTCCATGGTCAGTGACTGAATACCCAATCCAAGGTGGAAGGCATAGTGCCGAAGAATGAATGGCTGCAGAGTATAAAATGCAGTCGCACACGATCCCCTTGAGGAACCAGACAAAACCTCATTGTATGTTGTCTTGCCAGTGCAGTGGGGGCTCTGCTCTGGTCGACCGTTATTTCACCCATACTCGGGGGACGTTAATAGACCAAAAAAGTAAAACAATTGGTTTTGAGACTGCACAGACAGCGGGAGCCAATGAGACGACAAACCGTGAGTCTGTAGCAGATGTGTCAACGGCAACCTTCACTGGGGGTGCGGGGGCGGCTGTCAAGCTGCCGACTGCAGAAACCGGTGAAGTGGCTGTAGAGTTGAGCACGCTGCTTTACGGAGAAAGCGTATGAGTGGAGCGGCCAAAAGGCGGCTCCGAAGAGAACAGGAGAGAGCGGCCGGAGGGCCAATAATCCTGAAAAAACGATGGGGAGGCCAAAACCGAGCCGAGCCTGTCAAAGTCCAGGGCTTGGATGTTGTGAGGAGGAAGGTGCAACAGGGAAGCAATCAACCAAGGGCACCAGACGCCAGCACGTACAAAAGGCCTTAGAGTGCGACGTCCAATCCCTCTCCAGTGGAGGGAGGAAAGAAGAAAGTGAAGCTGGGACAAGGGGGGGGATGCTGCAGTGTCTTCGGGCACATACGGCAATACCCTTCGGCAAAAGCTAGCAAATGTCCCAGTTAGTTACCCAGAGAGACAACTCTCGGAAGAGATGGCGTTGGAACTGGAGGAGCTGTTCTTCTCGGAACTGCTGTCCGCTGAGGCGGAGAGTGGGTGGGGATAGAGGGTTCAGGACAGCATAATTAGAGAGGGGGGCTCGTATGCTCGAGAAGTATGCTCGTATGCTCCTCATGGGAGAGCCTGGAGTGGGTCCTTCGGGTCCTGCCAAGCTTCACCCTGAGTGAGGGGGTAACGTTGAGGGCAGGGCCACCCAAGGAGATCTTTTGCATTGCAAAGGTTTCAATGTGGATGCCCAAACCCTATAATGACAAGGATCCGGAAGAGATTCTGAAGGTGGTCATAACCCAGAACCCTGGGATAGTTCGGGATACTTGGAATGCGATTGCTAGGAAAAAGGAGGATGCAGGTCCTACCCTGATCCTGTATATAGGAGAGGGCTCCCTCAGGGCACTGCGAAACAACAACCTGAGGGTGAACGAGGGGCTGAGACAGGCCACGTTCAAGGTGCTCTCTAGTCCTGGGGCTACTCTGCGGACCCAGGCAACTGCGAAGTAAGCAGAACAATGATCAAGATCCTCCAAGTGAACCTACAGCATAGCAGGGCGGCTAGTGCTGTCGTGTGTATGATGCTGGACAGGGGAGAGGTAGACTTGGTTCTCATCCAGGAGTAATGGATTTCTGGAGGACGAATAGGCGGGCTGGCGACATCTGGAGGTACGTTGTTGTATGACAAGGACTCCGGTGTTCCCAGGACATGTATCCTGGTTAGGAGGAGGTTGAGTGCTTTTGTACTAACAGACTTCTGCTGCAGGGACTTGATAGCAGTGATGGAGGAGCTGCGGGCGGAGGGGAGGATGAAGAGGCTGAACCTGGCCACGGCATATCTTCCCTTTGACTACGCGGGGGCTCTACCAACACAAGAGCTGAGGAGGCTGGTCGAGCACTGTGAGGGGCTGTGGACGAGGAGCTGCTGGTGGGGATGGATGCTAACTCCCATAACACTTCGTGGGGAAGTAAAGGTACCAACGCTAGAGGTGAGGAACTTTTAGCTTATCTTAGCTCTAAGAATTTACTAGTCTTGAATCAATGGGAAGAGCTGACGTTTGTCACTAGGGCCAGACAGGAGGTCCTGGACATTACGGTGGCATCGAACCAGATGGCTAGGTATGTACTAAATTGGCATGTGTCGGATGAACCATCTTCTTCTGACCACACACATATTAGGTATGATATCTCCCTAAATCCAGCTATGCTTCGGCCAACCACGGATCCAAGAAAAACAGACTGGCACTCCTACAGGAGGGACCTGGGTGTTCGGATTGAGGAGGCTGGATTGGAGTAAGGTGGGAGGAGAGAGCTAGAAGACTCTGCAACATTGGTTGGCGAGGCTATAGAAGAATCCTTTACTGATAACTGCCCTCTCAGTGAGGGGAGAAAAGTAGGTAATCCGTCATGGTGGAACAAGAAGCTAGCCAAACTTAGAAAGACCACCAGGAGAGTCTTTAATAGAGCAAAAAAGAACGGGGAGTGGGACCAGTATAGGAAAACACTAACCGAATACAACAGGGCAATTAGAGAAGCACGCAGGAAGTCCTGGAAGGAGTTTTGTCAAGAGACAAGAGTTTTGACAAAACTCGGGAAGGGGCACGACTGCATAAAGTCCTCTCTAAGGACCCAGTTAACTCGGTGGGGATGCTAAGAACCGGACTGGGAAATATAACAAAAACTGCAGGGGAAACTGCGGAAGAATTAATCAGAACACATTTCCCTTCCAGTACTCTGAGGAAACTTGGTGGAGCAGACACTGAACCATTTGCCAAACTCTCCACAAGACGCGGTAAGAGGGAAGACTGGGAAGTGGCAAGGAGGATAGTAACTCCACAAAGAGTAAGATGGGCTATTGGCACATTTAAACCATACAAATCTCCAGGTCCAGATGGGATCTATCCTGTGCTGCTGCAGCAGGGAATGGATATGCTGGTGCTGGTACTTGCTAAATTATACAGGTTAAGCATTGCTCTAGGGCATGTGCCGGCAGCTTGGAAATCTAGTAAGGTGGTCTTTATACCTAAGCCCACCGGTAACAAATCAGAAGGGAAAGGATACAGATCTATTACACTCATGTCCTTTGTTCTTAAGGGACTTGAGAAACTGGTTGATAGGCATATTAGGGGGGGGGTGATTTGGCCATAAAACCACTGCATTGGAACCAGTATGCTTATCAACCGGGGAAATTCTGCGAGGGAGCTCTCCATCAAGTGGTTGGTAGGATTGAGCAAATGATCGCTAAGAAATGTTGTGCCATAGGTGCCTTCCTCGACATTGAAGGTTCTTTCAATAACCCCTCAGTGGAGACAATGGTAAATGGTGCAAGACGTCATGGAGTGGATGCGACCACTTGTGACAGGATAAGTTCCATGTTACCAAACAGAAGCATTTCTATAGAGGTGGCTGGGGAGGTCAGAAGGGCGCAGACAAGTCTAGGCTGTGCACAAGGGGGGGGGGGTTCTCTCCCCTCTGTTCTTGTGCCTAGTGGTTGACAACCTTTTTGAACTCCTGAATGAACAGAGGTACTTCTGTCTAGGATATGCGGACGACATAGTTGTTCTGATCCTGGGCAGATTCCTTGATACAGTCCTTGAGGTAATCAGAAATCCTCTACGACTGAATAAAGAGTGGTGTAATAAGGAGAACCTTAGAGTAAATCCGAAAAAGACTGCTCTTAATAACTTCACCAGACAGCAAAAAGATCTGACGACCAGGATGCCTCGCTTGTTTGGTGAATACCTTGAGTTTGTGGGTGAAGTACCCGGGAGTTACTCTGGACAAGAAACTCACCTGGAACCCACATCTTGAGAGGACAGTTAACAGGCCCAAAAGGTCACTGATGACTGTGAGAAAAATGGTGGCTAAGAAATGGGGACTGAAGCCATCAATGATGCACTGGATGTATCTGAGACTGATAAGACCTATGATTACCTATGGTGCTCAAGTGTGGTGGACAAAGGCCAACCAGGCACAAACAAGAGCTCAACTGAGCTCTATCCAGAGATTGGCTTGTCTGTGCACACTGGGGGCGATGTCAACTACACCTGGTGCAGCAATGGAAGTAATGCTTAACCTCCCCCCCCTTTCGCTTGTCCTTAGGGGAGAGGCGAGTCTGGCGGCATGGAGATTGCGCAACTCGAACAACTGGGCTAACCTCCCAGATGTTTCGGGACATGTGAGTATCGAGTGCGTGGTTAAAGAACCCGTCTTGGAAATGGGCAGCGACCACATTACTCGAACGTTTGCACCTGACCAGGTCCACCAAACTATGATGAATTGGTCAGGGACATTCCTAGACATAGATGGCTCCAAGATGGCCTTCGGCACTGGAGCGGGGGTGTATTGTAAAAACCCAATTGTAAAACTAGTGTTTTCCTTGGGGAGGCATACCTCGGTCTTCCAGGCCGAAATATATGCTATAAATGCCTGTCTGGGAGAGATAGCGAGAAGAGGAACAGACGGGACCCGGATTGCTATTTTCTCCGACAGTCAGGCAGAAATTAAGGCATTAACGGACATGTGCTCACCCCGGCCATAGTCAGGGGGTGCCTAAATAACCTACAAGCCCTGACAAGGCATAATCAAATCAAGATAGGTTGGGTGCCAGGGCATAGGGGAATACTTGGAAATGAAGCCGCAGTTGCGCTGGCCAGAGAGGGGTCTTCGACTCCACTGATTGGACCGGAGCCTGCGGTAGGCATTTCCAAATCCATGGTCAAGATGGCAGTGAGAAGGTGGATGGGTGAAAAACACTGTGAGCACTGGATCAGGGCTGAAGGGATGAGACACAGTAAGCTAACCCTTAGGAAACCTTCCTTGGGGCTGCAGAAGAGTCTCATCTATCTGTCTAGGCAGGAATTGAGGATAGCCACAGGTCTACCCACGGGACACGGTGGACTAAGGAAACATCTGCATAAAATGGGTATCTACAAGGATGAACCTTTGTGCAGATTATGCGGGCAGGAACTGGAGACTGCCACATACATTATTTACAGATGTGAAGCAGTTGCCGAGAGGCGCTTCAACCTCTTTGGTGATGGAATGGCTCTGGTGGATGCTGAAGGTAAAACACTAGTCAGGAAACTCCTAAACTTGGTAAGAGGGAAGGGGCTATTTGACTAGATCAGGGAGGTAAGTACAATATACCTTAAGGTAGCAGTGCTTCGGGCAGTTTAAAACCCGCTTCCAAGTAATAAAAAACAAAAAAAAAACATGCGTTGAGGTCTCATTATTGTTTCCATGGAAATATCCATTGTTCCTGGAAACTAGGTTGTAGCTATAAAAATATTAATTTATCTGGGCGTATAGTTAAACGATTTTATATTTACTAGTACCATAAACCTGACGTAAATGGATTTCATTTTGCCAGAGTTTGTACCAGCACGCTTGGGTTATTTTAATTCTGCGTGTTACATCTTATTATTCCCATCCTCACCAACAACTGTACTGCTTTCTTTTTAAAAGTCTTTTTATTTCAGAACATAAGGCAACCAAACACCCAACTTTTTGTACATTACAGCAAACATAAGCAACCCATTAACTCACCTTAGTGCACTGCACGATGCGGGGGAGCTCTAAGGGACTCCGGACGGCTTCGAGGATTTTCCCAAGTTATCATCTACTTGGTTCACCATTAGTATGCAAATGCAATAACAGCATAATTGTTTCCTTCTATTGTTTTCTTCTGATTTACACTATGTGATAGTCACTTAGCCGGTTAGTGCCTTAAAGTACGTTTAAAGATACTATTATTCAAAAGTAAATTATACAAAAACAAGACATCAATATTCAATTCTCTTAATAAATAAGACTATTACGCACAAATAGGCCCACATCTAGCAAAATCTTTAAACATAAACATTTCTAATAAAAACCCACTGTAGTGTTCTTTTATGTTTTATATCTAAACGCATAGTTTTAGGTTTGTATTTAATTTTTCTAATTTTAAAACACTTTTATAAAAAGGATTTTTCAAACTTTCATTTCCCACAACTTCATTCTCAAAGCAACATAGCAAATTATTACTTAACCATGACACACATGTAAACTATGAAAATAATCAAATTAACAACAAATGTAACAATTTTAAATTGTACACAAGTGTTTTATAATATATGGCTAGTTTGCTTTTGTTTCCCTAAAAAACTGTACCCAGGGAATAAAACAGGTTACAAACTAAATATTCTTTTATCCCAAAAAAATTGATATTTCCTATAATAGGTCAGCTGGTTTGCTGTGTGTGTGACTGTGTTACCGTATGTCTGTCTCCGCGTGCATGTGTAACTATGAGTTTGTGTGGGTCTGTGAATTACAATCAATGAATTACAAATGGCAACTCCAGACTACAAAATTACTTTTGCGAACATAGACTACATAAGGTAAATGCTTCAAAGGTTTATTAAACAAGAGAAATATAAAATCTCGCTAAACAAATACATTAACTTTCTTATAGCATCGTTATAATCTATTTATAAGAACACAATAATCACAAAACCCACAACAGGATATAGCTCTCTATGCATACCTGTTTCGGCCACACTAAAAATTGTCTTCTTTGTGCAATTTTAACAGGACAAAGTTACTTGCCTTAATAGAAAACAATAATGGAAAACTTCTAACCCCCCAATTATTATAAACTTACGAGTATTACATTTGACAACAAACTTTCAATTTAAAAACCTTTAGACAAAATGCGAAAATACAGCTAAACTCATCACAACTTTAGTAAGAAAAGATAAAATAAAACGCACTTGTTGAATAAACAGAGCTGACAGCAGGATTCCCTTGAAGTCCAAAGTCTGTATCGTAGTGATAGCAATTTGTTACTCTAGTTGGCTGAGGCAGCCTCGACTTTCTTCCTTTAGTTTGTTTACTCTAGACATTAAATGGCAGTGAATTTGGCAACACAGTTTGGTTGTATTATAAGCTAACAGCTCAATTTATTGCCTAATCGGAAGTGAATATTGGAAAAGGAACACTTTTTAATTGCCATTTTAGTAAATTATGATTGACAACTATTTTGAACAAAATAACAATTTACTATATTTTCTCCAATTCAGTTATACTTGACAGAATTTCAACGAAAAACATTCCTTTCTCAAGAAGTATTACTTATTTTAAAATTTATTAAAAATGAATTTTTGTATGTATGTAGGCTATGAGATTTATGCATTACAAAATCAGTAATACGATCCACATGAAACTTTGGGAAATTGTTGAGTACATTCCTGAGAAGGTTTCGGTGATAAGTAGGTCTTAGGGGCGTAGCCCAAAGGGATGACACTAGACCCCACAAAACCAATTAATTTTAGCGGAAAAAAATTAACCTCTAAAACGGTACTAGGTTATCGACAAAACAGCTTCCTAACGAGATAACATATACATTATTTAAGTACCAAACCAGCAACGTCTTAAAACATTTTATTGAATTCATTCGAAATTTTGGTTGCTAAGCAAGACTTTTTTTGAAAATACATACTTCTCACATTACATATGTATGTGGCTTGCTCACACTTCGGAAAACCGGATTTTTCGTGTACACGCCAGAAAGAAAAACCAATAATATTGTGTATCTGAATGCACTTCAATAAATAACATTCAAACAAGAACTATGAATGTCCCACTTTTCTCGACCGACTACTAAAAAATACAAAATTAGGTTCAGTTAATGTTGACAATCCGTTCCTTTACTTTTAGGCGGTACGAAGTTCACTGGGTCAGTCAGTAATTGATAAAATTATTATTTTCTGTAATTTAAAATTGACCAATCAGGTTCACTATTTCGGCCAGAGGACGGCTTTGTGACCGAAGCATTGGCGGCAACCTGGAGCAGAATTGTTTAGCACGACCTGAAGAAGGATTTCCAGGACCTCAGGAGATATGGTAGTTACTATGGGAAGAACTGAACACTTGTTAGGATTTTCTGACCATTTTATTGGTCGTGATCCTCTCCTATGGGCTGCATGACCTTGACGTGGTGGAGAGGCTTAATCCGGGCGTGGGGGACGGGTGGAGCGGAGCTGTATGTATGTGGCTCCCTATAAACGGAAAGTCCAGGAAAATGTGTGAGTGCATGAAGGCGGCTCAAAAAAAACCGGCCAGTCCTAGCACTTGAATGGTTGTTATCTGCCCGGCTCTCGCCCTGCCCTTCCCTTGCGGGCGGCAACCAAGAAACACCCCCCATCTCAGGTTGGTGGTCTGGATGGGTACATACACACCGGATCTGAAGGTGTTATGCGATCCATGCCGATGTAGATTCGTGACCCTCAGGGTAGGGAGGGTCTTTAACGGAGACTCAGGGGCCCCTGGCGCCACTCCCGAATACTTAAATCGCCTTACCGCCGTAAGCGGGGCTCTGCGGCGGCGGACCTTAAATTTCCCTAGCTACTCGTGAGAATACACATGACAGAAACAAAAAAATAATTAACTGGTCAGGGCTTAGAACCTACCGAAAGATCTGTCCCAATGGATGTGGCTTCGGCCCCCGTAGAGACAGATATAAATCCAGTTGCAAAGACAACATGAAGATAGAGTAGGAGACAAAGGCTTTCTTACTATGAGGAAGCAAATAAGGCGGATGCGGAGGGCAGAGAATCACCGTCACCCCCTTTGAAGAAACGCCGGTCCAGGCAGCTGAAGTGTTTGACGAAGGCTGGGGCTAGAACCCGCCCTGTCGTCCCGGAAGCCAGTGGATCTTTTAGGACCTTAGTACGACAAGTGAAAGAGAGGAAAACAAAGGAAAGGGGATCTTCTAATCCTACTCCAGAGTCGGAGGCTAGGAGGAATAGACAAGGGTCTAGCCCTGTTGGGTCGGAGGGCCGTCTTTCTAGTCGATCTCCGCCAACCTACCGAGGGTAATAGTGACCTTTGGGGATAGTGTAGGTGTTAGGATGGAGATGGCGGCGTTCGACCACCTTAAGGGCACTGTCTTGTACCGGATTCTGGACATTCCTAGTGTAGGTTTTGTTCCGCGGTTCAGAGACACATACTTAAGGGATGTAGTCGCAGCATTTATTTGTGCTGAGAAGGAAATGGCAAAATAGCTGAGAGAAGTGGTACCGCCAGTTAAGCTTGAGGTCGGGACTCAGGCAAGACTAGTCATGCCTGATGAACTGATCAAAAGGGTGAAAGTGACGGTGCTCGTACCCCCACCTAAAGGGGAGGCCTCTCAATTGGTCAAGGTCATGGGGATGGAAAACCCAGAAATTAACACTTCGATGTAGAAGATCCTACATTGCATTGAACGGGGACCTGCAAGTCTCCTCTGCCAAGGATTGGATGAGGCTTCGGCCAGAAAACTCAAGGCAAGAGATGGGAAGGCCTTCCTGGGAATTGGAGATTTCACTTTTAAATGGACTTCTAAGGACCCGGAAGAAAAGTGCTAGAAAGTGAATCAGGAGAAGCGTAGGGCGTGAATATGGCTGAACCTCAAGCACTGATCCTGCAAATTAAATTGCACCACATAAAAGCACGTCGGTGTTCCTAACAGATACTTAAATGTGAGGCACACATTACCAGCACTTGCACTAGTGCAAGAACCGTGGCTGGACAGGAACCGTATAAGGGGTATGACTGCAGCTGGGGGCACTCACGTAAGTGGGGAACATGAGGGACACAGGGCATGTGTGATAGTCAGAGGACTAGAAGCAACGCTGATTCAAGTATTCTCAACTAGAGACCTTGCGATGGTTAGAATTCGAAGTAAGAGCGAGGTAAGTGGCAGCAGGCAGTTCATCGTGTCCTCCACTTACTGCGCCCCCAATAGAGAATCGCCCCCTGCAGAATTACGTAAGTTAGTTCGGTTCTGCATTGAGAGGAATATAGGAGTCTTAGTAGGGCTGTAATGCCAATGCTCATAATGAGGTGTGGGGCAGCACAGACACAGATGAGCGTGGTGAGGAGCTCCTCGCCTTCTTGATTGAAAAAAACCTACTTGTTTTAAACACAGGTTCCGAGCCAACATTTGTCACTTCAAACAGAATGGAGGTACTAGATATCATATTCTGTAATAGACAGATGGTATGGTGGATGCATGACTGGCAGGTTTCGGATGAGCCTTCCATGTCAGATTACCGGACCATTACTGCTGCGATGATGGGAGTTGTCCCCCATGTGGTGTGGCTTAGGAACCCGAGAAGGACAAACTGGGAAGGTTTTAAGTCCTCGGTGAGGAGGCGGATGTCAGGCTTCCGTGGTAAGTATGGTACAACAAACGAACTGGAAAATGTTGAGGCCTACATCAGGACTGCAATTTCCACGCCATTTGAGGAAATTTGCCCTCCCTCGCAGATAATTACTGGTAGGGGTAAGCTTAAGTGTACCAGCGAGTTAGAGGCAAGACGGAAAGAGACTAGAAGACTCTTTAACTGAGCACAGAAGAAGAAAACGGCAGATACCTGGCAGGCATATAAAGACTTCCAGAGTCTCTATCAAAATCTTATAAAAGAGGTTAAACGTGCTTCTTGGGAAAAGTGGTGGACAGCGATAAGCACACTGAGTGACACTGCTATACTGTTTAAGGTGTTAGCAGGTGGACCGAGGGGAGAGCTTACGTTTGTCAAGATGACTGATGGTAGCTTTCCTGACACCCTGAGGAAACCCTGCGTCTCCGTATGAGGAACAGTTTTCCCGATATTAGACCGGTAGGGGACGGTGATCGAATTCTCCGCCATACTGGGCTAAGGACGGACTGAAATATTGCTTTGGCAGGTGATCTCAGCGCAAAAGGTGAGAGAGGCGATTCTGTCTTTTGCGCCTTTTAACGCCCATATTACCTTGATTAGATATAATTACTTGGGTTACACGCCCGGGCAGTGGCTCAAAACGAAAGTTATCTTCCCCCCAACCTCTAAGGAGAGTCTATATAGAGGTAAAGGACTTCAGACCTATCAGATTTACATCTTTCTTGTTAAAGACACTGGAAAGACTGCTGGGCTACTACGTGAAGGAGAGACCTCTAAAGCAGTATCCGCTTCATCAGGACCAACACGCCTACCGAACTGGTAGGTTAGTGGAGACTGCGCTGTTGTCGGTTGTGGACTTTATTGAGGGTCAGATCAACAACGAGGGATATGTATTGGGACTTTTCTTGATGTAGAGGGGCTTTTACTAGTACCTCTAGACTGCCCATCAAGAGAGCAGCTATGAATCAGATTTCTGATGGAATTATAAATTGGATTATGGGTTCCTTGGAAAACTGAATAAGTACTGCATTCCGGATGGGGTGCACGATAAATGGGATGGTCTCGAAGGGCTGCCCGCAGGGTGGAGTATTATCCCCTCTGCTGTGGAGCCTCTTCGTGGACGGACTACTAAGGACGCTCAGTGGAATGGGTGTCAAGATGGTAAGATATGCGGATGGTATAGCTATCCTAGTTAGGGGGCAGTTTAAAGAGGTCCTCAAAAACCTTCTTCAAGAGGCACTCCAGGTAACAGAAGCAAGGTGCAGGGAGAATGAACAATACATTTAAGGACATAAATCTGTGGCACTCTTCTTCACTAGGCGGTATAAAACTAAATCACTGGAGTTGATGGAAATTGGTAATACCAAAATAACCTATGTTGAGAGCGCTAAACATCTGGGAGTTATTCTGAATAGAAAGCTACTCTGGCGTGAGCACTTTGATGATAAATGCATAAAAGCCATATCTACGATCTGGCAATTCAGAGGAGCAATAGGTACGAGATGGGGTTTGGGTCCACGTCAGATGAACTGGATTCATTCCGCCATTGTGGTGCCGAGGTTAGTCTTTTCCTCAATCATCTGGTGGGACAGGGCACAGAAAGAAACAAGTAAAAGAATGCTGGACCGCGCGCAGGGTCTCTTCCTTAGAGGAATAATAGCTACAAGGAGAAGCACACCATGTGCGGCCATAAGGGTTATGTTGGGTTTTCCATCCTCGAGTCTTCAAATTAGCATGGAAGCAATGAAAACTGCATACCGGCTAAATTGTTACGGGCAGTACAAGACAAGTAGCAAACGTCATAAACAGCTATTTGGGGATTCACTGAAAGAGCTCTGGACAGAAACTCAGGATAAGATACTGTCTCTTAAAAGGGAAAATGGAAGCTACAAACTCCATGTTCCTCAAGAGAGGCAAGAGAGTTTAGATCCAAACATGGTGAAATCTGGGTCACCAATGGGTCTACGATAAAGGAAGGAGTGGTAGCAGGATTTAGTGGACCGAGACACCAAGTAAGATCTTGTCATCGCCTGGAGGACTACAACTCTGTCTTCCAGGGGGAGGTATTCGAGATCAAACTATGCGCTGAGAAAATAATAGGGGCTGGCAGGTGGAGAAGACCATCTGGATTTCCTCGGACAGTCAGGCAGCTCTGAAGGCTTTAGGTAAGCCTAGTACCAGCTCTATGGTGGTGGCTGAGACTATAGCTTCTCTAGGAGAGCTGAGTAAGTATAATTCGCCTAACCTAACCCGGATTCCAGGAAATTCTGTCTGGATAGGGAATGAGAGAGCTGACGCCTTAGCAAAACAAGCGTGTATAACTCAAGGACCGTTGCTAAGGGCCGTGGGCATGCTGCCTCAAGAGGAGAACAAGAGGACCACGTTACATATAGACCGGTTGTGCAGGGAAGAATGGAATGCAACCTTGGGGTGTAACATATCCAAGGTACTGTGGCGTTACTCAGGAGATTTGTGGGGCAAAGAACTACTCTACTTAAGTAGACCTCAACTCATTGTTACTGTAGAGCTGGTTAAAGGGCATGGTAACCTAACGGGGTTCCAATACAAAGTTGGAAAATCTAGGTCCCTGTGTGCAAGAGATGCGACAAGGACCAAGTGGAAAGCCCAATGCACCTACTCTGTGAGTGCCCTGCTTTGAGAGCTGCAAGGAAAAAGTGGTTTGGCTGGCAGGTATATACACCAGAAGATATCAGAAGATTTAGCAAAAGGTGGGTACTTGATTTCTGCAAATAGGTAGGTACCACAGCTATCCATACACTTCCCTAGAATTGGTGACTAGAGAGGCGCAACACGGGCTCTCAATCGGCTGGGCCGAGTAAATTGGGAGAAGCTCCCTGAGGGACCATCTATTTCGGCCACTCCCGTCAGCACCTACTTCCAATCAGAGCTAGGTACTGATTACACCATGACGGAGGGTTCTGATGCAAATCCGAATACGATGATGCAGGATATCGGCCCGTCGTAGGGAGTAAGAGGAAGAAGCAGACACGCCAGTCCGACTCCGGGACTGAAACCGAGACGAAACGTAAGACCGCGGACCCTGTGAAGACCCGTAGCCAGCGCGGAAGCTGACAGAGCTTCACAAAAGGTCGTCACTCGCCGTGAATTAGGGTGAACGTTTCCTAGTGCCAGGCTCTGCTTCTCTCCAAACGTAGGACATACAACCTCAACACGCCACTAAAACTATTAGGCGAGGATATCCACTGGAGGGACCAGGTCAAATTTCTAGGAGTCATATTCGACAGAGGCCTGACTTGGGACCCTCACAATACCAACACGTTAAAGAAAGCAACAATTACATCAACACAACAATATGCTCTGCTTAACTGAACGAGCCCACTTTCATTACGGGCGGTATCCATTATTAATTAGTTTAGAAATAGTAATGCAAATGGCAGAACCTACAAAAGGTGTTTTTACGTTCGTAAAAGTTTCAAAAAAAAATCAGGGTTAAAACATTAGATATTCATTAAGTTAATAACGGCTTTCCAATCTTAACAAATTGTGACCACAGGTAAAAACAAAATCTTACAGATCACGACTTAAATCATAACATTTATAGTTGATAGCTACTACATTCAGCAACGTCCATTGGTAAATAGTTAGGAAATAGTCAAGCAGATGACAGCACCTACAAGGTCGATCTGATGATTCTATGGTTTATCGTTCCATAACACTCCTTCTAGGGATGTCTTAATAATTAATAGACATTTTAATCGGCAACTCTGGGAAACCTAGCACTAAATATATGACATTTTGTAAACATAAATCCTCTTAAAATCGTTTGTAAACAATCCAAAAATAAATTGAGGTTTTAACTTTAGAGAAATATTTAGTTAATAGCGTACTACTAATAGCGGTTAACTGCACCTCTTGGGAACCTAGCACTATTTATATGACATTTTTTAAACTAAAAAACCTTAAATTCGTTTGTAAAAGTTCCAAAAAGAAATTAAGGTTAATACTTTAGAAAAATGTTAAGTTCATAACGTATTTCCAATCTTAACAGTTTGTGACTACAGGTAAAAACTTATTCTTACAGATCATGCCTTAAATCAAAACATTTACAGTTGGTAGCTACAACACTCAACAACGTCCATTGCTTAATAGTTTGCAAATAGTCAATTAGCTGACAGCACCTACAAGGTCAAACAATCAGAGTTTAATCATGATCCTATGGTTTAATATTCCAACACACACCTTCTAGGGATGTCTTAATAATTATTAGACATTTTAAACTGCACCTTTTGGGAACCTAGCACAAAATATATGATATTTTTTAATTAGAAAAACTTTAAATTCGTTTGTTCAAGTTCGAAAAAGAAATTAAGAATAACACTTTAGAGAAATAATTTGTTAATAACGTTTTTCCAATCTTAACAGTTTGAGACCACAGGTAAAAAACAAATCTTACAGATCATGATTTAAATCATAACATTTAGAGTTGATAGCTACCTGTGAAGACCCGTAGCAAGCGCGGAAGCTGACAGAGCTTCACAAAAGGTCGTCACTCGCCGTGAATTAGGGTGAACGTTTCCTAGTGCCAGGCTCTGCTTCTCTCCAAACGTAGGACATACAACCTCAACACGCCACTAAAACTATTAGGCGAGGATATCCACTGGAGGGACCAGGTCAAATTCCTATTAGTCATATTCGACAGAGGCCTGACTTGGGACCCTCACAATACCAACACGTTAAAGAAAGCAACAATTACATCAACACAACAATATGCTCTGCTTAACTGAACAAGCCCACTTTCATTACGGGTGGTATCCATTATTAATTAGTTTAGAAATAGTAATGCAAATGGCAGAACCTACAAAAGGTGCTTTTTACGTTCGTAAAAGTTTCAAAAAAAAAATTAGGGTTAAAACATTAGATATTCATTAAGATAATAACGGCTTTCCAATCTTAACAGAATGTGACCACAGGTAAAAACAAAATCTTACAGATCACGACTTAAATCATAGCATTTATAGTTAATAGCTACTACATTCAGCAACGTCCATTGGTAAATAGTTAGGAAATAGTCAAGCAGATGACAGAACCTACAAGGTCGATCTGATGATTCTATGGTTTATCGTTCCATAACACACCTTCTAGGGATGTCTTAATAATAAATAGACATTTTAATCTGCAACTCTGGGAAACCTAGCACTAAATATATGACATTTTTTAAACATAAAACCTCTTTAATTCGTTTGTAGAGAATCCAAATATAAATTAAGGTTAAAAGTTTAGAGAAATAATAAGTTAATAACGTATTTCCAATCTTAACAGTTTGTGACTTCAATTAAAAAAAACAAAATTTTACAGATCATGCCTTAAACCATTACATTTAGAGTTGGTAGGTACTACACTCAACAACGTCCATTGCTGAATAATTTGGAAATAGTGAAGCAGATGGCAGCACCTACAAGGTCAAACAATCCGAGTTTAATCATGATCCTTGGTTTAATGTTCCACCACACACCTTCTAGGGATGTCTTAATAATTATTAGACATTTTAAACTGCACCTCATGGGAACCTAGCACTCATTATATGATATATTTTAATTTTAAAAAACTTTAAATTCGTTTGTTAAAGTTCGAAAAAGAAATTAAGGTTAACACTTTAGAGAAATAATTTGTTAATAACGTATTTCCAATCTTAACAGTTTGTGACCACAGGTAAAAACAAAATCCTACAGATCATGCCTTAAATCATGACATTTACAATTGGTAGCTACTGCATCCAACAACGTCCATTGGTAAATAGTTTGGATATAGTCAAGCAGATGGCAGCACTTACAAGTTCAAACAATCCGAGTTTAATCATGAGTCTATGGTTTAACGATCCATTACACACCTTCTAGGGATGTCGTAATAATTAATAGACATTTTAAACTGCACCTCTTGGGAACCTAGCACTAAATATATGACATTTTTTAAACTAAAGAACCTTAAATTCGTTTGTAAAAGTTCCAAAAAGAAATTAAGGTTAATACTTTAGAAAAAAGTTAAGTTCATAACGTATTTCCGATCTTAACAGTTTGTGACTACAGGTAAAAACATATTCTTACAGATCATGCCTTAAATCAAAACATTTACAGTTGGTAGCTACAGCACTCAACAACGTCCATTGCTAAATAATTTGCAAATAGTCAATTAGCTGACAGCACCTACAAGGTGAAACAATCAGAGTTTAATCATGATCCTATGGTTTAATATTCCACCACACACCTTCTAGGGATGTCTTAATAATTATTAGACATTTTAAACTGCACCTCTTGGGAACCTAGTACAAAATATATGATATTTTTAATTAGAAAAACTTTAAATTCGTTTGTTAAAGTTCGAAAAAGAAATTAAGAATAACACTTTAGAGAAATAATTTGTTAATAACGTTTTTAAGCTGACAGAGCTTCACAAAAAGTCGTCACTCGCCGTGAATTAGGGTGAACGTTTCCTAGTGTCAGGCTCTGCTTCTCTCCAAACGTAGGACATACAACCTCAACACGCCACTAAAACTATTAGGCGAGGATATCCACTGGAGGGACCAGGTCAAATTTCTAGGAGTCATATTCGACAGAGGCCTGACTTGGGACCCTCACAATACCAACACATTAAAGAAAGCAACAATTACATCAACACAACAATATGCTCTGCTTAACTGAACAAGCCCACTTTCATTACGGGCGGTATCCATTAATAATTAGTTTAGAAATAGTAATGCAAATGGCAGAACCTACAAAAGGTGCTTTTTACGTTCGTAAAAGTTTCAAAAAAAAAAAATTAGGGTTAAAACATTAGATATTCATTAAGTTAATAACGGCTTTCCAATCTTAACAAATTGTGACCACAGGTAAAAACAAAATCTTACAGATCACGACTTAAATCATAACATTTATAGTTGATAGCTACTACATTCAGCAACGTCCATTGGTAAATAGTTAGGAAATAGTCAAGCAGATGACAGAACCTACAAGGTCGATCTGATGATTCTATGGTTTATCGTTCCATAACACACCTTCTAGGGATGTCTTAATAATAAATAGACATTTTAATCTGCAACCCTGGGAAACCTAGCACTAAATATATGACATTTTTTAAACATAAAACCTCTTAAATTCGTTTGTAGAGAATCCAAATATAAATTAAGGTTAAAAGTTTAGAGAAATAATAAGTTAATAACGTATTTCCAATCTTAACAGTTTGTGACTTCAATTAAAAAAACAAAATTTTACAGATCATGCCTTAAACCATTACATCTAGAGTTGGTAGCTACTACACTCAACAACGTCCATTGCTGAATAATTTGGAAATAGTGAAGCAGATGGCAGCACATACAAGGTCAAACAATCCGAGTTTAATAGTCTTGCCTGAGTGCTTGAGCAGGTAGGACGTATTGACAAGGCTTTGTCGAAAAAGGCGCGGCATAGTTCCTTTGTGTTCAGTGCACGTGTGTTCCATTGTTCCGAATATAGGCATTTAAGTTTAGTGAACTTTTGAACAGAGCTAAATTTAAGTGTTACTGTGAATTGTGTGGTGTTAGTTTTTAATTAAAAACAAGTGATAGCATAAGATTATAAATTTAAATAGGCTAGACGTTTAGATTTTAGAACTAGGCTAGCGTAAAGACTTACAACCGTGACAAAACTCTTTAGGTTACTTTTTTTAGACTAAAACCCGACAACCTGTACCTGCAGTAACCCACTTTCTACATACAAGCCGGCCCTGCGGGCCGACTTGCTATCCCTACACCTTTCCTGCAATGTCGAATATAGAGGCACAACGCGGGACCCCAAGCGACGGGGCTGAGTCAATGGGGACAAGTTCCTCTCAGGGTAAGTCCACCCCCTTGAGGGTGTACGGACCTGTGAGGACGTCTTCCGCGGCTATGGCGGCGGCGCTTGGCGGGCCCTCCGACGGTCCATCTCGACCAGCAACTCCTCTCAGCACCTACTCCCAATCAGAGCTAGGCACTAACTACACCATGACGGAGGGTTCTGCTGCTGAATCCGCCAACGATGATGCCGGGTATCGGCCTGTCGTAAGGAGGAAGAGGAAGAAGCAGACTCGCCAGTCCGACTCAGGTACCGAAACCACGGCGAAACGAAAGACCGTGGACACTGTGAAGACTGCCGGCGCAGTGGCTCACAGAGCTCCACAAATGGTCACGGACTCGCCTATGACAGACTTAGCTACAAACATAAAATCTACCGGGGCAGCGGCCAAAATCCCTGCAATCACGATCTACCCAGATCACCACCGCTTAATCGACATTAGTAAGGAATTCAAATCCAAATACAACCCTTACTTTTATTTAGCAACGAAGGTGAAGGATGGAGTGAAGCTCCAAACCAGCACCTACGAAGACTATGTTAACCTCCAGAGGTACCTTGGGGAGAAGGGTGTGCCCCACCACGTATTCCGCCTAGAAAATGCGAGGACATTTAAAGTAGTAGTTCGAGGGGTGGATGAATCCACCGAAAAAGCGGAGGTCGGAAACGACCTTAAAAGCAGGGGTATGGAGGTCCTCAAAGTGTCCCAAATGAAGGGACACTTTACCAAGGAGCCTCTGCCCATGTTCCTTGTGGAGCTAGCGTCCGAAAAAGACGCTCGTGAAGCAATGGCGCTGACCAGTATTTGCTTCATGCGGGTACGAGTGGAAGCTTACAGGCAGCCCACAGGTCCTGTGCAATGCTTCAACTGCCAGAGGATAGGTCATACAACAAGCTGTTGTAAGGCTACTCCTCGGTGCGTTAAATGTGGCGAGGGCCACGATTCCAAGACCTGCACAAAGGATCGAGACCACTTCAAGTGTATCCTCTGCGGGGCTAACCACACCGCGAACTATCGAGGCTGCGCCATTTACAAGCAGGCCGCCAAATCCAAGGCCCAGGCAAAGAAGAAGGTCGATGGGGATAAAACCCCAAAACCGGCCCCTTCAGCCAAAACAAAAACACAGGTGCCTACTCCACGGTACACAACACCGAACATTTCCTACGCCCAAGCATCTGCTTCGGCTACCTCTGGGAAGCCAGTGCAAATGCCACCTCCTACCATTACTTCCCCCAAACCGGCCCTAATTCCAACACCTAACTTACTGACACCCAATACCATTTCTGGCCCTAAGGCAGGGTCGTCAACGACACCCCCCGTTCCTAAAGCCAGGGTTAATCCCCCGCAAAAGGAACGAGAGGATAAACGCCCCAAGCCCACAAAGGCCAGGACGGTTTCCCAACCTCAGCCAGAGCCACATGTGGCCCCTGCAGCCCCCGTTAACCCACCCCTGACCATACCTACCTCGTCCGCTTCTATAGACTGGGCGAAAGGGACCTTTGAACCGCTCCTAAGAGTTGTTAACTCTGCTCTGACCTGGGAAGCCTTCACGGGCGAACTGGGTCTTTTCATTGTCAAGACCTTATCCTCACCTCCCAAAACCTTCTCAGAATTCCTGACATCCTTCATCCAGTACGTCTCTTCTGTCAACCATGGATAGGTTACCGGTCCTGATATGGAATGCCAACGGCGTTAAATATAAAAAACTAGAGCTTCTTCGCTATATGCAAAGAAACAACTATAAACTAGCGCTTATTACAGAAACACAACTAAACCCCCAAGATAAATTCTCAATGCCAAACTTTAAAGTTTACCGCACTGGCAGGACAACTAGAAGCCGCGGCGGTACGGCTATAATAATAGATAAACGCATTAAACATTTTGAATTGTTTTTGCCCGCACTCACATGCGTTGAAGCAACAGCTATTAGGCTTGAGCTCAACGGCAGCACAACAACACTTGTATCAGCGTACAAACCCCCGGGTTCTGTTGATTACACTCGCGATTTAGAAGTTCTTCTACAGACCTCTAGTAGGGTAATAGTCGCCGGGGACCTTAATTCTAAACACACATGCTGGGGCTGTAAGTCTACAAACACAGGAGGCCGGCAACTCCAAACCTTCTTACAAAACACAACAGCTATACTGCTGGCCCCTCCTGAACCAACACACCACAGCACTTACCACACGGAAGACATTTTGGATATAGCTATTGCGAAAGGTCTGCTAGTGTCACCGCAACTTCACGTCGATAGAGATCTGAATTCAGATCACTACCCCGTGATAATGGCGGTTTCTGGAAGCCCTGCTCGCAAAGAGCTAAGGAAGGTGCTGAACTACAGACTGGCTGACTGGGAGTTATTCCAGTCCCAGCTGGACAGCACTCTACCTGCCACCCTAAATGTCGACTCACCACTGGACATAGACAAAGCCGTCGGCAGCCTTACGACGGCAATACGTACTGCGATTACTAACGCGGTACCAGTTAAATGTCAGCCCAGACACTATGTACACATACCAAGGCACATACTAAAGTCGGTTCAGAATTTGTTTGCGCCTGATGTAAACACAATCACGAGGCGAACACGTGCAAGGGACGGTAAGCTATGAGTCCGGTTCACAATCGTGCATCGGCAATTGGGCTACGTCTTACACTGGTACACTTAATCATTCGAAAAAGAGAATTATAGACTAATGAAAGTAATAAGACTATTCAATAATTTATGCTACAAGTTTTTAACTTACCATGTTATTATTTCATGTTTAAAGGGTCTGCAAAATCCGATTCCGATGACGACGATGACGACGAGGAACTGTCGTCAACAGCTATGACGAATGGCTCGATGTCTTCAATTATATTGTCTAATTTCCACATATTCGACTCTTCAACGTCCACCACATGTTTCACATACTTTTCCCACTTATCAGGTGTAACACGCGAGACACCTTCGGTTAACAGTCTGTGCACCTCTTTAATGTTAAAAGACACATTGTTAGACGCAACATAACCTTTAACCTCAGCCCATACCATTTCTATTGGGTTTAATTCGCAGTGATAAGGAGGGGTTCTCAAAACTATTCTATTTGTTTCTTTAGCAATTTCATCGATAACGTATTTTTTGTAATTTGGCCTATGATAGGAAACGAGTTTTAGTAATTCGACCTTCAACATGGATTCATCTGAAAAAATCCCTTTGTCAGTCAACCAATTTCGAATTTGTTGCTTATTCCAACGGGTCGTAGGTAAGCGTTCTACTTGTACAGAATGATACGGAGCGTTGTCCATTACGATAACGCAGTTGTTGTCCAATTTCTGTATTATCGCGGAAAACCATTCTTTAAAATTTTCACCATTCATTTCTGAATGGTAGTCAGTATCTGATTTTGATTCGAAAATCAACAGTCCATCTTCTACAAAACCTTTTTGTGACCCAATATGAGTCACAATAAGTCTCTTACCCTTTCCAGTTGGACATTTTAAACCCGCCGACAGACCCCTCAGAAAAGCATCTTTACTGGAACAGACTGACTTATCTATCCAAACCTTTGATTTCGTATGGCCTGCATTGACCCACGTTTCGTCCAAATAATAAATCGTACGACCTTCCTCGCGATAGGCTTTTATTTTTCTTAAGTAATCTCTTCTCCATAGAATAATATCTTCTTTGTCCAACAGTATACTTTTACGGTTACGTTTCTCATACCTGAAATTTAGCTTTTTTAATATGTGAAACAAAGTGGTTCGTCTTAGGTTAGGTAAGCCTAACTGTTCGTCGGTATTAACTAAGTGTAGTACTTTATTTAAAGTCGGAAGTTCGTTTTTAAAAAATAACTCGTGTACTTTCTTTCTTATAGCAGTTTTTAAAAAGTCATCCATATTATTAAAAATAGTTTTGGTTTTTGGTTTCCTTTTGGCAGGAGACTTCAGCGTACCCGTTTCTTTTTTTTCTTTAACGATTGAAAAAACACTTCGAGCAGAAATTCCTGCAGATATCGCTACTTTCTGCAAGATGTCTTTGATACGGCATTCTGGATTTTCATCCTTTAAATTTTTATAAAGGCGTAAAATAACTTGTTTTTGCCCGGAGTGTATTACTTGTCCTCGTTTATTTTTTTTGATAGGGGATGACATTGCTTAAAAGTTAATCCTTAAAAACTTAACAACACCACAAACTCACAAACACAAATATAACAAACAACGATCTTAAATTATTCCACTGTCACTCACAACTAAAAAATGTTGGGCACAATAAACAGACGAACAAATGTAACCATGGACGTTTCCAGACTAACTGTTAATCGGGCGGCAGGATATTTCAGTTTTGTCACGAGGTCACTCAGCCAATAGGGTTGCCGAAATCGTTATGTTCACGTGAACAGTTCACCACTCCCTGGCGCAAACACATCCTGAACAGACAGTACATCTAATCACCCGGCGAAATAGGATCCGGCGGGCATTGCAACACGGGGTAAACAGATGCGTTCCACACACAACACTTAATCGCCTTAAGAGGCAAATTAGGCGGGAACTAATTCAGTACAAAGTCGATGGCTTCCAAGCGGAATTGGCGACCTTAAACACAACAGACACACCCATCTGGCCGATGGTCAAACACTTCACGCGAGAACCGCTGCGCTATCCCCCACTCATCGGCCCGAATGGGCAGGTGGGCGACCCGGTCGACAAAGTTAACTTGTTTGCTGACACACTTGAGAGCACGTTCCAACCAAACGACCAACCAGCTGATGCAGCCGTTACAGCTAAAGTAGATTTAGAAACAGCACGGTTTGCCTACTGTCCTACATTAGAGCCAAACACTGACACTACAATTACAGAGATAAAGTGGGCAATCTCACAAACAAACTCCAGGAAAGCTCCTGGACCAGACACCATCACCAACACAACGCTAAAAAACCTCACGGAGAAAGCGATCATTTATCTGTCAAACATCTATAATGCTATACTCCGGACACAACACTTCCCGGACACTTGGAGGGAGGCCAAGATCTTGGTCTTCCCCAAACCGGGAAAAGACCACAACAAACCTGATTCATATAGACCGATAAGCTTGTTGAATACGATGGGCAAGGTATTTGAAAAAATTTTGCTCAAACGTATCAACAAACATATCCACACACACACAACATACTGAGGCCAGAGCAATTTGGCTTCAGGACAAAACACTCGGCTACGCATCAGCTGATGAGAGTGGTGGAGCATGCAACCAAGGGTTTCAACAATTACTGCTCGACTGGGGTTGTCTTCCTGGACATTGAAAAGGCCTTTGACCGGGTCTGGCACAACGGGCTCTTAGCGAAACTTCGTCACTATGGCTTTCCAGACGGGCTCATACACCTAGTTAGCTCATACCTGTCCAACCGTAAGTTTAGGGTTGATGTAGATCAAGCTCAATCTACACTACGGACTATACGGGCTGGAGTCCCTCAGGGCTCAATTATTGGGCCCGTATTGTTCAACATCTACATCAACGACATACCGACAACACTCAACACACAAGTGGCCATATTTGCAGATGACACCGCGTTATCCGCTCAGTCATGGAAACCACATCTAATACACTTATATTTACAGGACCACCTTACAGTACTAGAATCATGGCTGAGCTACTGGAGAGTTAAGGTAAACGTGGCCAAGTGCCAGGCTTTGCTTCTCTCCAAACGTAGGACACACCAACTCAACACACCTCTAAAACTATTAGGCGATGACATTCACTGGGGGAACCAGGTCAAATATCTGGGAGTCATACTCGACAGAGGCCTGACTTGGGACCCTCACATTACCAACACGTTAAAAAAAGCAACAATTAGATTAACACAACTATATCCTATGCTTAACAGAACAAGCCCACTTTCACTACGGGCGGCCACTACTATATACGTATCTATGTTGCGCAGCATACTCACTTACGCATCACCCGTCTGGGGCCATGCAGGTAACACACGCACACGCAGACTACAGTTATTCCAAAACAAGGTTTTGCGAATAATCACGAAGGCACCTAGATGTACAAGATTAACACTGCTTCACACTGACTTAAAAGTGCCTTTCATCAAACAACACCTCCGACACTTAGCAACAAAGTTCTACAAACAGGCTCACGCACATACAACATCAACACTCATTTCCTCACTGGGTAGATATGACCCCACCCACGACACACACAGACGGCCGCTGTCCTTACTGACCGCCTAGCTCACACCATACCACCAAAATAAAATATACATACTAATAAATTCTGCTTCACAGTTATGTTCCAGGTGACGCAGGGGCACATCTCCAGGGCCGCAGCTTAGCCCCAACGGAAGTAATAATTTGATTGCATGCCTTTTCAGTTTCGAGTAGGCAGCAGAAGAAAAGGCGCACGCCATTCCTACCATAGACTCACTAACAAGGTATTTGCAAGGTAATACCTCTCCTTATTCCTTAGTATAAGGTGATCCAAGCCCCCAAGGTTCCTGCATGATCTGTCGCGGGATTTTTCCTGGCAGGGTTTCTTTCTTGCCAGGTTTTTTTCATCCCGCTCTTAGCGCGACACTTACCGTACTGTTTCATTTCACTATCTCCTGATTCTCCATGGAAAGAGCTTATGAGCTTGGTACATGGGCAATCAATCCCGTTTCCTTCATTCGCGGTAGGGATACTAACCGCATGCGCATGTGAGACGGAGGTAGCTCGCTAGAGGTTGGCTGCCACGAGGGCTGGGCGGGTTTTGGGGGCTCAGACCCGGGTAAAAAAAAAAAAAAAAAAATCCGAGTTTAATCATGATCCTTGGTTTAATGTTCCACCACACACCTTCTAGGGATGTCTTAATAATTATTAGACATTTTAAACTGCACCTCATGGGAACCTAGCACTCATTATATGATATATTTTAATTTTAAAAAACTTTAAATTCGTTTGTTAAAGTTCGAAAAAGAAATTAAGGTTAACACTTTAGAGAAATAATTTGTTAATAACGTATTTCCAATCTTAACAGTTTGAGACCACAGGTAAAAAACAAATCTTACAGATCATGATTTAAATCATAACATTTAGAGTTGATAGCTACCTGTGAAGACCCGTAGAAAGCGCGGAAGCTGACAGAGCTTCACAAAAGGTCGTCACTCGCCGTGAATTAGGGTGAACGTTTCCTAGTGCCAGGCTCTGCTTCTCTCCAAACGTAGGACATACAACCTCAACACGCCACTAAAACTATTAGGCGAGGATATCCACTGGAGGGACCAGGTCAAATTCCTATTAGTCATATTCGACAGAGGCCTGACTTGGGACCCTCACAATACCAACACGTTAAAGAAAGCAACAATTACATCAACACAACAATATGCTCTGCTTAACTGAACAAGCCCACTTTCATTACGGGTGGTATCCATTATTAATTAGTTTAGAAATAGTAATGCAAATGGCAGAACCTACAAAAGGTGCTTTTTACGTTCGTAAAAGTTTCAAAAAAAAAATTAGGGTTAAAACATTAGATATTCATTAAGATAATAACGGCTTTCCAATCTTAACAGAATGTGACCACAGGTAAAAACAAAATCTTACAGATCACGACTTAAATCATAGCATTTATAGTTAATAGCTACTACATTCAGCAACGTCCATTGGTAAATAGTTAGGAAATAGTCAAGCAGATGACAGAACCTACAAGGTCGATCTGATGATTCTATGGTTTATCGTTCCATAACACACCTTCTAGGGATGTCTTAATAATAAATAGACATTTTAATCTGCAACTCTGGGAAACCTAGCACTAAATATGTGACATTTTTTAAACATAAAACCTCTTAAATTCGTCTGTAGAGAATCCAAATATAAATTAAGGTTAAAAGTTTAGAGAAATAATAGGTTAATAACGTATTTCCAATCTTAATAGTTTGTGACTTCAATTAAAAAAACTAAATTTTACAGATCATGCCTTAAACCATTACATTTAGAGTTGGTAGCTACTACACTCAACAACGTCCATTGCTGAATAATTTGGAAATAGTGAAGCAGATGGCAGCACCAACAAGGTCAAACAATCCGAGTATAATCATGATCCTTGGTTTAATGTTCCACCACACACCTTCTAGGGATGTCTTAATAATTATTAGACATTTTAAACTGCACCTCATGGGAACCTAGCACTCATTATATGATATATTTTAATTTTAAAAAACTTAAATTTCGTTTGTTAAAGTTCGAAAAAAAAATTAAGGTTAAGACTTTAGAGAAATAATTTGTTAATAACGTATTTCCAATCTTAACAGTTTGTGACCACAGGTAAAAACAAAATCCTACAGATCATGCCTTAAGCCATGACATTTACAATTGGTAGCTACTGCATTCAACAACGTCCATTGGTAAATAGTTTGGATATAGTCAAGCAGATGGCAGCACTTACAAGTTCAAACAATCCGAGTTTAATCATGAGTCTATGGTTTAACGTTCCATTACACACCTTCTAGGGATGACGTAATAATTAATAGACATTTTAAACTGCACCTCTTGGGAACCTAGCACTAATTATATGACATTTTTTAAACTAAAAAACCTTAAATTCGTTTGTAAAAGTTCCAAAAAGAAATTAAGGTTAATACTTTAGAAAAATATTAAGTTCATAACGTATTTTCAATCCTAACGGTTTGTGACTACAGGTAAAAAGTTATTCTTACAGATCATGCCTTAAATCAAAACATTTACAGTTGGTAGCTACAGCACTCAACAACGTCCATTGCTAAATAGTTTGCAAATAGTCAATTAGCTGACAGCACCTACAAGGTGAAACAATCAGAGTTTAATCATGATCCTATGGTTTAATATTCCACCACACACCTTCTAGGGATGTCTTAATAATTATTAGACATTTTAAACTGCACCTCTTGGGAACCTAGCACAAAATATATGATATTTTTTAATTAGAAAAACTTTAAATTCGTTTGTTAACGTTCGAAAAAGAAATTAAGAATAACACTTTAGAGAAATAATTTGTTAATAACGTTATTCCAATCTTAACAGTTTGAGACCACAGGTAAAAAACAAATCTTACAGATCATGATTTAAATCATAACAGTAGAGAAGGCTATCGTTGAGACGGGGCGCTTGGGAGGGAACCAATAGGAAAGCCGGATTTGCTACCCCAACCCCTTTCCAAGATGGCGGCGCCCATAAGCGCGGCAACAACATTTACACCAAGCTAATAGGAAAGCCGGATTTGCTACCCCCAACCCCTTTCCAAGATGGCGACGCCCATAAGCGCGGGAACAACATTTACACCAAGCTAATAGGAAAGCCGGATTTGCTACCCCAACCCCTATCCAAGATGGCGACGCCCATAAGCGTGGGAAGTTCAAATACTCAACTGTCTGTGTGGAAATCGGTAGACTAACGCCTGACGGACACCCAACACACGGACGCGTTGCTGCAGGCGCACCCACAGGAGGGAGATGTGTGAAGAGAATGAATATCAGTACCCCAAACTCTATGTCTGTTCCCGAATAACAAGGTTGATTATCTGTAATGCGTAATATTATGTGTATCAAATATACAAGTTTATTGTTATCTAGATACTTGCATTCCTAACCGCTATGTGTATAGGTGAAATTATAATAACTCAAATTTCTCTTAGCATAAGGTTAGTCTCCGACCTCCTGCATGCTCTGTCGTGGGTATTTCCTACCCTAATAAAGGAAAAAACAACGAAAAAGCCTGTACCTGCTCAGACCTACACATCCCTACGGAAAAGGGGTTGCAAATACACCCATCAGGGGCGCTGACCTCGGATACATAAAGACTGACATAAAAGCCTACATGAAAAAAAGACTGACCTCCTTCATTTTAACTACCTAAGTGGACGACCTCAAAACCGTCATGATTAATGTTATCACGTATGGAGTAGTCGTCAAAAATAAGAGCACCACCGCCACTATCCCTACCCTTAAGATATCGATATTGCATCCCGACAGACTCTGTCAGATTCCATGGTAAAATACATACAGCATTGATTCGAGCCACCGCTTATCCCAAGTGCAGCCCCGCCACTTCCTCCATCTTCTTGTTCTACTTCTGTAGTTTACTATTACATTAGACAAATAACTTTAAGAGAGGTAGGTCCAGACAGAGTGGAAAATACAAACGGATACAACCGGTTATTTCCATAATCAGATAACAAGCTCTGGTTAAAAACCTGGATATTATTTCAGCCTTCAGAATTATTTCTGAAACGTAAGTGTTGTAGAAAAACCTGTATACGTAGGACTATAATCCTTATACTCCGTTATAATTATGACGCGGTTTATCAGTGAGAGAGGTAAACCCAGACACTGTATAACTTGCCGGCAGTACATATTAGAATCCCTGTTTATATGAATTATTTACTATTTTGAAAAGAAGAAAAAGCTGGAAAGCTATAGTAATTATTATGTCTGAATATTAATACTCTATATTATATGGCGCAATTATCTTTGAATTAACAATCTTGTAATGTAGAATATAATTTTGACCTGCGTTAGAAGGAGAATTTATGTTTTTAAATTAATTATAATAGAGTTTAAATTGTACAATAGTGTAGACTTACAGAAACCACAGCCGTAGAATGATATCTACGTGATAAGGAGGCTTCCGGTCTGAGTGGAATAGTTAATTCTAAATGGGTAAAGGAGGTTTAGAACATGTGCGCTGTGACGTCACCGCGCCTGTGATATGCAGCGCAGTTGTGCAGTTGTATTCGTTTGGGATAACATGTAAGTACTAATATAGTAATAACTTAAACGTTACAATCATAAAGAGAAAAGATTTAACGTTAACGATACTCTATCATTATCAAACTAACACTGCATTATTCGTTAAAGAGCTAAAATAATCTCCTAATGTTATATTAATTATTTGTAGTTACGTCTGAATTAAATGTTTGTCATAATAAATAAAGCGGTACAACCTGTCGGTTACAAACACAAACAAATCTTATAAATACATACATGCGACTATACTGGTGACAACATTAAAAGGTGCATACGTATACAGGAGTCTGTGTATAAAAGTGGGTAAATTTATAGGTGACTACATGTACAGGTGACTAACTGTATAGGTGACCAATCAATAAAACTGATAAACCTATATTGATATCATAAACTTGATGAGCTCATATAGGTGACTCATTATAGATATAGATGCCTGCGTATAGAGGTCTCTCCGTATACAGGCAACTACGTAAACAAATCACTGCTTTATACAATTATTTACACTTTTGACTAATTCTTAATGTTATGACTAATGTTAAAATAAGTATAGGCGGCCCACCTATATAGGTAACAGTACTCATAAAACCGTTAAACCTATATTGGTGTCATAAATGTACAGCCGACTAATGTAGAAGTAGCCAATGTATGCAGATGATTACGTTTACAGATAGCAACGTGAACAGGTCGTTACATATACAGGGGATTAGGAATACAGGTGACTACGAATAGAAGGGACTACGTATATAAACAACTGAGTTATACAATTAATTACACTTTTACTAATTTGTTCACTTTGACTACGTGTACAATTAGTTACGTTTACATATGAGATATCTATTCATGTGACTACCGACACATCCAGGTGCTATCTATACAGGTGACTACGTGTACAAGGGGTCTACGTTCACAGGTAACCACGTATACAGGTGATAAAATATATACGTGACTATGTATACAGGTGTATGAAACTGTCTACATATATAAGTGGTTACGTATAGGTGTGTCTACATCCACAGGTGACTAAATATACATGTTGGTTTAATCGTGTTGCTACGTATACTAGTGAATAGAGGTGATTAAGTATACACCTGACTACGTATACAGGTGACTTAAACCTTTAACTGACTTATATTTACAGGTGTCAAGAGTATACAGGTGACTAAAAATGCAGGTAATACATGCTCATCTTGAGCACTATTAAAATACATCACATCGTGTCAACAGCCTTGATTTCACTAAACTCTCGTAAACTCTCACTAAACGTAAAATCTCTTGTAATCCTGTTCTTCCATTTCATCGAATTACAGTAGTGATGTCAAAGTATCCGGTTTGTTTATTTCTAATCTTTAACCATTCTCATTAGTTTTACTTTAATTCGGTTTTCTAGACGCTAAGAGTAGGTAATTTTATGAGATGCATTTATATAATTTGTTCTAACAATTTTCCCGTTTCTTTATGTAATGATAAACTTAATTCCATTCTCTAATCTTTCGTAGCTAGCCGCTAGTAGCGCTAATGTGTCACAAGATTTTATAAACCTTAAAAGAAATGAATGGGTTCAATGTAACTTTATTTATTTTAAAACAGTTTTTGTCTAATCTTTTGAGGGTAGAAAGTGAAACTATCTATTTTATTGTTATTTACAAATCTAGGCTATTATCTCAAATTCTAATATCCTAAACAATATTAATTCATTAAATTAAAATTATAATTAAAATAATTCATTAAATCTATCTCATTCTAATTTTTACTATCTATGTTTCTAACCTAGTTCAGTTTAGTATATACAATATCAAGAGCACAGTGCTACAACATACTACAATGAAATTATTGAAAACAACTCCACAAATACCACAAAATAATCAAAAACAGCTTCTAATACAAGTTAACGAAGATTAAACCCATATGTACATTTTCATGTCGTCTTATCATCAGATATGTATTCCGTGCCTATGTCCAAATACTTTAGTCATATTGTAATTATAAACAATGCGATACATGCGTTAAGTCATTTGTTTGAGATGTGTACAAGGGTATAACAGCCTTAGAAGAAGAAAGTGATTTTCCATACTACCTAATACACGTATTCTCTGCGCATGCGCAAATACTTAGATAATCTTGTAATGTTAGGCAATGCTATACGTGCGTTAAATCATTTGCTTGAGGTGTGTACAAGGGTATAACAGCTTTAGTGAAGAAGGTGATTTTTCCAATGTTTAATAATGCATGTATCCCCCTCGCAGGCGCTAATACTTAGATAATCTTGTAATGTTAGGCAATGCTATACATGCGTTAAATCATTATGCTATTCGTTTGAGTGAAATACAGGTGTAGATTAGGTTTAGTGGCGAAGGTGATTTTTCATGTTTAATAATGCATGTATTCTTTGCGCAGGCGCAAATACCTAGATAATCTTGTAATATTAGGCAATGTTATACATACGTTAAATCATTTGTTTGAGATGTGTACAAGACTATAACAGCTTTAGTGAAGAAGGTGATTTTTCCAATGTTTAATAATGCATGTATCCCCTGCGCAGGCGCTAATACTTAGATAATCTTATAATGTTAGGCAATGCTATACATGCGTTAAATCATTATGCTATTCGTTTGAGTGAAATACAGGTGTAGATTAGGTTTAGTGGCGAAGGTGATTTTTCATGTTTAATAATGCATGTATTCTCTGCGCAGGCGCAAATACCTAGATAATCTTGTAATATTAGGCAATGTTATACATACGTTAAATCATTTGTTTAAGATTTGTACAAGACTATAACGGTTTTAGTGAAGAAGGTGATTTTCCATGTTACCTAATACATGTATTCTCTGCGCATGCGCAAATACTTACGGAGTTTAGTAATATTAATCAATGCGCTACAGTCATTAGGTCATTTGCTTGAGAGGTGTACAAGTGTATATTATCTCTAGTGAAGAAGGAGATTTTTCTTAGTACATGCACTCCCTGCCTATGTACAAATACTTTTGTAGTATAGTAATAGTAAGCAATACGATACAATCGTTAACTCAATTGTTTGAGAGTTTTGTGTGGTAAAACTTAGGTGTGTTGTGTAATAGTAAACAAAGCGTTACAACCGTTAAGCCAATCATTGACAAACACTCAACACATACACACACGCGCACACACGCACGCACACACACCCATCCAAACAATTATTATATATATTATTAAATATAGCTGAGTAAGTTAAATTGACCGTTTCTAACTAAAATAAGCTCACACACACACACACACACACACACACACACACACACACGCACACACATTTAATTTAAAGGAACACACTTTCTACTAAACAAAATTAATCTCACGGCATTTCAACTTTGATTGTAGAACCTGTTACGCTGCTGCTAAGTGGAGAACGGGCAAGAGCTAGACATAATGGCTGTAAGGCTTATCTCTAGTAATGAATCATATGTAAAAAAGTTCCGTATGTACGGAAATAGTTTTTTGTTCAAATTTAATTTACCACCTGACGATGTGGAGGAAACCGACTGGATTAAAAAAGGGCTTGCCGATATTGTCGACAAGATGAAATCAGACACGAATGAGGAGGACCAACTGGGGTTCACGATGACAAGTTTAAATTTCAAAAATCGAGAACCGGGCTATGTTGCATTCCGTCAGGCTGATCAAATCACTTCTGATATACTTTGGCAAGTAATTGGTGATTATTCAAAGTAATTTGATAGGTTTTGGTTCGAGTGACACCTTCAAGATTACCTGTACCAAAGTCAGAGTACCACAGGGTCGAGGACGTATAGCGCCTATTAATAGCTACGATGAAGAGTGTCGCAGGAGAAGAGGAATAGTGGTTATTAAAAATGCCGACTCGCTTCCGTGTTCGCTTGTTGTTGCAAAAGCGTACGTCGACAAGGATCCTGAATATCGTGACACCAGACTCAACGTGAAAAATATACAGGCGATAAAAGCTCAACAGTTAAGGAACAATGCCGACGTTCAGACATCTGATGATTTACAAAAATTTCAAAATTTTCTCTCTGGTTATAAGATTACGGTGTATAAGTACGGAACCAAAGGACGTGACATTTTATTCGAGGGTGACAATGCTGGGGGAAAAATAAACTTGTTGTATCATGACGGACATTTTAATGTCATTACCAGTTTGACATCGGCATTTCATTGTGATCATTATTGTGAATCTTGTCATACTCCGTTTAACGTCAACCATCACACATGTCCTCAACCAGCAAATAGAAGTGGGCGTGTCAGACCAGGTTTCTATAATAACTACGAAGAGGAATGTCACGAAAGGAGAGGTATCGTAGTAATTAAAAATTCCGATGCTCTGTGTTTACCTCGCTCGATTGTTGTAGGAAAAGCCAATGTCGACAGAGATAATGAATATATTGCAATAAGAAGGAACTTCGGTAATATACAAACACTGAAAGCACAGCAGTTGATGGTCGCTGCAGGAGTTCAAATTTCCGACAAGGGCTCTGGTCTAGAGGAGTTACAAAAGTTCCAGACATTTCTCACCAGCTATAAAATTACTGTGTATCAGTACGGCAGTAAGGGTCGCACCGTTTTTTTCGAAGGAGAAAATGCTGAAAAGAAAATCAATCTTATATTTCACAACGATCATTTCAACGTGATTACAAGTCTGACTGCTGCGTTCGCTTGTGGTTACTATTGCGAAACCTGTCATACTCCTTTTGACCATCGTGTGAAGCACAGGTGCTCGGTAACATGTTACTCTTGCAAACGGTCTCCCCCATGTACTCAGATTGACAGTGGAATTGATTGTAGCGCTTGCAATAGACAATTTAAAAACCGTAACTGCTTCACTAATCATCTTGTTGATGTTTGTAATTCCATAAAAAAGTGTCCATCATGTATGAAAGTAATATATAAGTCTAATCGCAGTTCAATTCATGAGTGCGGTGAGGTGTCTTGTAAGACCTGCAAATCATATATGCCTTCATCACACTCATGCTACATGAAGGTCGATTCCCGTAGTCCTATGAAGAAAGATTTCCTCTTTGTATTCTTCGATCTGGAAACCAGACAAGACGAAAATATCCATGATACTAAGGTTCATCGAGTTACCTTGTGTGTTTCTCAGCAGTATTGTTTCCGTTGTATAGAAGGACATTCTTGTGAATGTTATAGAACTAGAGTCTTTAAAGAGGATCCTGTCGATGAGTTCATGACATACGTGATGAACGTGAGGAAACATTACAAGAAAGTAGCTGTTATAGCCCATAATGGCCAGTGTTTTGATTTTCAGTTTATACTGAAGTATGTACTGGAAAAGACACAATTTACACCCACTCTGATCACGCGTGGGACAAAGGTGATTCTGATGGAGATTGATAACGCAAAGTTCATAGATTCCCTAAACTATATGCCCATGGCCTTATCTAAACTGCCCAAGTCTTTCGGTCTTCCGCCAGAAATGAAAAAAGGCTACTTCCCCCACCTCTTCAACACGCTGGAAAACCAGTCGTATGTGGGCCCTATCCCTGCTAAAGAATTCTATTGTCCTGATTCTATGATGGACAAAACTAGTTATGATCATTTCGTTAACTGGCACGATGAACAGATAATTAACGGGTATGTGTTTGATTTCCAGAAGGAGATAGTCGAATACTGTTATTCCGATGTTGAGATACTGGCTTTAGCTTGCATAAAGTTTAGATCGATATTTTTGAGCATATGTAATGTGGACCACTTCCTAGAGGCCGTAACCATCACCAGTGCTTGTAATCTTGCGTTTAGAAGAAACTATTTAAGACCCAATACCATTGGAATTGTTCCTAAAAGAGGATACAGACTAGTAGACAGACAATCAGAAATAGCTTTGCAATGGCTGACTTGGTTAGAAGATCAGAGAGGAATTCGTATTGAACACGCAGGTCGAGGACGCGAGGTGAAAGTAGAAGGTTTGAGAGTGGATGGATATTTCGAAGGAGAAATATTTGAGTTCCACGGATGCTACTGGCACGGGTGTCCCAAATGCTTCTCTAATGGACGTGACGAACCTTTGGAAGATGATCCCTCCGATACACTTAATTTACGTTTAGAGAGGACGAGGGTCAAATCGGCTAAACTCTCCAATGTCGTGGAGATGTGGGAGTGCGAATTTAAACAGATGAAAAAAGGAAACACGGCCATGACCTACCTGGACACACACCCCATTCTGAACAAAGCACCTCTCAATCCACGTGATGCGTTTTTTGGAGGGCGAACAGGAAACACTAAATCCTATCACGCGTGTAAGAATGATGAGACTATACATTACGTTGATATATGTTCGCTCTATCATTGGGTGTGTAAGTATGGAAAGTATCCTATTGGCCATCCAAACGTACACGTGGGTGACAATGAGTGCAGACAACGTGGAATAGACGCTGAAGGACTTTTGAAGTGTAAAGTCCTTCCTCCACGTGCTCTGTATCATCCTGTGTTACCTATTAAACTTCATCAGAAGGTAATGTTTGTCCTCTGCAGAACATGTGCACTCAAACTGAGCACAACCGAGTGTGACCACAATACCGAAGAACGAGCGTTGGTAGGAACTTGGACCATGGACGAAATAAGGAAGGCTATAGAAAAAGGTTACACTGTATTAGAAATGTACGAGATGTGGGAGTACGAAGTAGCTAGTTTCGACAAGGGTAATGGCCTCTTTGTCGAATACATTAATCAGTTCTTGAAGATCAAACAGGAAGCTTCAGGATATCCCGGGTGGTGTGTCAATGAAGAGGAGAAACAGAATTATGTCAGTGATTATCTCAACCATGAAAACATAAGATTGGAATCCATAGAGAAGAACGAGGGCCTTAGATCCCTGGCCAAGTTGATGTTAAACTCGTTTTGGGGAAAATTTGGACAAAGGGAAAATCAGACTAAAACTACAATATTTCGTCAGCCGTCCGAATTTTTTAAAATGATGAGATCACCATCTATACAGGTAAACAATATTCAAGAAATCAACGACGACGTGATCATAGTTAACTGGCAATTCGTAGAAAACGATTGCGATCCCTTATCTATTGCAAATGTTGTAATTGCTGCATACACTACAGCTCAGGCAAGATTAAAACTGTACGAACATTTGAACGATTTGGGGAGGCAGGTATTGTATTATGACACTGATAGTGTTATATATTATCACAGACCCGGAATGCATAAGGTACAAACAGGTGACTACTTAGGACATATGACTGACGAGCTTGCTACATACGGACAAGGATCATACATTACAGAATTTGTATCGGGAGGTCCAAAGACGTATGGCTTCAGAGTACTCTCTGCAGCTAAAAACTCAATAGAGACAGTTTGCAAAGTAAAAGGACTGACTTTAAACCTTCGCACATCTGGTTTGGTTAATTTTCAATCTCTAAAATCAATGGTTACAGACAAAGACGAATCCTTGGAGGTGCCCGCTTCACGTATTCGTAGAACAAAAGATCGTGAGGTGGTTACTGTCGAGGAATCGAAACAGTTTAAAATAACAGGAATCAAGAGAAAAAGGGAGGGTAAGTATGACTCTTTTCCTTATGGTTATAATAAAAAAAGTACGACGTACATAAGCGTACGATCAGTTCAAATGAGTTTTAAATTTTCCACGTAGACCATGTTTTAAGGGTAACATCAGAGCAAATGTAAATTATTTTTATTTCTTAGCTGAAAAATTTCATAAAAGGTGTTTGAGATCCCCGTTAAAAAGGAGATACGTAATTATTAATAAATCGAGTTTGTACAGTGTGATCTTCATCCAGTCTCTTGCTACCGAAATTAATTTTTCCGTAATCAAAGGCAATAACGAAAGCTTAGAGATTAAGTCACGTTGTATAATACGATACGGTTATGCATGAAAGGTCAAAATCAGTGTATTATTATACGATAAGTTAATTCTTGTGTGTCTGGGTCACTGGCGTGGAGTTAATTCTTCCGTAAACCTGTGTGTGTGAGTTAAACCTGTGTGTCTGGGTCACTGGCGTGGAGTTAATTCTTCCGTAAACCAAAGTGTGTTTGGGGACACTGGCGTGGAGTTAATTCTTCCGTAAACCAAAGTTTGTCTGGGTCACTGGCGTGGAGTTAATTCTTCCGTAAACCCGTGTGTGTGTGTCACTGGTGTGTAGTTAAACCTGTGTGCTTGTCTGGGTCACTGGCGTGGAGTTAATTCTTCCGTAAACCAAGGTATGTCTGGGTCACTGGTGTGGAGTTAATTTTTCTGTAAACAAAGACAAGTATAATATAAAAAATTTAAAAAAGGAAAATTAAAAAATAAAAAAATAAAAAATGGTTATCTGATTTTTGATACCTGAAGTGTTAACCTTAAAGTAGATTTGCGCATCTAACATAGTTACGTACCGTCAATGAGATTTAATTGATACTTCTTGCTTTCGTTATTGCCGGGAATTTTAGTAAACAAAAGTGATTAATCTGTACTTTTAATCGCATTGTGTAAGAAAAATAGGTTTATTCTTGTTCTATGTGTTACCCTAAAACATGTTTTACTATTGATAGTGCAAGTAATGTAAACACAGCAATAATAAAAATTTTCAAAATTGATGCTCATTGCAAGCGCTTTTCAAACTAAGCTCATGCAATAAGCTAACCTGGTGATGTAGGCCTACAAGGGGATGTCCGCCAGGTAAAAAAACGGACAGCGCATCGAAGGCTATACCTCTAGGGTGATGGGGAAATTTGCCTATAAAGCTTTGTCTTTTGAAAAATTAGAGTCTATATTATTGCTGATGAAATACCTCCTAATTTATGTTTACTTAGTTTTAAGTTACTCTATGTTTACCATAGTCCTACGTATACAGGTTTTTCTACAACACTTACGTTTCAGAAATAATTCTGAAGGCTGAAATAATATCCAGGTTTTTAACCAGAGCTTGTTATCTGATTATGGAAATAACCGGTTGTATCCGTTTGTATTTTCCACTCTGTCTGGACCTACCTCTCTTAAAGTTATTTGTCTAATGTAATAGTAAACTACAGAAGTAGAACAAGAAGATAGAGGAGGTGGCGGGGCTACACTTGGGATGAGCGGTGGCTCGGGCAATCAATGCGGTATGTATTTTAGCATGGAATCTGACAGAGTCTGTCAGGATGCAATATCGATATCTTAAGGGTAGGGATAGTGGCGGTGGTGCTCTTTTTTTTGACGACTACTCCATACGAGATAACATTAATCATGACGGTTTTGAGGTCGTCCGCTTAGGTAGTTAAAATGATACAACGAGGTCAGTCTTTTTTTTATGTAGGCTTTTATGTCAGTCTTTATGTATCCGAGGTCAGCGCCCCTGATGGGTGTATTTGCAACCCCTTTTCCGTATTGATGTGTAGGTCTGAGCAGGTACAGGCTTTTTCGTTGTTTTTTCCTTTATTAGGGTAGGAAATACCCACGACAGAGCATGCAGGAGGTCGGAGACTAACCTTATGCTACGAGATATTGGAGATATTATTATTTCACCTTTACACATAGCGGTTAGGAATGCATGTATCTAGATAACAATAAACTTGTATATTTGCTACACACAATATTACGCGTTACAGAGAATCAACCTTGTTATTCGGGAACAGACATAGAGTTTGGTGTACTGATATTCATACTCTTCACACATCTCCCTCCTGTGGGTGCGCCTGCACCAGCGCGTCCGTGTGTTGGGTGTCCGTCAGACGTAAGCCTGCCGATTCCCACACAGACAGTTGAGTATTTGAACTTCCCACGCTTATGGGCGTCGCCATCTTGGAAAGGGGTTGGGGTAGCAAATCCGGCTTTCCTATTGGCTTGGTGAAAATGTTGTTCCCGCGCTTATGGGCGCCGCCATCTTGGAAAGGGGTTGGGGTAGCAAATCCGGCTTTCCTATTGGTTCCCTCCCAAGCGCCCCGTCTCAACGATAGCCTTCTCTACTCATAACATTTAGAGTTGATAGCTACCTGTGAAGACCCGTAGAAAGCGCGGAAGCTGACAGAGCTTCACAAAAGGTCGTCACTCGCCGTGAATTAGGGTGAACGTTTCCTAGTGCCAGGCTCTGCTTCTCTCCAAACGTAGGACATACAACCTCAACACGCCAATAAAACTATTAGGCGAGGATATCCACTGGAGGGACCAGGTCAAATTCCTAGGAGTCATATTCGACAGAGGCCTGACTTGGGACCCTCACAATACCAACACGTTAAAGAAAGCAACAATTACATCAACACAACAATATGCTCTGCTTAACTGAACAAGCCCACTTTCAATACGGGTGGTATCCATTATTAATTAGTTTAGAAATAGTAATGCAAATGGCAGAACCTACAAAAGGTGCTTTTTACGTTCGTAAAAGTTTCAAAACAAAATTAGGGTTAAAACATTCGATATTCATTAAGTTAATAACGGCTTTCCAATCTTAACAAATTGTGACTACAGGTAAAAACCAAATCTTACAGATCACGACTTAAATCATAACATTTATAGTTGATAGCTACTACATTCAGCAACGTCCATTGGTAAATAGTTAGGAAATAATCAAGCAGATGACAGAACCTACAAGGTCGATCTGATGATTCTATGGTTTATCGTTCCATAACACACCTTCTAGGGATGTCTTAATAATAAATAGACAATTTAAACTGCAACTCTGGGAAACTAGCACTAAATATATGACATTTTTTAAACATAAAACCTCTTAAATTCTTTTGTAGAGAATCCAAATATAAAATAAGGTTAAAAGTTTAGAGAAATAATAAGTTAATAACGTATTTCCAATCTTAACAGTTTGTGACTTCAATTAAAAAAACTAAATTTTACAGATCATGCCTTAAACCATTACATTTAGAGTTGGTAGCTACTACACTCAACAACGTCCATTGCTGAATAATTTGGAAATAGTGAAGCAGATGGCAGCACCTACAAGGTCAAACAATCAAGTTTAATCATGATCCTTGGTTTAATGTTCCACCACACACCTTCTATGGATGTCTTAATAATTATTAGACATTTTAAACTGCACCTCATGGGAACCTAGCACTCATTATATGATATATTTTAATTTTAAAAAACTTTAAATTCGTTTGTTAAAGTTCGAAAAAGAAATTAAGGTTAACACTTTAGAGAAATAATTTGTTAATAACGTATTTCCAATCTTACCTGTTTGTGACCACAGGTAAAAACAAAATCCTACAGATCATGCCTTACATCATGACATTTACAATTGGTAGCTACTGCATTCAACAACGTCCATTGGTAAATAGTTTGGATATAGTCAAGCAGATGGCAGCACTTACAAGTTCAAACAATCCGAGTTTAATCATGAGTCTATGGTTTAACGTTCCATTACACACCTTCTAGGGATGTCGTAATAATTAGTAGACATTTTAAACTGCATCTCTTGGGAACCTAGCACTAAATAAATGACATTTTTTAAACTAAAAAACCTTAAATTCGTTTGTAAAAGTTCCAAAAAGAAATTAAGGTTAATACTTTAGAAAAATATTAAGTTCATAACGTATTTCCAATCTTAACAGTTTGTGACTACAGGTAAAATCTTATTCTTACAGATCATGCCTTAAATCAAAACATTTACAGTTGGTAGCTACAGCACTCAACAACGTCCATTGCTAAATAGTTTGCCAATAGTCAATTAGCTGACAGCACCTACAAGGTGAAACAATCAGAGTTTAATCATGATCCTATGGTTTAATATTCCACCACACACCTTCTAGGGATGTCTTAATAATTATTAGACATTTTAAACTGAACCTCTTGGGAACCTAGCACAAAGTATATGATATTTTTTAATTAGAAAAACTTTAAATTCGTTTGTTAAAGTTCGAAAAAGAAATTAAGAATAACACTTTAGAGAAATAATTTGTTAATAACGTTTTTCCAATCTTAACAGTTTGAGACCACAGGTAAAAAACAAATCTTACAGATCATGATTTAAATCATAACATTTAGAGTTGATAGCTACCTGTGAAGACCCGTAGAAAGCGCGGAAGCTGACAGAGCTTCACAAAAGGTCGTCACTCGCCGTGATTTCGGGTGAACGTTTCCTAGTGTCAGGTTCTGCTTCTCTCCAAACGTAGGACATACAACCTCAACACGCCACTAAAACTATTAGGCGAGGATATCCACTGGAGGGACCAGGTCAAATTTCTAGGAGTCATATTCGACAGAGGCCTGACTTGGGACCCTCACAATACCAACACGTTAAAGAAAGCAACAATTACATCAACACAACAATATGCTCTGCTTAACTGAACAAGCCCACTTTCATTACGGGCGGTATCCATTAATAATTAGTTTAGAAATAGTAATGCAAATGGCAGAACCTACAAAAGGTGCTTTTTACGTTCGTAAAAGATTCAAAAAAAAATTAGGGTTAAAACATTAGATATTCATTAAGATAATAACGGCTTTCCAATCTTAACAGAATGTGACCACAGGAAAAAACAAAATCTTACAGATCACGACTTAAATCATAGCATTTATAGTTGATAGCTACTACATTCAGCAACGTCCATTGGTAAATAGTTAGGAAATAGTCAAGCAGATGACAGAACCTACAAGGTCGATCTGATGATTCTATGGTTTATCGTTCCATAACACACCTTCTAGGGATGTCTTAATAATAAATAGACATTTTAATCTGCAACTCTGGGAAACCTAGCACTAAATATATGACATTTTTTAAACATAAAACCTCTTAAATTCGTTTGTAGAGAATCCAAATATAAATTAAGGTTAAAAGTTTAGAGAAATAATAGGTTAATAACGTATTTCCAATCTTAACAGTTTGTGACTTCAATTAAAAAAACTAAATTTTACAGATCATGCCTTAAACCATTACATTTAGAGTTGGTAGCTACTACACTCAACAACGTCCATTGCTGAATAATTTGGAAATAGTGAAGCAGATGGCAGCACCTACAAGGTCAAACAATCAAGTTTAATCATGATCCTTGGTTTAATGTTCTACCACACACCTTCTAGGGATGTCTTAATAATTATTAGACATTTTAAACTGCACCTCATGGGAACCTAGCACTCATTATATGATATATTTTAATTTTAAAAAACTTTAAATTCGTTTGTTAAAGTTCGAAAAATAAATTAAGGTTAACACTTTAGAGAAATAATTTGTTAATAACGTATTTCCAATCTTAACAGTTTGTGACCACAGGTAAAAACAAAATCCTACAGATCATGCCTTAAATCATGACATTTACAATTGGTAGCTACTGCATTCAACAACGTCCATTGGTAAATAGTTTGGATATAGTCAAGCAGATGGCAGCACTTACAAGTTCAAACAATCCGAGTTTAATCATGAGTCTATGGTTTAACGTTCCATTACACACCTTCTAGGGATGACGTAATAATTTATAGACATTTTAAACTGCACCCCTTGGAAACCTAGCACTAATTATATGACATTTTTTAAACTAAAAAACCTTAAATTCGTTTGTAAAAGTTCCAAAAAGAAATTAAGGTTAATACTTTAGAAAAATGTTAAGTTCATAACGTATTTCCAATCTTAACAGTTTGTGACTACAGGTAAAAACATATTCTTACAGATCATGCCTTAAATCAAAACATTTACAGTTGGTAGCTACAGCACTCAACAACTCCATTGCTAAATAGTTTGCAAATAGTCAATTAGCTGGCAGCACCTACAAGGTCAAACAATCAGAGTTTAATCATGATCCTATGGTTTAATATTCCACCACACACCTTCTAGGGATGTCTTAATAATTATTAGACATTTTAAACTGCACCTCTTGGGAACCTAGCACAAAATATATGATATTTTTTAATTAGAAAAACTTTAAATTCGTTTGTTAAAGTTCGAAAAAGAAATTAAGAATTTTTACAGATCATGCCTTAAACCATTACATTTAGAGTTGGTAGCTACTACACTCAACAACGTCCATTGCTGAATAATTTGGAAATAGTGAAGCAGATGGCAGCACCTACAAGATCAAGCATTCCGAGTTAATTCATGATTCTATCGTTTAACGTTCCATTACCCAACTTCTAAGGTTGCCTTAATAATTATTATACATTTTAAACTGCACTTCTTGGGAACCTAGCACTAAATATATGACATTTTTTAAACTAAAAAAAATTAAATTCGTTTGTAAAAGTTCCAAAAAGGAAATTAAGGTTAGAACTTTAGAGAAATATTAGGTTAATAACGTATTGCCAATCTTAACAGTTTGTGACCACAGGTAAAAATAAAATCTTACAGATCATGGCTTAAATCATTACATTTACAGCTGATAGCTACTGCATTCAACAACGTCCATTGGTAAATAGTTAGGAAATAGTCAAGCAGATGACAGAACCTACAAGGTCGATCTGATGATTCTATGGTTTATCGTTCCATAACACACCTTCTAGGGATGTCTTAATAATAAATAGACATTTTAATCTGCAACTCTGGGAAACCTAGCACTAAATATATGACATTTTTTAAACATAAAACCTCTTAAATTCGTTTGTAGAGAATCCAAATATAAATTAAGGTTAAAAGTTTAGAGAAATAATAGGTTAATAACGTATTTCCAATCTTAACAGTTTGTGACTTCAATTAAAAAAACTAAATTTTACAGATCATGCCTTAAACCATTACATTTAGAGTTGGTAGCTACTACACTCAACAACGTCCATTGCTGAATAATTTGGAAATAGTGAAGCAGATGGCAGCACCTACAAGGTCAAACAATCAAGTTTAATCATGATCCTTGGTTTAATGTTCTACCACACACCTTCTAGGGATGTCTTAATAATTATTAGACATTTTAAACTGCACCTCATGGGAACCTAGCACTCATTATATGATATATTTTAATTTTAAAAAACTTTAAATTCGTTTGTTAAAGTTCGAAAAATAAATTAAGGTTAACACTTTAGAGAAATAATTTGTTAATAACGTATTTCCAATCTTAACAGTTTGTGACCACAGGTAAAAACAAAATCCTACAGATCATGCCTTAAATCATGACATTTACAATTGGTAGCTACTGCATTCAACAACGTCCATTGGTAAATAGTTTGGATATAGTCAAGCAGATGGCAGCACTTACAAGTTCAAACAATCCGAGTTTAATCATGAGTCTATGGTTTAACGTTCCATTACACACCTTCTAGGGATGACGTAATAATTTATAGACATTTTAAACTGCACCCCTTGGAAACCTAGCACTAATTATATGACATTTTTTAAACTAAAAAACCTTAAATTCGTTTGTAAAAGTTCCAAAAAGAAATTAAGGTTAATACTTTAGAAAAATGTTAAGTTCATAACGTATTTCCAATCTTAACAGTTTGTGACTACAGGTAAAAACATATTCTTACAGATCATGCCTTAAATCAAAACATTTACAGTTGGTAGCTACAGCACTCAACAACTCCATTGCTAAATAGTTTGCAAATAGTCAATTAGCTGACAGCACCTACAAGGTCAAACAATCAGAGTTTAATCATGATCCTATGGTTTAATATTCCACCACACACCTTCTAGGGATGTCTTAATAATTATTAGACATTTTAAACTGCACCTCTTGGGAACCTAGCACAAAATATATGATATTTTTTAATTAGAAAAACTTTAAATTCGTTTGTTAAAGTTCGAAAAAGAAATTAAGAATTTTTACAGATCATGCCTTAAACCATTACATTTAGAGTTGGTAGCTACTACACTCACAACGTCCATTGCTGAATAATTTGGAAATAGTGAAGCAGATGGCAGCACCTACAAGATCAAGCATTCCGAGTTAATTCATGATTCTATCGTTTAACGTTCCATTACCCAACTTCTAAGGTTGCCTTAATAATTATTATACATTTTAAACTGCACTTCTTGGGAACCTAGCACTAAATATATGACATTTTTTAAACTAAAAAAAATTAAATTCGTTTGTGAAAGTTCCAAAAAGGAAATTAAGGTTAGAACTTTAGAGAAATATTAGGTTAATAACGTATTGCCAATCTTAACAGTTTGTGACCACAGGTAAAAATAAAATCTTACAGATCATGGCTTAAATCATTACATTTACAGCTGATAGCTACTGCATTCAACAACGTCCATTGGTAAATAGTTTGGATACAGTCAAGCAGATGGCAACAACTACAATTTCAAACAATCCGAGTTTAATCAAGATTCTATGGTTTAACGTTCCATTACACACCTTCTAGGGTTGTCTTAATAATTTATAGACATTTGAAACTGCACCCCTTGGAAACCTAGCACTAATTAAATCACAATTTTTAAACATAAAAGTCCCTAAATTCGTTTGTAAAAGGTCCAAAAAAAAATTAAGGTTATAACTTTAGAGAAATTTTAGGTTAATAGCGTGTTTTCAATCTTAACAGTTTGTGACTTCAAATAAAAACAAAATCTTACAGGTCATGCCTTAAATCATAACATTCACAATTGATAGCGTCTGCATTCAACAACGTCCATTGGCAAATAGTTTGGATATAGTCAAGCAGATGGCAGCACCTACAAGATCAAACAATCCGATTGTAATCATGATTCTATGGTTTAACGTTCCATTACACACCTTCTAGGGTTGCCTTAATAATTAATAGACATCTGAAACTGCACCCCTTGGAAATCTAGCACTAATTAAATCACAATTTTTAAACATAAAAGTCCTTAAATTCGTTTGTAAAAGTTCCAACAAGAAATTTAGGTTAAGACTTTAGAAAAATATTAAATTAATAACGTATTTCCAACCTAAACTGTATTTTGACCACAGGTAAAAACAAAATCTTACATATCGTGCCTTAATCCATAACATTTACAATTGATAGCTACTGTACAAGGTCAAACAATCCAAGTTAAATGATGAAATTATGGTTTAAAAATCCACGAACCTATTGCTGGGGATGTCTTAATAATTTATAGACATTTTAAACTTCACATCTAGGGAAACTATCACTAAATATATGCAATTTTTTAAGCATACAAGTCCTTAAATTGGTTTGTGAAAGGTCCAAATGGAAATTAAGGTTAAAACTTTAGAGAAATATTAAGTTAATTACGTCCATCCACAGATTGGATGACCGTGACCACAGGTAAAAACCAAATCTTTTCAAAGGCACATTTCCGCCCATTACAATAAGACAAGGGTTATTAACAAAAACCTAATAATATGCTCTACAAGAGAGTTCGTTTCTAAGCAACAATTATAAAATTGAGTTTTTTCTTTAGTAGTTCATTGAATCACTAACAGATTGCGCTTCTACATGATTTTCCACGAAATAAAGTATTGCCCCATGTGGCTCCTGCAACACTCGTTAACCAACTCCTTACCACACCTACCTCGTTCACTCCTATAGACAGGGCGATAAGAACCTTTGAACCGCTCCAAAGAGTTGTTAAATCTGCTCTGACCTGGGAAGCCTTCACGGGCGGACTGGATCGTTTCTTTGTCAAGACCTTATCCTCACCTCCCAAAACCTTCTCAGAATTCCTGACTTCCTTCATACAGTACGTCTCTTCTGTCAACCATGGATTGGTTACCGGTCCTGATATGGTATTCCAACGGCGTTAAATATAAAAAACTAGAGCTGCTTCGCTATATGCAAAGAAACAACTATAAACTACGTTTATTACAGAAACACACCTAAACCCCCAAGATAAATTCTCAATGCCAAACTTTAAAGTTTACTGTACTGACAGAAGAACTAGAAGCCGCGGCGGTAAGGCTATAATAACAGATAAACGCATTAAACATTTTTAATAGTTTTGCCCGCACTTACATGCGTTGAAGCAACAGCTATTAGGCTTGCCACAACGGCAGCACAACAACACTTGTACCAGCGTACAAACCCCCGGGTTCTGTTGACTACACTCGCGATTTAGAAGTCCTTCTACAGATCTTAAGTAGGGTAATGATCGCCAGGGACCTCAATTCTAAACACACATGCTGTGTCTGTAAGTCTACAAACACAGGAGGCCAGCAACTGCAAACCTCCTTACAAAACACAACAGGTATACTGCTGGCCCCTCCTGAACCAACACACCACAGCACTTACCACACGGAAGACATTATGGATCTAGCTATTACGAAACGTCTTCTAGTATCATCGCAACTTCACGTCAATAGAGATCTGAATTCAGATCACTACCTCGTGATAATGGCGTTTTCTGGATATCCTGATCGCAAAGAGCTAAGGAAGGTGTTGAACTACAGACTGGCTGACTGGGAGTAATTCCAGTCCCAGCTGGACAGCACTCTACCTGCCATCCTAAATGTCGACTCTACACTGGACATAGACAAAGTCGTCGGTAGCCTTACGACGCCAATGCGTACTGCGATTACCAACGCAGTACCAGTTAAATGTCAGCCCAGACACAATGTACACATACCAAGGCACATACTACCGCTAATCACCCGACGAAATAGTATCTGGCGGGCATTGCAACATGGGGTAAACAGATGCGTTCCACACACAACACTTAATCGTCTTATGAGGCAAATTAGGCGGGAACGAATTCAGTACAAAGTCGATGGCTTCCAAGTGGAATTGGCGACCTTAAACACAACAGACAAACCCATCTGGCCGATGGTCAAACACTTCAAGCGAGAACCGCTGCGCTACTCATCGGACCGAATGGGCAGGTGGGCGATCCGGTCTACAAAGTCAACTTGTTTGCTGACACGCTTGAGAGCACGTTCCAATCAAACGACCAACCAGCTGATGCAGCTGTTACAGCTAAAGTAGACTTAGAAACAGCACAGTTTGCCTACAGCCCTATATTAGAGTGAAACACTGACACTACAATCACAGAGACAAAGGGTGAAATCTCACAAATAAACTCCAGGAAGGCTCCTGGACCAGATACCATCATCAACACAGCGATCATTTATCTGTCAAACATCTATAATGCTATACTCTGGACACAACACTTCCCGGACGCTTAGAAGGAGGCTAAGATCTTGGTGTTCCCCAAACCGGGAAAAGACCACAGCAAACCTGATCCATACAGACCGATAAGGTTGTTGAATACGATGGGCAAGGTATTTGAAAATATTTTACTCAAACGTATCAACAAGCATATCCACACACACAACATATTGAGGTCAGAGCAATTTGACTTTAGAACAAAACACTCGGCTACGCATCAGCTGATGAGAGTGGTGGAGCATGCAACCAAGAGTTTCAACAATTACTGCTCGACTGGGGTAGTCTTCCTAGACATTGATAAGGCCTTTGACCGGGTCTGGCACAACGGGCTCTTAGTGAAACTACGTCACTATGGATTTCCAGACGGGCGCATACACAGCTCATACCTGTCCAACCGTAAGTTTAGGGTTGATGTAGATCAAGCTCAATCTACACTAAGGACTATGTGGCCCGGAGTCCATCAGGGCTCAATTATTGGGCCCGTATTGTTCAACATCTACATCAACGACATACCGGCAAAACTCAACACACAAGTGGTCATATTTGCAGATGACACCGCGCTATCCGCTCAGTCATGGAAACCACATCTAATACACTTATATTTACAGGAAAACCTTACAGTACTAGAAATATGGCTGAGCTACTGGAGAGGTAGGGTGAACGTGGCCAAGTGACAGGGTTTGCTTCTCTCCAAACGTAGGACACACCAACACAACACACCACTAAAACTATTAGGCGAGGACATTCACTGGGGGAACCAGGTAAAATAACTGGGAGTCATGCTCGACAGAGGCCTGACTTGGGACCCTCACATTACCAACACGTTAAAAAAAAGCAACAATTAGATTAACATAACTATATCCTATGCTTAACAGAACAAGCCCACTTTCACTACGGGCGGCCACTACTATATACGTATCTATGTTACGCAGTATACTCACCCGTCTGGGGCCATGCACGTAACACACGCACACGCAGACTCCAGTTATTCCAAACCAAGGCTTTGCGAATAATCACGAAGGCACCTAGATGTACAAGATTAACACTGCTTTACGATGACTTGAAAGTGCGTTTCATTATACAACACCTCCGACACTTAGCAAGAAAGTTCTACAAACAGGCTCACGCACATACAACATCCAAACTCATTTCCTCACTGGGTAGATATGACCCCACCCACGACACACACTGACCGCCTACTTACTACTCACACCATACCACCAAAATAAAATATACATACTAAAACATTCTGATTCACAGTTATGTTCCAGGTGATGCAGGGACACGTCTCCAGGGCCGCAGCATAGCCCCAACGGAAGTACTAATTTGATTGCATGCCTTTTCAGTTTCGAGGAGGAAGCAGAAGAAGAGGTGTATGCCATTCCTGCCTTAGACTCACTAACAAGGTATTTGCAAGGTAATACCTCTCCTTATTCTTTAGCATAAGGTGATCCAAGCCTGCATGGTTCCTGCATGATCTGTCGCAGGAATTTCCCTGGCAGGGTTTCTTTCTTGCCAGGTTTTTTCATCCCGCGCGACACTTAGAGTACTGTTTCATTTCACTATCTCCTGATTATCCATGGAAAGCGCTTATGAGCTTGGTACATGGGCAATCAATCTCGTTTCCTTCACTCACGGTAGGTATACTAACCGCATGCGCATGTGAGACGGAGGTAGCTCGCTAGAGGCTGGCTGATACGAGGTCTGGGCGCGTCTTGGAGTAGGCCCTATGCAGCCAACTAACTGGAGAATAGGGACTCATCGCAAGAAAGCAGGAGAGGAGATGGAACATTCCTAAACCATTCCGGGCGGGATCATCATCCAATTGCTGGCAAAAACATGCGACTGAAGATGACGTTTTCCTTCAAAGGCTAGTCCAATCCAGTCATGCTTAACTTTGCTTCTTAAAGAATAATTTCGTGTAAATTTGTTGAATTTAAAAAAAAAAACAATTTCTAGAACAGATTTGGCTTTACTTAAATTAATTTAAAATTGTTCAAATATAAAATTATAGATATTTAATTTATATTAAATTATTAAGGTTATGCCTATAAGAAGATATATAAAGAAAGATATTTCACGTAAATACTTATAAATTTATAGTATAAAATAACATAATATATTTTCATTTAAAAAATGATAACTTTTTAGCAAATATATACAGAGGGGAATAGAATTATTTATTATAATAACATAATTATAACTTATATAATAATATGCTATGATTGATGAGTAAGTAAGACTTTTTTGGGAATTGAGTAAGAAATGAAGAATTAAATATTTAATAGGGGGAGTTTAATATAAATTAAACGCTAAAATATATATAGCATAATTTCAAGTAATCTTATATTATATAAAATTCACTCTGAAAAATTTAAGCAAACGCAGGAAGAATGTTACTTTAATTTGTTTTATAAAGAGAATCTAGCCAAGGTGTGGACAAGGAGTTATTTTAATTTTTCTGCAAATATTAAATTCTTTAGTGAATAGTATTAATTTTATAAACAATTAAAACACATAAATTATCTAACAAATTAATCATCAAATAGACTTTAATTGATATGAATTTACTACAGATATTCAAGATAAAATTTAATTATTTTGATGATGTTGTGTTAGGTGTCTAGGTGCTAGATTAAATAAATAATTAATGCCTGTAAATGTGTGCATACTTTACCACCATATAAATTAAAACAATTTTAATTTTCCAAATAGCTGTCATTAGTTATGATTAAGCTAAATGACACGCAATTTCACAGTTTCCTACCAATAGGTTTCCAAGTAGCAAACGCCTCAAATAGCAGACACCCCACACCGAGTATTATGCTAGTATAAGGAAATACTCCGCTAATTGGTTTTTCATACGAAATCTAGGAATACATTTCTAGGAGATCTAGGCAGGGATGTAACAGGCTTCGGTTGACTGACCGAAATTCCTCCTAGGTCATTCTACCATTGCAGCGCAATTGGTAAGTATTAGGGAGACCTAGGAGAACGGACAGGATCAAATAGGTATTAGAAAAAGTAGGTCCTAATACTTGCCAGGTAAGAGAGAGTCTCGGAGAATAATATATAAACAAATATGAATGACGAAGGTTGAAGAATAATAGGGGAAATAGAAAAAGGTAGTGATTGAATTATTGAAGGAAATAATTAAGTTGTAGGTAAGGAGTAAATAAATAAAAGAAGTAAAAATTAGAATAGTTGAGAATAGATAGTAAGTATAAAGGCCCGTTGCACTGTGTGTGTGTGTGTGTGTGTGTGTGTGTGTTGGCGTGCGTGTTTGTTTATATTTCATAAGATTTAGGGCAAAATGCAGTTATAAAATGCCATTGTAACTTTACGGAAGAGAAACTATCTAACTTCATGTGGCCTCATCGTAGAAGAGCACGGCTAGAGATAGATAACTAGCTGCAGGTCTAAAGAGAAACGATAAGATCAAGAGGAGAGTGGCAAAGTGTGGAATAAGATCATCCTAATACAAAAATGTTATTTTCAATGAAGTGAATGCAAAATATAACAACTTAAGACTGCTGACGCGTTTCGAAACGTCGCTCCATTAATGCCTGCTTCTGGCGGTTTTCCCTTGAGGTCATGTATGTAATTTAGGTTAGGTTAAGATAGTTTCAACAGTGGAAGCAAGGAGGTATTGTTTTTTCTAGATTAGTTTGAGTGAAGTTTTGTTGAGTTATGCTATTATTAAAGTAGTTTTCAACAATCTATCAAAATTCTACCAATGTTTGGTGAGGTTAGTTCATTTAAAGGTTTGTGGTAACAATCTAAAAGGATCGTGCTCCCATTTCCTCTGGTTGTTATATTACCGGTTTTCAGTTTGCATAAAATTTCCAAGGTTAAAATAATAAAGAAATATTGTGTTGTTTTTTAGTATTTAATAGTTTTAAAGAGTTAAATTTTGTTTCCTTTAATACTGAGAAGCGGGCAATGAGTGTTTACTCTGCAACTTATAACTAGTAAAACGAATTTACCATACTTAATCTCCCTTGTGTAAGTATGGGTTCCGAATTGTAAAATAAAAATTCTAAAATCCTTTCTTAACGCTTAGTTACAGATGTAAGCAAGGAAGGAAAATAACAGACTCCATGTTACTGAACTCATAGAGGAACGTAGGGCTCGAACATAGTTGCTTATCTGATCAAATAGGAATCCCACATTCAGCGGGTATGGGTAAACGTAGAGTTAATTCAACTTAAGTTGAACCTAAGAATTCCATCAGTTACAAATATATTTACCAAAATACCAAAGGTGCTAATGCAAAACCTTTATTAGTTCTAGTTGTAAGTAAAATTAGCAAAAATGTAAAACGTTTACTTCTGTAAGCTCGACATTTCTCAGATGTTTGTAGTTTCTTTTCTGATCGCTCTAGCATTTATTTGCATTCCTAACAGCCTGACAATTTACGTTCCGAATACAAAATTAGAAAATTTGCATCTGTGGATTAGAATATCGGAACGCGAAAAAAATCAACTCTTATTTTCAAATAAATTATAAGAATAATATTATTTCAGCGTCGCGTTGAGCGATGTTTAAGAATATTTATTCTTTCTTATATTACCATTTACAATTGCGAAATTGTATGAAGAAATACATTTCTTTAAAACATAGCTGAACAATTAAACTGAAAAATTGTTTTTTTTTTAAATAATATAAAATTCTATATAAATAGAGTAATAAATAGACTAATGAAATAGATATCGAGAGATGTGAAGCTGAAATCGCCATATTTGATGGGGAAAATTTCTCCAATTTCATGCTGCGAAGTTGCAAAAGATAATAAAAACTTTCACCTAAATCAAGGTTTAAATCCCTTAGAGTTAGGGAAACTTGGTAGGTATAAGCAACCTAATTCCCTCATTCAGAATATTAGACCATAATACTAATATTTTGATTGGAAGAACGTTAAAAAAATATATTTAATTAGAGTTGCGCTTTAAGTAACATAAAAAGGTTAGTAAGCGACAATTTTTCTTATTTGATGGTTACAAACATTTTGTAATTGTAAACGTTTCAGATAATTAGTTGGATTTTACTATTCTTTTCATCTCCTGTTCGTAGGACTTCTGGTTTGCTGCTAGTAAAGTGGTAAAGTGAAAAGTTTTTAAACGTTGCGTCACATTTTTGCCAAGTACTCCAGGCTATACTCGTACGAGGATCTCGGATTTTGTTACTGTATGCATATATTTCTACGTATTTCTTCAGGAAATTAATATTAACTTATGTAAATAATTACATTTTTTACATTCAAATAAAAATGTATGTAACCAGATAATTTGAAAGTTCTCTATTAATATTAAAAATATAACATTTTATGTTTTGTATTGATGGGAGGGAGTTTGTGTCAGCTACCTGGTAACATTTGTTTGTAGTAACTTACCATATTCTATAGTTTTGTGATATTAATATTACATGAAAAAAGAATAAATACTGAGACAATAAAGACCAATAGTATTTGCTTTTTCCATGATACAATGTGATACACATCAATGAGTATCTATGAGCGATGAAAAGTAATACCACTTACTAAGGTCAATGTTATTTCTTATTGTCCTAAAAACAACACGGTTTTGCAGAAATTATTTCTAATTTTCGTGCCGTGCATTTTCTCCTTAAATATTTGTACGTAGTGTTTAAGTCTAATATTGAAGTATTTAAAACATATTACTTTAATCAACAGCACATAATGATTGTCCTCCAAATCTTGATTTACAAAATGATCACTTGAAAAAATGTTTTTGCCTAAACACAGCACTGTTGACGTCATCTTACATTGCCTTTCTCGAATATCAAGTGAAGGAAATAACAATAAAATCTTTGCGGTCTTTATAGTATCGAAAATATCTATTGCGTAAAGATATAATATCGATTTAATTTATCCTTTATTGTTTCATGGTTATCTTATAATCGTTTTAATTTCGGAATAAAACCTATTCTGTGATAAAACTTGTTGCACAACTTGGTTTATTAATATAAATTTTCTAATAAATATAAATTACTAACCTAATGTATACGTTATCATTATAGTACGTCATCAATTTTCTAAATGGCGTCCTGAAAAATAAATTTAAAGTTAATGTCAATATAATTAAAACCTGATATTGGCATAAAATACTTAAGGATTACGAGCAACATAGAGTCATAATTATTATATATGCCATCATATGGGAAATACAACTTTGGAAGAGCGCTTTAAATATCCACGAGAACATCGCTATAACACAGGATGAAGCTTTTACACAAGCGTTATAGACTTATTAAATCTGTGTAGAATCGTAGTTTGTACCATGGAAGATTTAAAGTTGTATTTTCTAATTTTTCAAGCTTTAACTAATATTATGCGTTAGAATGTGGTTAAAGAGAATTTCTTTTCGAAATTAAGAAAATGTAAAATTATGGGTGTTGTTGCGTATTTAAAATTGTAATATAGACTCGTTTCTTTTATTTTAAACCCGCCGCCAAAGTCAGACAAAGCTCACATGTGATAAGGTTTGTTCTGCAGTTTGAACCGGCAGAGCAGGTTAGACCTTTCGGGGGTGTAGACTGATACCCCTACGTTCTAGTATATTATAATACTTTTCAATCTCCGTACCTTAGGTACTAGAATACGTGAATGCTACTATTTTATTAATGTTTATACCGAATGTGACCAGTGCGTGGAATACAAACAAGTTTTCTGGCCAGAAATCGCTTATTTAATACGCTAGTGCGATACGTGTCTGTATTCCATGGTGCACGTAAGTACAAACTATTAATTTATATAATTATAATAATTATTGGTCCTCCGAAACTATTGTTACCAAACAAATTTGGTCCAGCCGTGCCGGATCTTAAGCCTTAAGACCAATATAAATAATAAAATACAATACAATTCATTATATGTGCTCTTTCTACAATTTCTACAAGTTTTTTAAAACTTTGTTTGTGCATGCAAACACTGGAAAACTAGTTTCATGTCGGAGTATATGAAACAGCTGATACCTCTCTTATCTTTGTTTGGCTTTGGCGTGCATTAATATGTTGGTTTAAATTAATTGTAAAAGTTTATGAATAGTGATTTCAGTTGTTTATAGAAGGTTATCTCATTGAGCCAACATCGATTTGTTGTTTACTTAGGCTTCTTTATTTCTCCGTTAAACATATACGCATAGGCCTAATCTCTTTAAAACATGTTGTAATTTAAAATTTAAAGCAGTTATCTCATCTTCTACTATAAAACCAACATTTAATCATGGAAAAATATTTGGCAGTTATTAAATCAAAGAAAGACAATATATTTAGTCAAATTCAAGAGATTTTTGATCTAACAAAAAGTCATCTGGATAAGTCAATTCTGCAAAAATTGTTGGTGCGCGCTAAATCTATAAATAGGCTTCGTGAAGAATTTTCTGGTATTTTAGACATTTATCATGAACTAGAAATACAGGCTAACCCGAATTTTCAACCCAACTCTTAACAGCATCAACGAGTTAGTCGATTATGTTAATTCTACCGTAGATTCGATAGAAAATAAGATGTCAACAAGGCCTAAATGTGAAATAGTTACTCCTCAGTTACATATACGACTGCCTAAGCTTGAACTCAAGCATTTCGATGGTGAATTTTTCGAATGGATGTCATTCATTAATATATTTAACGCTAGCATTCATGAAAATGCATCGTTACCAGCAGTTTCTAAACTTCAATATTTATTGAGCGTTATCTCAGGAGAACCGCTAAATTTAATTAAATCTCTCCCTATTTCTGACGCTAACTATAAAGTGACCTATGACTTATTAAAAGAAAGATATCACTCGCCGAGGCGGTTAGTTACTTTACACCTCAATCAAATTTTAGATTTGCCCTCTGTAAACAACACGCCTAAACAAATGACAAATTTTGTAAATTTATACTCAGAAAATATACAAGCTCTTAAAGGTCTTGACATCGATGTCACTAGTAAAAATCCTTTGTTATCTGCTATGCTTTTACAAAAATGGATAGTGAACTTAGGAACCGTTTTGAAAACTTCCGTTCATCAAATGTTACTCAAGAGAGAGTTGACTCCACTACAATACCTGATGCAGCGGAAATTATTAAGTTTTTAAGTAAAGAATGTAATGAAGTTGAAGATGCCAATCTTCATTCTCCTTTCACCTCGAAACCCTCCTCGTCTGGATCACGTACCCCCTCTGGTTCCCAAAATAAATACTTTAAACAAAAAGTATCACTGATTTCCTACAATTATGGAGAAGGATCCTCCATGCGTTATATGCAATAAAATTGACCATAAGGTATATTCGTGTCCGGACTTCAAGAGTCAGGACGCCAAATCCCGTCTCAAAATTGTAAAGGAAAAGGGGCGTTGTACCTCATGCTTAGGTACTCACCATCTTAACGACTGTAGGTCAAAGTTTAGTTGCTACAAATGCCACAAAAATAATCATACATTATTACATTTTGAAAATTAATCTACGTTGCAACAGACCACACCTCAAACTTTGCGTCAAGACTCTCCGACACTTCAACAGGAAATAACCCCTTCTCCAATCATTATGACCTGTCAAGAAAAGCAGAATACGTCTCAAATCTCTAATACTGTTCTCTTAGGCACTCTACTTGTTAAGCTTACCTCGTCTAACGGTATTACTCATGTATTTCGTGCTCTTGTTGACTCTGGCAGTCAATCTTGTTTTCTCACCGAGCGTGCTGCCAATTATTGTGTGCTCTTTGTACTACGAGTACTCATAGTGCGGTAAGATTGTCTCAGGTACCCTTACGCTCAAAAGGGCTCACCTCAGTTGCTGTTGAAACTCTTGGGGGCAAGGTTATTTCAATTAATGAAAGATTTTTAATATTGGAAAAATATGTGTTAACCTACCAAGCACACAAGTAGACTCTGAAGTTCTTTCCAAGGTTCGTCCTTATGTTTTGGCAGACCCTACGTTTCACTTGCCAGGAGGCATAGACGTTTTTCTTGGTGGTACTTTATTTCCACTCATACTTACTCAAGAAGCTTATAACCTCGGACCTGGTTTACCCAGGCTAATAGGCACACACTTTGGCATTTAGTAATGGGTAATGCACCATGTATATCTGGCAGTGAACTTCATAGTAACTCCAGCTCTCAATTATCAACTACACTTCTAGTTGTCAACGACATTGACCTTCACTACTCACAACAAAGGTTTTGGCAACAGGAAGAACCCCCTGCTGTGTCTAAGCTTTCTCAAGAAGATACATTATGTGAAGATCACTTTCTCGCCACTCATACTCGGGACCAATCTGGCCGATAATGCGTCCGACTACCATTCAAGATTGAACATCCTCCTCTGGGTCAATCTCGTTTAAATGCAGAAAAAAGACTGCACTCTCTAGAGAAGAAATTTAGTGCTCAACCTCAATTTAAATCCATATGTACTGATTTTATGGCTGACTACTTAGCTTCTGGTCGCATGATATACGCTCATAATACTGATCTAACTGTACTTCATTACTTCCTTCCTCACCTTGGTGTTTTAAAGGAGTCTAGCAGCACAACTCGTTTACGTACTGTATTTGATGCTAGTTCTGAAACCTCTAATGGTATTTCTCTTTAAAATATTTTATTAACAGGCAAAAAGATGCAAACGAATATTTGTGATTTATTACTAAATTTTCGGATTCATAACGTTGTTTTTTTCTTGTGACATTCGTCAAATGTATAGACAGGTAAAAATGCACCCTGATGACCAGTGCTATCAGATGATCTTATGGCGTGAAAGTCCAGATCAGCCCTCTTTAATCTACAAGCTCACGACAGTGACTTACGGAGTGAATTGTTCACCGTATCTTGCTATTAGAACCTTACATCAGCTCGTTGCAGACGAAGGTGACGCCTATCTTGAAGTTGCAAATATTCTTCAGACATTCAGACTATTCAGACGTTCGTAGATGACATCATCTCTGGAGCTGACTCTGAAGAAAAGGCTTTGAGCCTCCGTAAGCAACTCATCTCGCTCCTGGCTCGCGGAGGTTTGAACTACGCAAATGGACATCTAACTCGAGTCAACTGCTCCAAGATCTTCCTGATGCTCATTTAGAGACCCCTGTATTCCTTCAAGGTAGTAAACAACCACATTTCACTATATTAGGTCTTCACTGGTCACCCTCTACCGATACGTTTACCTATAATTTGACGTGTCATCGGTGAACATATTTTAACTCTATGTGAATTTACCACTCTCACAACTCAAGTAGAGGCTATATTGAATTCGAGACCTCTCACACCTCTGTCAAACGACGCATCAGACCTCAACGCACTCACCCCGGGTCACTTCTTAATAGGATCTTCATTGGTTTGAGTTTCAGAAGAGGATATTTTCAACGTTCCTGCCAACCGACTCAAGTACTGGCAGCTAATCAAGGCCTTTCTCCAGCGTATTTGGAAGAGATGACATCTAGAATATATCCATACTCTTCAGCAACGGGGAAAATGGAACGTGCCAACTGTCAACCTGCGCGTCGGCGACCTCGTGTTAGTGCATCAACCTGCACCAACTCTCGCATGGCCTCTGGCTAGGATAAGTAGTGTTTCTCCAGGAAAGGATGGTGTAGTAAGAGTGGTTCATTTGAAGACAAAGCAGGGAACCTTGAAAAAACTTGCTCACAAGGTTTTCTCTCTACCTCTACGCTCATAATGTACTTGCGCCATAGTGCGCTCAATTTTTGTAAAAGAGATATTTTTATTTTCCTTTATGAACTTTTTATTTTTATAAACTCTCAAGATATTATATTTGTGTTAGTCCTCTTTGAATCCTAGAAGGATTCAAGGCCCCCGGTATGTTACGTATTTAAAATTGTAATATAGATTCATTTCTTTTATTTTAAACCCGCCGCCAAAGTCAGACAAAGCTCACCTTTGATAAGGTTTGTTCTGCAGTTTGAACCAGCAGAGCAAGTTAGACCTTTCGGGAGTGTAGACTGATACCCCTACGTTCTAGTATATTATTATACTTTTCAATCTCCGTACCTTAGGTACTAGAATACGTGAATGTAACTATTTTATTATTGTTTATACCGAATGTGACCAGTGCGTGGAATACGAACAAGTTTTCTGGCCAGAAATCGCTTATTTAATACGCGAGTGCGATAAGTGCTGTATTCCATGGTGCACGTAAGTACAAACTATTAATTTATATAATTATAATAATGATTGGTACTCCGAAACTATTGTTACCAAACAGGTGTAAATTATTTCCTTTCAATAATGTATAGGGATTAAGCCGTTCTTAGGTTTATCTCGTTTGTTTGTGAAATAGCAATTTCGGCTTTTATTCAATAAAGTTATATACTAGAAACAGTTGCTTAGGTTTGTAATATAAAGAGAAAAAGTCTATTTTCCAATATAATGACAGCCTGTTAACTCATTCCAGAAGTTTTGATGAAAAATTGATTGCCTCTTTTATGAATTAAAATTTACGTTTTAATGATTCTATAGGGAATTTTGAATTATTGAAGTCTTTCAAGCTGTAAATGTGTTAGCAATGAGTGTATGCTTGTAAATGGTAATACTAGTGCTAATTGTAAACTGGATATTATATATAAATATTCAGTATGACTCAATTGTTGAAATTATTTTAAAAAAGTTTTAAAATAAGCATAATGTCTAATACGATAATGTCATAATAAGCTATGCATCATGTTGTGGGACATTATCCGAGTTTTTTGTTCCAATGTCGAAAAAATATAACATTATGCAGTAGCCTGAAAAAATTTTTGACTTCTATGGAATCGAAACAGATAAGCTATAATTTAGTGGTTAATATTAGTGATAACCGCAAAAAATACAATTTCGTTTTAAATATAAACGCAATAATCAGTCACAAAGATTTAGTTCTGTAGCGCGGATAAAAATGAGGAACGTTTTCACCCTAACGTAGTCATCCTTACCCAGGCACCAGGCTTAGGCACGTATCGCTCCTCTTCCGTACATGTCCACTCATTACAGGACGACAAGGGTTGTTAACAAAATTTTAATTATATGTTCTGTAAAAAGTCCGTTTCTAAGCAACACATTTAAATTTTGGTTTTGTTTTCAGTAGTTTATTGAATCACTAACAGATAGCGTTTCAACACGATATCGCACCAAATTAAGTATTTAAAACATACTCATATAAAAAATACTTATCGAATAAAAGTATTAAATGAAATTTAAAAAAAACGTTACACTTAAAATTTATGAAAGACTTTTACATTTATATTTAGAGTTTTAAAAACAAGATTTGCAATATAAATATAATGTACTATGTATGTAATTACTTCTGCCTCATAAACAAAAATCACTTTTATCTCTTTTGAAAGACTTTTTTTTTAAAAGTCTTTAGGTCTAAAACATTAAAATTTAAAAGTTAATGACGAAATTCTTATAGGTCTATTATGCTTCAGATCGGTGCCAGTAACTTAATTGCCCGCAAGATATAAGATGAGAGGTTTTAACTGTGCATTTAGAATTGTCTGTGTTGTTTGTTCAGCAACATTACTTCCGTCATGAACATTCGCACAGTGTTGCCGACAGAGAAAATCTTGGGACTTTTATAAATAAGGTTTTTGTTATTAATAAGAACCCAACAATCTTACACAAAGACTGAGCTTTGTAGTGCGGAATAATAGGGAACGTGTTTCACCTAACGAAGTCATCCTGACACATTGCAACAATCTTAAGGATAGGTGTATCGCTCCTCTTCCGTACATGTCCGCCCATTACAGGAAGAGAAGATTTGTTAACAAAAACTTATTATTATAATGGGCAAAAAGTCCGTTTCTAAGCAGCACATTTAAATGTTGGTTTAGTGTTTAGTAGTTTATTGAATCACTAACAGATTCCGTTTCTGCACAATGTCTCACCAACTTAAGTATTTAAAACATACTCAAAAAACAAATACTTGACAAATAAAGGACATAAGTACATTTCAAACAAAACATACTTAAAAACCGAAACATAAAATTAACACCAAAATCAGATATAAAATGAAATTTTTTAACAAAACTCATGTTACATTTAAAATTTATGAAAGACCTTTATATTTATATATATACAGTTTTAAAAACAAGATTTACAATATAAATAAAATGCACTATGTACCTAATTACGTCTTTTTCATAAACAAAAAGCACTCTATGAATTATAAGTAAGTGCTACTATATTGCAATATATGCTACATATTTTACAAGTATAAGTAAGTGCTAGTATAGGTGAGTTTTTAAAATATTCACAAGTATTTTAGTAAAAACTAGTAGCTCACGTGTAGAAGGAATCAAATATTATTTATATATATATATATATATATATATATATATATATATATTTGTGTGTGTGTGTGTTATTCTTCTTCTTTCTTATCCCTAGGTCCTTTGACCAACTTCATGAGATCATATTCTTTCAGAAGCCTTATTACTTCTGCTGGTTCCTTGTAGATGAATTCCGGGGTAAACCCAATGCATGATAAGATGTGGACTGGTGAGGTGCATCTTGTACATGTTGGATATATCTTCCGAAGGTCTGTGATTCAGATAGGTTTTGTATGTCTGCTTTTTAATCTTGCTAAAGATATATGTGAAATTCTGTCAAGTTGACAGTTAAAAATGCACCAGGTTGGTGCTTTTTGTAACTTTCATGTTGCGGAGGTTGTTTCCATTTTTCTTTTTTTTTCCTTTTTAAATTTGGAATATACTTCTAAATAGGCTACGGTTTCTTTGTGGACATTACTATTATTGCAGCCTTCTTTTGCTAAGTTGTGTGTCTTTTCATTTCCTGGGATATTGACGTGTAATGGAATCCATTGCAGGTGTATTTGTGATAATTTGGAAATACTTTCTATCTTTTTTATTATACTTATTGATATATTATGAGATATTTCGTTATAATTCTGTAAATATTAGATTGAGCTTTTACTGTAGGTTAGAATCCATAGTTGTTCTGGGTTCTGGTATTCTTCTAATTTATACAAAGCCTCTTCAGTAGCAAGCAGTTCAGCTGTGAAGTTTGATGTGTTGTCTTGATATCTAAATTTAATTTCCTCTTTTGACTCTTGTGATACAATATATACTCCACTAACCGTTTTCCCATTCGCTTGTCTGCTTCCATCTGTGTAAATTTTTATCGCTTTCTGTGGGATGGAGTTGATTACTTCCAGTGCCATTTTTTTAAAATATTAATGGTTTGTTCTCCTTTTTGTTTACCTGTTCATGTAGAGTAGTATGAAAAAAAACTGAATTCAGAGGGTTTATTAAATTAGGTAAGGATGTCGGATCTATATTATGGTATATTACATTGTTTGTTTTGATGTTGTGGAAGGCGGTATTTTTCTTTAATCTTTGATTGCTGTTCCATTTTCTTAAGTATTCTGCTGTTCTGTTTATATTTCCCAGACTGTAAAGTTTGTTGAAATATTTTGTGTTGTTTATCTCTCGATGTAGATGTAAGGATATTGAATTTGCTTCGTACAAAATTATTTCAGTTGAACATGAGTTTCTTAGTCCTGTAATAATTCTTGATGCACTGCTATGAAGCCTGTCGAGTATGTTTAAGTTACTCTCTGCAGCTCTACAGTAAAATTTGATAGCCATAGTGAATCAGCCGCTGAAGTTTTACTGATTACGTCATCAGTGACGTGGCCAATACTCATGTGTAAGTGTGTGTGTGTGTGTGTGTGTGTATGTGTGTGTGTGTTTGTGTGTGTGTGTGTATGTGTGTGTGTGTTTGTGTGTGTGTGTGCGTGTGTGTGTGTATGTGCGTGTGTGTGTTTGTGTGTGTTTGTGTGTGTGTGTGTGTGTGTGTGTGTGTGTGTGTGTGTGTGTGTGTGTGTGTGTGTGTGTGTGTGTGTGTGTGTGTGTGTGTGTGTGTGTGTGTGTGTGTGTGTGTGTGTGTGGTGTGCGTGTGACTGGCATCCGGCTGCCTGGCATCACAGATCATCTAGAGTCCTAGACTCCTCCCCAATAATAGTTGTTCAGCCAACTAGTTCTTTAGGTGGTGATTCCCGCCGTTTTACGCGCAATATCCTTCAAGTCCCCTGACTATGACGTACTTCCTTTATTATACTTATTGATATATTATGAGATATTTCGTTATAATTCTGTAAATGTTGGATTGAGCTTTTACTGTAGGTTAGAATCCATAGTTGTTCTGGGTTCTGGTATTCTTCTAATTAATACAAAGCCTCTTCAGTAGCAACCAGTTCAGCTGTGAAGTTTGATGTGTTGTCTTGATATCTAAATTTAATTTCCTCTTTTGACTCTTGTGATACAATATATACTCCACTAACCGTTTTCCCATTCGCTTGTCTGCTTCCATCTGTGTAAATTTTTATCGCTTTCTGTGGGATGGAGTTGATTACTTCCAGTGCCATTTTTTTAAAAATATTAATGGGTTGTTCTCCTTTTTGTTTACCTGTTCATGTAGAGTAGTATGAAAGAAAACTGAATTCAGAGGATTTATTAAATTAGGTAAGGATGTCGGATCTATATTATGGTATATTACATTGTTTGTTTTGATGTTGTGTGTATGTGTGTGTGTTATTGTGTGTGTGTGTGTGTGTGTGTGTGTGTGTGTGTGTTTGTGTTTGCCCGCATGTATGTGTCTACATCTAATGAGAATCAGGACAAAATGCATTTATAAAATGTCCTTGTAACTTAACTAAAGAGAAACTATCTAACTTCGTGTGCCCTCGCCATAGAAAAGGAGGGTTGAATTAACAACTTCACCCCTCTAATCAGAAATGAAGAGATCTAGAGTAGGGTTGAAAAACTGTGGAGTAAGGCCATGCTAATACACAAATGTTATTTTGAAGGAACTAAGTGCAATCTATAACAACTTGAATGTGCTGATGCGTATCGAAACGTCGCTCCATTGATGCCTGCTTCTGGCGGTTTTCCCTTGAGGCCATATATATATATATATATATATTGTTTTATTTCCGGTTCTTATGATAGAAATCAGTTTGCATTAAGCTCAAAGGGGAAAATTAAAAAAAAATATTTTGTGTTGTTTTTAATATTTATAGTTTAATAGTTTTTAAAGAGTTATATTTTGTTTCCATTAATACTGAGAAGCGGGCAATAGAGTGTTTTCTTTGTAACTTATAACTAGTAAAGAGATTTTACCATATTTAACCTTCCTAGTTTATGTATGAGTGCCGAATTATAAATAAAAACTTTAAAATCAGTAACGCCTACTTAGAGATGTAACCAAGAAAAATAAATAACAGACCCCATGAATCTGAAAATAGTGGGGAAAGTAAGGTTCGCAGATATTTGCATAACAGATCAAATATGTATCACACATTCAGCGGGTATGAGCGAGTGTTGCTAAACGAAGAATTTCTTTATGACGTATGTTATTCAATTTTTTATACCTAAGAATTTAATCAGTTACAAACATATTTACCCAGATACCAAAGGTGCTAATGCAAAACCATTACTAGTTCTAGATGTAAGTAACATTAGAATTAATATAAATGTTTACGTCTGTAGGCGCGACATATCCTAGATGTTTGTCCTGACCGCTCTTCCATTTATTTGCATTCTTAACAGCCAGAAAAATTACGTTCCAAATATAAAATATGACAATATGCATTTGTAGATAAGAATATAGGAACGCGAATAAAATCAACCCTTATTTCCAAATAAATTATACCAATAAAATTATTTCAGCGTCACGTTTAGCGATGTTTAAGAATATTTATTCCTCCGTATATTACCATTTACAATTGCAAATTCAATGAAGAAATACATTTCTCAAAAGCATAGCTCAACAATTAAATTGAAAAAATGTACTTGTGAAGGAAATAATATAAAATAGATTATACATCTTTTTAATGTTTTTTCAAAAAATTTTCCATTTAGCATTTCTCTATAATTATAAAATGAAAAAAGACTGGTAAATTTACACTTTACACTCCCAGATATTCCAAACTATTTTAAACCTTTTGTTTCATTTTAAAACATGGAACCCAGAAAGTATTTTATACAATTATTATACAAATTAATACCATAAGATTCTTGAAGGAAAGGAACAGAAAAATGTAAGAATAAATGAATATAAGAGAAACAGAGATAATGGACAATCGTTGAATTTATTAAAAAAAAGTTGCGGTATAAATACAATTTCTAAAACCATGTGCCGTATTGTGGAACACTAACTAAGGTTTAGTTTAATAGTCGAAAATATGTAACATTATTTTGCGGATAAAATAAAATATTTATACATGTTTGGAATTGAAACCAAAAAGCTTTTATTTCTTAGATAATTGCGGTAATAATTACAAAAATTCGGGATTTTACACAAAGACTGAGCTTTGTATTGCGGAAAAATTTGGAAACTTTTTAACCTAACGAAATCATCCTGACACAGGCGCCATGCTTAGAGACGGATATATCGCACATCTCCCATACACGTCCGCCAATTACAGGAAGACAATGAGTATTAACAAAAACCTAATAATATGTTGAAGGAAGAGAACAGAAAAATATAAGAATAAATGATTATAAGAGAAGCAAAGATAATGGACAATCGTTGAATTTATTAACATAAAAAAGTTTCGGTATAAATACAATTTCTAAAACCATGTGCCGTATTGTGGGACACTATCTAAGGTTTAGTACTGAAGTCGAAAAAGTATAACATTACTTGCAGACAAAAAAAAGTATTTATACGCGTCTGGTATCGAAACCGGAACGCTCTTATTACTTGGATAATTGCGGTAATAATTACAAAAAGTTCGGATTTTGTTATAAATAAAACAAAATAATCTTACCCAAAGAATGAGCTTTGTAGTGCGGAAAAATGTTGAAAATTTTTAACCTAACGAAATCCTCCTGGCAGAGACGCCATGCTTAGGAATGGATTTATACCACTTCTTCCATACATGTCGTCAATTACAGGAAGACAATGAGTGTTAACAAAAACCTAATAATATGTTCTGAAAACAGTCCGTTTCTAAGCAACAATTATAAATTTGGGTTTTGTCTTTAGTAGTTCATTGAATAACTAAAAGATTGCGCTTCTACTAGATTTTGTACTTTATAAAGATTAAAAACTATATAATTAATGACCTAATATGTAGTATATCAAATGGCGTGGAATATATTTCAAATATTACACATGTACAATACGTATCCAAGGGATTAAAACTGAAAAACAACGTAAAATAACCATAAATTTAGGTAACACAACAAAATTCATATTACACTGGAAATTTATTAAAAAAAGTTAAAACAGGATTTATAATACAAGTTCCTTACAATCCTAATTGTAAGTAATTAATACTCTTAAAAAAAAGCGTTCATTGAATCACTAACAGATTGCGCTTCTACATGATTTCGCACGAAATAAAGTATTACTCGACAGAGGCCTGACTTGGGACCCTCACATTACCAACACGTTGAAAAAAGCAACAATTATAATTAACACAACTATATCCTATGCTTAACAGAACAAGCCCACTTTCACTACGGGCGGCCACTACTATATACGTATCTATGTTGCGCAGCATACTCACTTACGCATCACCCGTCTGGGGCCATGGAGGTAACACACGGCACACGCAGACTACAGTTATTCCAAAACAAGGTTTTGCGAATAATCACGAAGGCACCTAGATGTACAAGATTAACACTGCTTCACACTGACTTAAAACTGCCTTTCATCAAACAACACCTCCAAACGACACTTAGCAACAAAGCTCTACAAACAGGCTCACGCACATACAACATCAACACTCATTTTCTCACTGGGTAGATATGACCCCACCCACGACACACACTGACCGCCTACTTACTACTCACACCATACCACCAAAATAAAATATACATACTAATAAAATCTGCTTTACAGTTATGTTCCAGGTGACGCAGATTCACATCTCCAGGGCCGCAGCTTAGCCCCAACAAAAGTACTAATTTGATTGCATACCTTTTCAGTTTCGAGTAGGCAGCAGAAGAAGAGGTGCATGTCATTCCTGCCATAGACTCACTAACAAGGTATTTGCAAGGTAATACCTCTCCTTATTCCTTAACATAAGGTGATCCCAGCCCCCAGGGTTCCTGCAAGATCTGTTGCGGGATTTTTCCTGGCAGGGTAATCTTTCTTGCCAGGTTTTTTCATCCCGCTCTTAGCGCGACACTTACAGTACTGTTTCGTTTCACTATTTCCTGAGTCTCCATGGAAAGAGCTTATGAGCTTGGTACATGGGCAATCAATCCGGTTTCTTTCACTCGCGGTAGGGTTATTAACCGCATGGGCATGTGAGACGGAGGTAGCTCGCTAGAGGTTGGCTGGCACAAGGGCTGTGCGGGTTATGGGGGCTCAGACCCGGGTAAAACAAAATAAATATAAAAATAAAGTATTAAAAAGCCTAATATGTAACGCATCTAATGGCATGAATATGTTTTAAATATTACATACGTAAAATACTTATTCAAGGGACTAAAACTAAAAAACAACGTAAAATTAGACATAAAATTAAGTAACACAACAAAATGCATAAAACACTGGAAATTTATTAAAAAAAGCTAAAACAGGATTTATAATACAAGTTCGTTACAATATACACAATATATTATAAACAGTATATATATTTCAAGTTCTCCGGGACCTCTGCGCACATCCCGTGTAGCAAGCGTGCTACTGAACTATAAATGTATTCATTCTTGATGAAAAAGCAAAGAAAAGCGCCCCCTCCCTTCGTCCGGTGTATCAACACGTTTCCGGTGCTTTGTGTTCACTCCGTGGTAGTTTGTTCTACCCAAATCAGCTGCTCAAGTCATACTGATAACGTCATCATTAACGTAACCAATACCCCGGGTTAATAAATCGTTTTCATGATATTTTTTCAGGGTTTCGCCCTGATTTAGATGTAGGGGGCAGGTTTTGCATAAGGAAGCACAATAAATATAGCCTTGAGTAGCGTCTAGACGCTGCAATAGTTGCCCCCTTTCTTCGCAGTCAACAAGTCTTTATAGTTTCATCTAGCTAAGACTAAGTTTATATATTTCTAGTATTAGTTATAAAACAATGTTCTAAATTATAAACAAAAAATTTTGATTCATTTTTAGCTCATATTTGTTGCCTTCTGATTATGCTAACTGTGTTAGCGAAATGTACATAAAGATTGTGTAAATACTTGTAGCAAAGTTTTGTAAGAAAATTAATCTTTCTATTGTATATTAATGGAATAAAATAGATGGCTTAATTAATGGAAGCTTTTGTGTTGTGCTTCTTGTTTGCGTCTTTGTTCTTTTTAAACAATCTGCTACGTTTATCCAACGACTATATTTTGTAAATCGTATACGTTTTCCAATAATTAAATAGCATGGAAAATGTTCTTATTAAAGTAAGTAGTATGTTTCCTTATTTTCACTTGAATCCCAACCTGAGATGGTTTAGTACATGAGATGGTTCAGCATGTAAATGTGGCTCTTTGCAGGCTATACCTGTCCTGTATTGATGAATAGTTATGTTCGTCTTGCATTAAACTGTACTATAGACGAGCTAGGCTATTTGTGTGAACGATATCAAACTACTATCCGTTGTGAAAAAATCAATGTTGCTGTCAATATTTCTTCGCTGTCTATTTTGCGAAGAAAACCAATAGAAAACTTAGCATAGCGACAATTTTTACTTATCAGCATATATATATATATAAATATATATATATATATATATATATATATATATATATATATATATATATATATATATATATATATATAAATATATATATATTTATATATATATATATATATATTTATATTTATATATATATATATATATATATATTTATTTATGGTTTGTGTATGTGTGTGTTTGTTTGTGTTTAGGCCTATACGTACTGTATATATAGCTATATCTCTCTCTTTCTCTCTCCCCCTCTCTCTTCCTCTCTCCCTCTCTCTCTTTCTCTCTTTATATATATATATATATATATATATATATATATATATGATTTATCGTGATTATGTTAGTAATTTTTTTTTGGCGAAACATTTTGAAAAATATATAAATTTAAACTTATCTTGTAATTGAAATATTTTTGTTCATAGAAAGAAAACACAAACAAGAGAAATATTCACAAGTAAACGTAATCCAATATTTAAACACAACACACACACGTACACACACGTATATATAAATATATATTAAATATGGTGATATGTTTTCTTGTAATGTAGTTAATAAATTAAAAATATTTCTAAAACAAGAATACTTTTAATGAATATATTTATTCAAAGCTTTTCGCCGATAAAATAGTATCAGCATCTCCAGGAAAATATTTATCTAATAAAATACTTTTACAAAATTAAATCATCTATTGACAATCCAAAGCCCCTCAAAATGAACGCCCTCATCAAAATACATACACTCGTATACAGAATGCTGAAACTGCCTCTAAAAAATGAAGAAAAAGCCAAAGAAAACAAATAATATATTTAATAGTCCAAAAAAATGGATACAATAAAAACACTATAGATAAAATAGAGTTTAAAATATTAAATATATTAAAACAACCTAAAATCGATCTACAAACAATAAAAAAATGGGTTACATGCACATATACAGGACACAACACAAAAGAAATTACTAAAACACCCCAAATAATAATATTAACATAGCTTACAAAAACACAGGAATCATAACCAATGAAATAAACCAACTGGAAAAATATGTCCCACACTTAATACCGGAATATACAAAATCGAATGTCCAGACTGTAATAAAATATAAATAGGCTAAACAAAAAAGAAATTAAAAGACCGATATGAAGAACACCTTAATGCATACATCAAACCTTAAACTTATAACTCAAACGTAGTTACACACGCCATCAAAAACAAACACACATTCCCCACATTATTAAATGTATACCTAATAAAAAAAAGTACAAAAAGACCATAAAAAGACAATCTGGGAACAACTACAAATTTATAAACATAAAAATAATATCATAAACGATCAACTACAAATAAAATTTAAAAAACGTAAATTATTCAACCTAATAGACAACATTAAACCCAAGGAAAACTTAAAAGACTCGCACTGTGACCCGAAAATAGAACTATAATGGTGCATGACACCTTGTGACAACGGTAATTCCACACAGCTCGCAGTCTACTACATCCCCCGGTCAATGATGCCCGATGATGGAGATACGAACAATCTTTGAAAGTTAACTCGCATAAACACGAAGTAAGATTCTTGTTTAAGTACATTTAATGAAAGTGATAAGTGAATACAAGAAAACAGTGTTGCAAAGCTACAAAGATCTAAATAAATAAATAAATAAATATTTATATATATTTACAGTCCCAAATCTACTGCGGTAACGTAAAACCGCCGACAATAAAGACGAGGTGTGTTATCTGCGTTAACACACAAGTACTGTACCTACAGATATTTGCAGCATTCAGTAGCCCATGCACATAAATACGAGAAATGCATAGGTGCATTATTTACTGTAAGTTCCTTATAATATTACAGTACAGTAAATAAGTATTGATATGCACAGTAAACTCATTGTGCAGGTTTAAAAGTAATAGACGCAGGCAAGGAGCACAACACAAGATCTTTAAGCACTTAGTTGGCTTTCGAGATTGAATTATGCAACAATTATTATGATTCTATTTTTATTACAATAATATTATTCAATAGAAAGATTAATTTGCTCTGCAGCACATTGTTTATAAAGACCAATAGAGAACCCAGTAGCGTATTTATTATCAATAAACAAATGCAAACCTTTGCTACAAATATTTACACATCCTTTATTTACATTTCGCTAATACAGTTAGCATCATCAGGACGCAACAAATATGAGCTGAATATGAGTCAAATTATTTGTTTATTAATTAGAACATTGTTTTATAACTATTAATAGAAATATATAGACTTGGTCTTAGCTAGGTGAAACTATAAAAACTTTTTGGGGGGGCAACTATTGCAGCGTCTAGACGCTACTCAAAGATATATTTATTGTGCTTACTTATGCAAAACCTGTCCACGACAACTCAATCAGGGCGAAACCGTGAAACAATATCATTAAACGATTTTTTAACCCGGAAGATTGGTCACGTCACTGATGACGCAATCAGTATGACTTAAGCCGCTGATTCGGGTTGCCACGAAGCCAACACAAAGAACTGGAAACGTGTTGATATACCGGACGAAGGGAGGGGGTATGAATAAGGCATGCTAGGCTTAGGGTGCTTTCCTTTGCTTTTTTCATCAAGGAATGAATACATTTATAATTCAGTAGTACGCTTGTTACACGTGATGTGCGCAGAGCTTCCGGAGAACTTGGCAATATACTGTTTATAAAAACGGCGTTAAAAAGAGACGTATTATGGTGGTACTATATACGGCCAAACCCATATTTAATAAATTGTTATTTTTAGTTTAAATATAGGCACTACAGAATTAAACAAATAAAAATTGATTTATTTCTATAAATATCCTAAAACCCCCAACTAATAACAATGGCTGTCCATCGCCAGCATGATTTCATAAATAACACTGATTTGAATTCAAATATTTCAAAAAAAACTATTGATCTATAGAGTTATTTATTTATTTATAAAACTATTTATAGAGGTGACGCTCACAAAACGTTTTAATGTATTAATGTACTTATATTTTTGTCTAATTTTACGGTGTTTTTCACTTTTAATCCCTTGAATACGTATTTTACGTATGCAATATTTAAAATATTTTTATGTCATTTGACATATTTATGTCATTAAATATGTTTATGTATTTGTCACATATTAGGTTTTTTAATACTTTATTTCGTGCGAAATCATGTAGAAGCGCAATCTGTTAGTGATTCGATGAACAACTAAAGACAAACCCCGAATTTATAATTGTTGTTTAGAAACGGACATTTTTCAGAATATATTATTAAGTTTTTGTTAACAACCCTTGTCTTCCGGTAATTGGCGGACATGTACGGAAGAAGTGGTATACAACCGTTCCTAAGCATGGCGCCTCTGTCAGGAGGATTCCGTTAGGTTAAATATTTTCCACTTTTTCCGCACTACAACGGACAATTTTTCTGTAACATTATTTTAATTTATTTACACCAAAATGCGGACTTTTTGTAATTATTACCGCAATTATTCAAGAAATAAAAGCGTTCCGGTTTCGATTCCAGACACGTATAAATACTTTTTTTAACCTCAAAATAATGTTATATTTTTTCGTCTATAGAACTAAACCTTAGATAGTGTCTCACAATACGGCACATGGTTTTGGAAATTGTATTTATACCAAAACGTTTTATTGTTCATACATTCAACGATTATCCACTGTCGTTGCTTCTTTTATAATCATATATTGTTAAATTTTTCATTTCTCTCCATTCAATAATCTAATGATATTAATTTGTATAAAAAACCTTCTGGGTTCCATGTTTTTAAACGGATAAAGGTTTAAAATTATTCAGAATATCTGGGAGTGTAAAATATAAATTTACCAGTTTTTTTTCTTATAATCATAGGGTAATGCTAAATAGAAAATGTTTAAAAGAAACGTTAAAAAGATGTATATCATGAGATATATGTACGAGAGACTCGTATTTCATACGTAATACATTGTATTTTCTGTACACACACACACATCTCTCTCTCTCTCTCTCTCTTTCTCTCTCTCTCTCTCTCTCTCTCTATATATATATATATATATATATATATATATGTGTGTGTGTGTGTGTGTGTGTGAAAATTTTGTTATATCGTGTTTTTCCTGAAGTAGCTTATACATATTTTATTGGTAAAAAGCTTTGAAAAATATATTAATCTAAATTATTCTTATATCTAAAATATTTGTAATCATTAAATGTATCGAAATAAATCGTAATACACACACACATACACACACACACACACACACACACACACACACACACACACACACACACACACACACACACACACACACACACACACACACACACACACATACACACACACATATATGTATATATATATATATATATATATATATATATATATATATATATATAATTGTTGATTCCAAGTTCACGTGATAAATATTCAATTGAAAACGTGTTATTTCATTAAAATAATCATGGAAGAAAATACGGGTATATTTACCTCCGAGTTATAGTGTTTTACCTAAATGTTTGGTTAAATTTTAATAGCCCAAGTCATTTTAAGAGTTTTATAATGATGTAAGACATTAATTTATAAAATGTAAAAAATAAAAAGTGAATGAGGTTGGACAAGTTAGGTAATGTAATACGTACTTACAGTTTTAGAAGAAAAATAGGTAAAAATATAGTATATTGACTTTGGTTGAAGATTTTTTTGTTTGTTTCTAAATTACTCCCTTTATTTTGTAGAACACGAATATCAACTTTTATTTCCACGGAAAATACGGAAAATAACTTATTTCACATTTTAAATGTTAGTTTGTAAAGGCATATAGGCCTATAGTGGGAACCGGGCGCGTATTAGCTACAGTGCACTGCACCACGTCTAGTTTGTAACTTAATACACTATATTATATTATATGTTATAATATACCTATATTAAAATATACCTACGAAGGATTCAGGCAGGATAGAGTTTATGATAATTTTATTCAACATTACTATCTACCTATATTATAATATGCCTACGAAGTATCCAATCAGGATAGATTTGGTCGTTTTTTGGTAAATATAAAAGAGAGAGAGTGTGTGTGAGAGAGAGAGAGTCAGAATGTACTAATTTAATAATACATATAAACTCATATTACTGACGAAGGCGACATCGTAGTGGAAACTAGTCTGTATGTATTAATAAACCAGTGTGTAGTGAGATTTTGAGGGAACTCTAGTAATGTTTACCGCTGTGTATTAGGATACAACTTTGCCATTTTATACACTTGCATACGGTGTAGCCAAACTGTCAATTTTTTTAAATAGTGTATACGACTTAATGTTTGTTTCCATTTGTTGTTCAACGAATTTACATAAATTGCTATGCTTATAATTCTATAGGCTTTTATTGTTCGTTTTTAACCTTTTATTCATTGTTTTAACTATTTTCATTTTATTTCTTTTTTACCTGTGATGATTGTAAGAATATTTGCATTAGACTTACACTAATAAGGCTTCTATATGCAATATCGTGCTTGTTATATTATTATTTTTACTCTGAAGCACATTTAGCGTATATAAATTATTACAGTTTATCTTTTAAATTCTATTTTTTCATGGGAATTGCCCTTATCTATATTTATTAGATTGGTAATACTATTCTAGTTGTAAAGGCTATTCTTACATGTGTTCTTACACGAAATAAACTCACTGATTACATATTAAATTGAACTTTAATGGTGCTAAAACTGTAAAGTTCAATTTAGATTTTTCAACTATAGCCAATCTACAATACTCAAGTCTTAAACAATTCCCACTTACTATATACAAAATTAGTCCCTGCCAGGTTGATTTATATATATATATATATATTTATTTATTTATTTATTTTTTTTATTTATTACACATTGAGAAAAAAACACTACTTACTGATATTTTTCAGCAGAAACGTTTTGCACTAGATCAGTGCATTGTTCAATGCTGTGAGACACGGAATAGACAAAAAAGGTCAAGATGCACATCCAAAAGACGGCAAGTATTAACATATATTTTTATTAAATTAAATTGTTTAACATGGGTTAGTTTTGCTTGGTACTTGTAAATTTGGAGATTTAATATTAATATATTTATGCACTGTAACCTAATGTGTCCTAATTTCTTCATATCATCACGTTTGATCACGTTACCTATCTATCAGCTAATTCTCGATGGCCACAGTCTTATATTATATTATTATCCATTATATTATTATTTATTGTTATATATTTATTGTTACTTGTTTCTACTATTTGTTATTGTTTGTTGAAATATATTTCTTTGTTTCAACAAACATTTTGTTTTTTTTAAAATTTACTTAGATTTTATTTTTTTTGGCATTTGTATTGAAGATGAGCAAAACTGGTTTTAAGCCGTAAATAAATTGTTTTAAATTATTAAAAGCTTAATGTCTTAATACCACGATAATTATTTCACTTTAAAACAAAATGTTGAATATAGACGTAGTATAAACAATAAACCCTGTCACATCCTGAGCACACAAACTGTCAGACGCATAGCTTAGTAATTAATTAACAAAGCAATTATAAATACACATAGTGTCAATTGTCCTTTGTTTAACTGCCTAAGTATTGGAAATCTTACAAACAACTCTGATCTGTTGAAGCTATTTCACGAGTAGGTTTTTTACAGGACTTTTCCTTCGCGTGTAATTTATTTTTTTACATGATCGAAACCTGTCTTGTTTGTTTGTTAGGTGTCATTTTTAGTGTATTCTTTAACATATTATATCCTATATTTGTCTTCATTCTTCACAGTGTACACAACACCTTCCTTCACCCCCACATTGACCATTTTATAGTGGATCAAGCCTATCACACAAAAATAACCCTTCTAACTGCATTATTATTACTAGAACAGTAATTGTTATGTTTCGATTCTACACACACTAGGGGCTGATATAATCAAATGTATGCCCCAAAAACAATTTAAAAAATTTAAATGCTTTTTGACAGTAATCTAATTCTTAAAATTAGACATAGTTTGACAAAATAAGAACAAAATGTGTTTTCAATTTAATATAATCTGAAATAAAGTTAATTCTGTAAAATAATGATGTAAAAGAATTCTACTGAATTATGTAGAAAGTTACACATATTTAATAATAGCTCTTTAGTTATTATTATCTCATTCTACCTTTAGGAACTATAATTATCTTGAAGTTATAGTTTTTAATTTCCATGAGAAAGTTTGAAATAGTATGAATTTTCTTGTGAAAGTAGTCAATTTAAAATAATTTATATTTGTCTATAATTCTTTACAATGCACAAATCACTTTCATTCAACCCCATGATGAGGCATTTGACCATTTTATGGTTGGTCGAGGTTAACCGTCATTCACATTAAAATATCTCTTCCACACTTAGTAGTATTGAATAATATATATCTGGGCTTTTTCCATTCTACACAAACTACGGGCTGATAAATTTTTACTCAGATCTTTTTAATTCTTTAAATTAGACATATGTCGAAAAAATAAGAGTAATATACGTTCCTAATTAACTATAACCACAAGGAAGGATAATTCTGTAAACAATAATTCATACAAGTGTATGTCCAGGGTGGTATTTGTTTACGAAATCAGATTAAACTCTTGCAAGATAAAAACCAGGTCTTGAAGCAATTTTGAAATTTTCCCTTTTTGAAACAATAAAAATGGATAAATCTACAATACTTGTTTAAACGTTTGTTAAAAACATTATACTCGCTTTGTAAGTTTTAGTTCTCAAAAAAGGTAAATTAACATAGGAAGGTAGACATAGAGTGAGGATATTGCATTTTATGTATGGATATTTATTATAGTTCTACGGTTTTTATAAACTTATTCTTTTTTTAAGAACTAGATATAACTTGAAATATTAGTTTTTAATTTGAAAGTGTGTGATATTTGATATAATACTAGAATTTAAAATATTTTTGTTTACTGATAAAATATTAAAAGAAACTATAACTTTTCTGAAAAGAAAATTTACCTCAAAACCATCCATAGGTAGTGAACCGTCTGAATCCATTTCATTTGCCGTAATATTAGTAGGAAATAGCATTAAACTTGTAATCTGTTAAAGAGTAAATACTGAAAAGTGTTTCTGTCTTCAATACATGTTTTCTACTTACCTGACCATTAATTTCAACTTGCTTACAGCCCAATTGGTAATATCGTCTAATGTAAAAGTATCAATGCATATAAGCCTGAATACTGGATTCTAAAAGATCTCTACAAGCTGCCGTTCCATTTCCTAGTTACCGTGGGCGATTTGAGTCTTAGTCAACTGGAAATAACTGAGTTGGCGGCAACCCATTGAAATTAACTAGAGTGAAATATTTTTCAAGTTCTGCCAATTGGTTAAATCGTCTAATCTTTATGTAGTTTACATCTTTACTTATTCACAAGTGTTCAGTGGGATTCAGTGGTAAATTATTTAAAAATAAACAAACTAAACCATACAATGAGTAGAAAAATGATCACTTTAAACACATAAATCCAACCACTAATATGAATTGTATGGAAACAACTGAATTCAAGATACGATGACTGGTATTGTCAAACATTACTGTATCTAAGTGTCCAACACTGAATGGGTTAAAAAATCACAACTTTATTTCCTCTCCCTTTCCTCTTATATTAGAAGCACAGTATTGAGCGGTAGCTATAAGCCAAAGTAAAGTCGACATTTTTCTAACACTTTTTTATGAAATACAGGAAACATCGGTCACACACTAACCACCCCCTCCAAACTACTCGAACACCGAGCCTTAACTCACTCACCTACTATCCCATTTATTTATTCATTCATTCACTAACAACTAGGGATGGGCCGATTCCTAAAATTTTCGATTCCGATTCCGATTCCGATTCTAAAATTTTCCGTTCGATTCTGGATTCTTTAGTCGATTTTCGATTCTTTCAAGTTATATTAGCTTACATTCTAGTTCTCTAATAATTAATTTAGTTAACATCTTGGTCATATGGCAAAACCTTTTAAAAGTTCTGTTTTAATGTAATAGGCTACACAAAACCTTCAACCTTGATTTATCAATAGGAATTTTTTTAAACATAAAAACATATCAGATTTAAGTAATGACTTATTTTAAAGTTAAAAATGTGAACTTTACTTATTTTATGATGTTTGAAAAAATTCCTAAGCCTATTTACATTGTCTCCCAAACAAAACAAAAATTAAAAATAAACGAACATAAAAAGTAAAAAATTAATACAAATAGGATAGTTTTTAATATTTAAAAGTCTGGCAGGTAATGTACATTTCTGTTAAAAAACACAAGCATTTGAACACGTTGTGGGTCAAGCTAGTTTCATCGCTAGTCACATATAGCTCCTGAAGTTGAGAAAGGTTTTTCAGAAAACACTGTTGCGAGTGGGCAGGCAGGTATTTTATTCCAATTGCATTTAAATGAGGATATTTGGCACTTTGTACTGCCAAATACTTCCCAACATCACAATCTGTACTGGCTAATGGTTCCCCCAGATAATTGTTTACTTCTTCTTCTACTGTCAATTCCCCTGGGGTACCTTCTTTCTCAACCTTCTCCACATCTGGTGGGACCTTTTTTTCTGCAGGTGTCTGGAACAAGTGCAACTGATTCAGGCCTATTTTTTATTTATTACTCAATCCCAGTTGATTTTTAATCGAATATCACTTGTAGGTCCTGTGTCTGAGGATAAAGTTTCTTCAAGTATAGATCTTTTTTATTGATAAATTTGGGTAAAATGAATGTTGTTTAAGTGCTTTTTCATATTTGATATATTATGTGGTTTTCCACCGTCAGTTTCTGTTAACCGCCATCGAATTGACGTGACGGCCAGTACCCTGAACCGAATACCGTCGGGCCTCTTAACGCTTAATGTTTATTAGTACTACTCAGCTGGTGTTGCTACTTTTTTTGAAAAATTAAGGCACAGTATTTAACAACAAGCTTCACACTACTTACAGATGTATTTACGATGGTTTTTGTTTGATAGATAAACGCCGACGGGATTAAAAACATGATGTTATTCTAAGAGCTTTTTTTCCGTAGTTACGGGCCGACACACATGTTTGTTATAACGTATTGTAATGATTTTCATTACTGTTTTCAAAATTTCACAAAACCTTAAAAGTAAGTCGGAAATATTGACTAAATATTTAGTTGTAAAATAATCCTTAAAAACGAACTTTGTGAAAGTTAAGTACAAACATTGATACACTTAGATAAACACATCGCTACTAGGAAGTAAATTATAACGTAAATTCCTTAACAAGTAAATTATTTGGTGTTAAAACTTATACTTAATATGAATCTTGGATAGTATTTACTGGACCTGTAGCATTACTTATCAGAGAGAGAATATATTACACTTTAGTAATATATTTAAAATATTTATAAACTCACAAATCAATCACATGTGACACGTTTACGTGTCTTATTGATAGGCGCAAAAACACTTTTATCACCAGTCAGTTTATTATTTGGGTAGCCGGGACATGAAATTATTGTTTTGTTGTTTCTTGCTAACACATAACACAAAAAATATCAAAACAGTGTTGCATAGATATTAAAATTTAATTAAATCAAAAACAATGTCGGGTAAATTGGTCCGACGGAGTTTATTTACGTTTCACTTACGGTAGGAAAAACTATGTTGGGCCAGTTGGTCCGACACGTATTTTTATAAATATTATGATGAGAAACGTATATTCATACTTAGATATGATAGGGGAACAAAGTATAAGAACACATGATTTAAAAATGAACTTAAAATATTTTGGCAATTCTCTATGAAAACGCGATATTGTGGCCGGCAGCTAAAGTATTAAGGTACAGTGACGCGTTCGCTTTGTTTGTTAAACTACACGAACTATTTCACCTGTAAGTTTATATTACTGTACAATTTTTTCCTACATTTTTAGCTACTGTGGCGATCTGTTTATCATGTAATAAATAGTTTCATTTGCTATTACAATCGTGTTTATTTTCTTTTCGCTCCGAAATATATTATATTACTGTGAGAGTGATATCTGTCTATAATATAATTTATTGAGGTTAAGTTTCGGAGGAATAATACGGTGTTTCTATTATCCGTCTATTCACTCAACCATTATGGCCACGGTTAATCGAGTTTTAACTGTACTTTTTTGTGTTTTGTTCTGACATCTATAAATCAGTGGCAGTAAGACACGTGGGGGAGAGAGAGAGAGTATCGAAGTGACAGAGAGGGAGACGAGTGATGTCAAACGACCAGAAATGGTTACGATCTTGATTACTGTTGCTTCATAAATATTAATATTTTCGGTATATTTTCGTTTACTTTAATCATTTAATTCGTTCAAATCAACCAATACATAAATAAGATATAGTTGGTAATTAATTATTTTTCCAATAAATTACACCACACACATATCTTAATAGTTAACAAAATAGGAATCGGAATCGACCCTTTTATGATGAAGAATCGAGTATCGACGATTCCTCGATACCACCTAGAATCGACGATTCCTGGAATCGAGAATCGGAATCGGCCCATCCCTACTAACAACACTTTTTCATTTACTCATCTCATTTCTGCCTACCCTACCACTCACCAGAAACACATTCATCCACACATTGACTCACCTACCCACTGAGCCAATCACTCACTCAAACCATTAAGACTCAACCATCAATCCCTTTCATTCACTCCATTCCCATTTATTCATCACCTACTACCCCTAATACGCTTATCCTTGGCCCCTTCCTAAAGAACCATTTACCAACCCCAACTTATTTGTACCCCACCTATCCCTAGAAACACCTCACGCACGCTTACCCATTTGTAGAAACACCTATGTCCCATCACCTTTCTTTACTCACTTATTCAGTCATGTACCTACGCAACAATAGAGACAACCATTCAGTCACTCTCTAAACCTATCCAGGCATACACTAGCCCACCTAAACATTCATCACTTATCACTCGCCAAATCAAATACATTCACCTGCAAATTCACTAAACACACTCCGCTCAACCTCTCTCACTCACCCACTTACTCTCTCACGTAACCACTTACGCCCCCCCCCCCACCTACTCATCCAATCATTCTTACACCCACCCAATCATACTCTCTTTCTCAACCACAGACTTTTTAATTCACTCACCCAACCCCATTCTCAACGACTCTCAATGCTGAGATTAAAAGAAATACCAACTCCGCTGTAGCGGTGCAATTCGAAAGCCTTTCAGAGGTATGAAAAATGGTTGCCACTTTGTATCAGTCACTGCGGTTTTATATTGGATGATGCTGGGCAGAACCAGAATCACTGGAATATGAGGAGCTCCCGAGGGGTTTGAGGGGAACGTAAGGCTTTTCCCTCACTCTAATTGATGAGCTTCTCCGTTAGAACCAGGGCTGTAGTAGTTTATTTTGAATATTAAGACGGACATTGGCTATGAGCTACTTTTTTCAAAAGATTTCGACCCTATAAAAATTAATTAATATCTAAATATGTAAATATAAAATGTAAAAAATATTTATATTACAATAGTTAATTAAATCGTACAACAACTAAACAAACGCTGAATGTATATTACCTTGGTTTCTTAAAGACATTTTGAATCATATATTCTTAGTTTGAAAGCTAAAATATGAAGCTTAAAAGGTTTTGGAGCCTGTGTAAGTTTTATTCACACTATTTAACCTGATTGTGTTTATATCACTATTATTCAAAGCCTCTAGACGGTATATCTCGTCAATTACGAATAAACCACTATTAGCGTCGAATTAGACCTAAGATATACATAGAAGTATGACGTCGACATAAAGCGGGATGTAGGATAGTCTAACTAGAACCTTTTGTACTTAAATAGTGAAGCAGTTAAATTTAAGAATCTTTTCACTATATTTGATTTACAAATGGATACTATATTTATGTATATTAATTGTTTATATTAGGAGCACTGTTAGTTGAACCCATTATTCCTTCTCTCTCTCTCTCTCTCTTATCTTTCCCACCTCCATCCTATATAGACACATACAATGACGCGTAGGTAACAGGTCATCTGGAATGTAAAGAACGATTTGCTATAACTGAATAAATGCAAATGGTATCACTAGAAAACCTTATTTTCAGCATTACAATACCTTAAATTACGTTTATATAATGTAAACTTAGGTGAGCCAGTGGTTACGTACAAACTTATTTCAATGACTTTCTCGTTTTAATGACAAGGGCCCCACAAATTCTTAAACCTAAATGGTAAACCACACACATAATAATTTGAGGTATATTAGTTATTAATATGTCATTCATGGATAGCCTACCCACTTACTTTACGGCGGAAACTGTTCGTAGGTCCAGACGAAGTTCGTTAAACTTATTTCTATAAATATTTTGTTTGGAATAATGATTTAATGAACAAAAATAAAAATCAAAAGGCTGTTATAATTCCGACAAACAAAGAAACACTATTGAATTAAAATATAATAAGAATATTAATAATATTAGTTCAAGTTTATTTTAATGTAATTGCAACAGATCATATCTTAACAATAATTTCCGTGAGATGAGTTGAATCTGTACAACTTTTACTCTGAAATTCTACTGCATATCAAGCCGATTCCGTTATTTATTTTTCATGTAGAACATAGTTGAGGATGCAAGCTCACATCTGTAGGTAGTTGGAAAATGTAGTACTGCTTTCATTGCTTATTGCTAAGTGTTTTGTAGTGTTTTTGTAGTGGCAACAAAAATTCTTCAATTTTCTTGCCATTAAAACATTTTTTAGTATGCCACTGCCGGTCAGTTCAAGTCGATCTTGTTCCTCTTCTGAAGCTTTGTGTATCTTTTCTATTCCAGGGATGCAGAACTGAGTTCTAATAAAACTCTTATTGGAATTCAGGCCAGGAGAGTATTCCCTGAAAGGGGTTGATAAATTTTGAAAATTTAAAACTCTTAAATGTACAAACACAGATAAGTAAGCAGTCGCTCAAAGCCAAGAAATGTCTAACTAAATCTCAATACTTGGTATCAAGAAGGAAGATTCTGACCTCATTCTTATCATCAAAAAACCTTTTCAGTATAGGCCTACCAAATCGGGAGAGCCGCCTTACTTAGGCATGAATAAGGTACTGCACATGCGCATTGCACTCTAAACGGCAAAGGTCTGGTTTATTTTAGTTAATACGTTGAACTACTTCATTGAGAATTTTATGCAATACCTCAAGAAATCTCTTGGCTACTTAAGCCTCTCGATGAATGCAACGGTCGAATACGGCTGTAGTGAATGTGTTAAATATAAATATTTTAATTTCAGTGACATCTCCCTGACCCCTAAGATATTGCCTCAGGTCCCATAGGGGTTAGTTCTAGTTGGGAACCACTGGAGTAGGCACCCGTAGCGTGCTGCCATTTTTGTTGATTTTACACTCCTAGTAACTTCTAGTAACTATAAAATGTATTTTTTGAGTAGCTAATTGCACCATAGTTAATTTTTCAAATATTTGGAAATTTAGTTCAACATTTTTGTTTTGTTAATTTTCATGTTTATATTTTTTTAAAAACTAGTATTATTTACAAAAAGTTAATATTCAGGGTCTTGTAATGTTTTTTGGTAATATTATCAGAAATAGGCGTCGTATTGTTGAGTTACATAAACTAATTTCCCTTATTAATAAAAATTTAATAAGCTATTCCAAAAAAAGAAGTTGAATAATTAAATAAATTATATAAAAATCGTTAGAGTATAACTTGTAGTAACTTGTAGGAAAAAAATGACATCTTGCTCTTAGATTAGGTCAAAATAACTAGTTTTTATCAACTGCGATTATTTTTGTTTGTTAAATAAATAAAAAACGTCCTTAAGAATATAAAAAGCGATATTAAATATACATGTTTTCCAAACGAGTAACAATTATATTTATTTACTCATGAAATACATGTGCCGTGTGGTTCTGTAATTAATACAGCACAATGTATTCAGTCAGGATAGATTTGATTAAAATATTGGTAATTATTTTAGAATTATTATCGATGCAGAAAATTACGAGTACAACATCTGATTTCAACAGATTTAGAGAATATTTTTCATAACGTTCCAAAAAATCAGAAATAAACGTATGCGAGTAACATTTGTCTAGTTTCAGCTGTTATATAATATAGTTTATACGTTAATACACAAGAACAGGCATTACTTAATTTACTTTTGAATAGATATGGTAACTATTTTCTACTAAAAGAATTATAATAAGGAAATTAGTATTAAAAATAAACGCTCGTTAAGACACTTGATTATACAGTCATGCGCTCAATGTGGCTATTCTTTTATTGCCGTAACAATAACTAAATAATAAATGATATGAAGTTATTTAATTTAATATAACAAAAAACTTACTTTGTATATATTGACGGTTTTTTTCATTTAATCCTGTAGTCAAGAGGAGGTGTTCATGTTACACGCTTGCACGTTTACCGCACTCCTACACGCGTGCACATAAGCGGAGAAACGTTCAGTGCTCGAAGTCACATGTTTGTCACTCCTGCTGGTTGTTCATATAGGGCAAAGAGCGAGACAGGTTTTGTCTTTAGAGAACTGGTTGTTAAGTTTCTGTGGCAGAATTTTTACAGTGTACAAAGTAACTGATTTGGTTCTAAAACAAGCGCATATGGCATCCACATTAAAAAAATGTAAAGTTTTAAAAACGCTTTTCAATGGTCCGAACATGTTTATAACTACGGCAGTTACAACAAATACAGAGTTGGAGAAACAAGACGCTTTACGCGTGAGCACAATCATATGCACACACGCTCAAGAGCGCGGAACCTATCTTAATAAATTAACATGCTTTTACATTTTGTAACCAGTCAAGATCTGGAGAAGAAACACATAAGAGACTGTTCAGGCAAAGACTGCCACATTTATCGCTAAAATATAAGTCAGCGCCTTTTCACACACACACACACACACACACACACACGCACACACACACACACACACACACACACACACACACACACACACACACGCACCTGAACATTTAATTGGTGACTATTTTAAGTCAAGATACTTGCTTTACACTCATATTTTTATAATATTTTTTATTTCGGTTCGATTATATTTAAATAATAAAAAACGGGTCAACTAAAAGTTGCATAGCTTATTCAATTTACAGTTCCTTTATGAAAAAGCATAACATTTAGTGTGCAGCGTTAGAGTTATAACGAGCTAAACATTATTGGACATATATTTAGTTTAAAAATTATTTAAGCACTTCGATACTTTGCAAATTTAACATTCGTATACGTCTTTTAATGGAGAAATTTTAATTTGTACTTTTAATAGTAGAATGAAAATAGCGTAGAATTTTAAGGATCTATTCCTCTACATATTGAAAGGCTTTCAAATGATTTATAACTGTGTAAATCATTATTGTTTTTTTAAGGGATCCGTACTTTAGAACAGGAAAGTATACTTAAAGTTGAAAATATATTGCATTTCAGAATAAATGAATAAATAGTAAGTATATATATATTTTTAGTGTAATTTTCCGAAAGTAATTTGTTAATTTTTAGCACAAATTGTTAACAATCTAAAATTAAATAATAATGTTATTTATTAAAAATATAGCAATTAATATATATATATATATATATATATATATATATATATATATATTTATATTTATATTTGTTTCATATACAAATATAATGTTTGTATTATATATATTATATATTTTTTATATGATAAAATAAATATATATATAAATAATAAATAATTATTTGAATATAACTAGTATAAAAATATAATTTTCAGCTTATGGAAAGAAACAGGTTAGAAACAGACTAATATCTGTTATATAAATTACATCCTTTGTATTAGTTCCGACATTTATAAATGCAAAAGGAAGAATAAAGTTTAGCGGTAACGATGGAAAACGTTTCCTTCCTTCACAAAAAGAACGAAATCTCAGGATTTATTCTCCTATTAATAAATAATTATTAGGATTTAATATCCTGCTGATTAAAACGTTTTTTAGAATTAGTAAAGGCATGTTTAAGCCAATACGTTGAATGCAATATTCTATAATTATTAGTAAATACGAAATATTTTGTGCAATAATTCCATATGTTAAAAACTTATATACAATATAAAGATGTGGTATTGTAACCTTTCCAAAGCTTTAATATCACGCAGAGACAGCAAGACTATTTACAATTGATTTTTTGTGTTTAAAATGTCATATCTACACGTAATTGTTTTATACGATTTTGTACTTAGTTATATATACATATTGTGCACACTTACTTGTCTTAACGATAAGAGAAAAATCTTACCTTAATTATTATATGGAGAAATGTCGTAAAAATTATGTAAAAACTATTACATTATTATTTTAAAAGATTTCATATATTTGAACACAAAAATCATATTTAATATAGATGAAAAATAACGTTTTGTATTTTTCAGAGGAAAACGAGTTTAAATATATATAGGCTATATTACAATTTATATAGGTAGATATTTGTGAATTAAAAAAATTAAAAAAATTATTATGTTTACTTACAAACAAGTATCAAAGATATTAATGTTAACAGAAGTGAAGCGCTGTAAATAAATTTAGGAAAATGGAAAATTGTTGGACCTAACAAATTAGTTTTTATTTCAACATATAATTTAAATTAATCACAAACCAGTTAAAAATAAATTAGAGCCAGGTATGAAAGTCTGCAAATATTTTTGAATATATCGGATTAAATAATTTTCAAGTTTGATTTAGATACAAAATTTAAACCAATTAAACCTTATGCCCCAACAATCAGACCTCAAGCTTTACTTTATAATTATAAGTATATATATATATATATATATATATATATATATATATTAAACCAACATTAGATACTTCCTTATGAGACTATATTCAATGTCTATAATGTTACAGCAACAAAATAAATTTGGCAATTTGTATAAATTTAGCAACAATTCTATTACTAATTTAACATATGTTTTAGGTATATAGCTTACATTATTGTAATTTTCATTCCTGATGATGTTGTTACCGTTTACCAAAGAAATGCTTTAAATATAAATTAGTAAATATTCTTGTATTTGAATAACCAATGTTGCTTCAAGTTATTAAACAAGATAATGTATTAATATATATATATATATATATATATATATATATATATATATATATATAAAGAACTAAGTCAATATACAAATACAAGAATTGTAATTCAATTTACAATTCTTGTATTTGTATTTTGACTTAGTTCTTTATGAATACACAAGAAAACATATTGCTATATATATATAAATATATATATATATATATATATATATATATATATATATATATATATATATATATATATATAAATATATATATATATATATGTATGTATATATATATATATATATATATATATATATATATATATATATATGTATATATATATATATATGTATGTATATATATATATATATATATATATATATATATATATATATATATATATATATATATATATATATACATTACAAAGCTGTGGCATAATATTGATGTTTCCTAACTTGTAATTTTATGAAAACATATTTTCTTTATTCTGATACCATTATTCAGAAAAATAGTCTAGTAATGTGTACAATATATCAATTTAAATATGTCTATTTGTGTGCGTTTGTGTGTGTGGCTTAAAACAACATTTTCACAGTAATGATGCTGATAAAACTCATCGAAAAATGTTTTTATTTGACAAAAAGTATGTGTAAGAAGGCAAAAAAAGTTGAAAACACTTTCTGGTAAAATAAAGTGTGTTTATCACATTTGGAAATATCATAATAATGACGAAGCATGACAAAAGAACCCCTAGCATTCAGGAACTTTATTCATTAAAAAAGCGAAGGGTTTCGTTTGGAAAACTTTACATAGGACCTACAAGTACCATCAATGTAAACCTCCCACAACAACAAATTTTAAATATGGTTATAATAATAATATATTGTTTATTGATAAAATTCAATAAGAAATAAATTATTATTTGAATTATGTCTAGGATGTTGTGGTTAGAGTTACAGAATAACATTAGGAGCAATATGTACTTTATCTTTGTGTACTATGTATTCTACAAACTATTGGCACACACAAATACAAATATAAAAAAAATACATATTCAAAATAAATTATCTTATAATTGCAAAAGACTGGACATTTTGAATCGTTAAAAGTAAGGAATGGTATTTACTTAATACTTGTTTCTACATAAATTAATTTTGCAATAAATAATAACCATATACAATAAATAAACGTTAGACTTAATATGTTTATCACAAGCAACGCATCTACCTTTTACAAATAATAAACATTCTTAAAGAATTCAATACAGAAATACGTTTTGTCTCCACGTAGTTCAGAAAATGGGTTTTGGCAGCTTTCAACTAATAATAACATATTGCTTGTCTAAGAGAATCAGGAAGAAACACCTTGTGTGGAAATAAAAACGTCTAAGTACCCAGGGATTTGTACGTGCGAGTATGGAATGAATGTATCATTTCTGCACGACGACGTTTCTTGCCGACAGTGACTGATGCTTTCGCCCTGATCTTCCCCTCAAAATAATTTCTCAGAGTAATTACTCTTCAACTAGTATTTATTTTTAAATATATATCCTGATTCAAAATTCCCTTTTCGTTTCCTTCCCGGCAATAATGGAAAATAAAAATGTATTTTTTACTGTCAATGTTTTTATTAGTTTTAGGCTTAATTCATCTAAAGGAAAATAAAATGATAATATTTTCCCTTCAATGTTTTCTCCCTTTCATAAAAGGTGAGATTTTCGCATTTACGTACATGATGCCCTGTCTAGGCTTATGAAATAGTCAACTGAACCTGTTTTGAGAATTTTTTAGAACAGTAATGCTTCTAATCTATAAAAACTTCAGTTTTCTATTCTGCATTACCCCTAGAAGAGAATTATGTTTTAATGAAGTTTTCTTTTCAACAAGTTGATTCTTAAATATATCTTAAAAATAAAAAAATGCAACTTAATGTTATAAATGAATTTTCAATACTCTCAGTTTAAATAAATTGCTAAATCTCTCTTTTTGTAAGAGATTGTTTGAAATCTGTAAGAGAAATGCATTTAGAAATACGTCCTACACTTTACTTCGCTAGATTCCATTTTCAATATTCATTGATACCATTTTATTATTACATAAAGAGACTTCAGGAAACTAAAGGATTGGTATAATCGCCCAACTGTCGGCGACTGATAACTGAAATTAATGGCAAAGATATCGGTAATACACCAAACCTGAAATTACTTTTTCTAGCATTATATAACGAATTCATTATTTGTTATGATAATACTTCCGCTGTATTTTTGGACGGATATCTAAGCTGACCACTCTCGTAAGGGGCGTGATGGGCCTAGAGACCACGAAAGTACTGTTTAGACGAGCACTATCGTTTGTATAGTTACGCTAACATATATTAACGTCCTGTAGTCATTATTTGGGTTTGAATATCATCGTCGTATAAAGCAGAAAATTATTGATGCTTATGTTATTATATGATGATTATATTACATGTAAATTTAATACATCCTTATTTAAAGATATCTGTCATGAAAGTCTGCAGAATACGACGAAATATTATGCATACCTTTATACTTTGATACTATATTTTTTATATTCTTTGCATTGTAATAACTTTATGATTCTACTGAAACGCTTTTCTATTGTTACTTATTACCCTGTGCATCTAGGAAAAACATATGGTTTAATATAAGTAAGAAAATTTCATTTTAAAGCAATATAGAAAGAACGGCATATATTAAAAAAAAAATTATATAAATAAACAATTTAATTATTACATTTGAATAAACGTCTGCAAAAATTACTACAATGTCCTTAGTGAACTAACTCAAAGATGCATTTCAAAAATTAAAGTCTGTTTTACAATATTAATTTGGGAATCAAACGCAAAAATAGCATATATAAAGTAATTAACATCGGAAATTACTAGCGTTAGTGGTTAATAAAAAAACTTATATTCACAACTTATCATTACAAAAGAAATTGTTACGTTAAATGTTAAAAAAACACTTTTAAAATGTTTGATCTTCACCATATTTTAAGTTGACTGACAGTCCGTAAACAACTTGTTAAATTGTTTCTTATAGAAAGACCAACGGTCATAACAAAGAATAGTCCTTAGGTGATGTGTTCAGTAAAGAACTAAAAAAAGTGTTGCCAACCTGACGTTTTTAACTGTAAAATTGATCTGAAAAACAGTTTTTTTCTCTATGGGAATTTATAAGCAATGCTCACAGTCTTAGGACACATCAAATTTTTTCAAGATATTTTACCTGTTAGTATCTCTTTATAATTGAATGTATTACACATACAAATTAAAATGTTTATCTTAGAATTTATTAGCATAGGTTTAGTTTTGTCATTTGTATTTGTAGATCATAGCGTATCGTGCTAATAAATGTGTCGCACGCCACATTCCTAACGGAATGAATGCCAAATATAGTAATACATTTATTTTGAGAATAAAAAATAACAACTAAATTATTGTACAAATTCAACCGAATTTACAACAGTTTGTCAGATTTTATGTCACAAGGTTTTCCGTGAAAGGAATTGATATGTTCATAAAGATTATATTATTTTTACAGTAACTTACATAACAAAACATAATTATTATATATGTAAAGTATTTAATATAGAATTATAATTGATTTTAATCTTAGAATCTCGGATATGTTTTATTTATATATTTACTTTATTACATGTATGTAACAATACTTCTCCCATTGTTAAAATGTTGCTAAGCAATTTAGATTTGAAAATTATGGAACAAAATGCATTGCAAGTTGCTTCTAAAAATGATGCATAATTGACCGTTATCTTAACTAATAAGAACATACGAGTTATAAAGGGATTGTGGCTTGCTGTGATTAGCCTAACTACGGACTTTACCTCTTTTGTACGAGAATTATTTGTAGACTTAAATATCGGTCACACTATCCTTCCTCGGTCAGTGGTCATTGCACTCCACTCTTTTGTGTACAGTATCTTTGTCTTCAAGGGCTGGTATAATAGAGACCTTTCCTCGGTCTTAGATCTGTTTAAGTCTTCCTGTCTAAACTGTGAAACAATCGTGGGGGACACTAGAATGGTAGATGGGAAAAATCTACTCACCTGTTCAAATGCAATGTCGTTGTTATATTCATCTGTAAGTTTGAAGTAATTCTAATATGGCTTCATAATCTGTTTACAGTTTTTTAATCATAGGGGTTTCGATTTAAATTTGTCTTTTAATTTTTTGTTCTTGCTTAACACCACACTTTTTAAAAAAACTTTATCAACTCTTGGTTTTTAAACCTTAAAACCTTATTTTTTGTTTAACGCATGCCTCAATTATATCATGTTGAGCAATTTTTTCAGGGAAGTGAAAGTCATATACAGAACCAAATAATTATGAACAAAAAATTTGTCAAATAAGTCTATATTTGTAATATGTCTGCTTCTTCTTTTTTCGTAAATCCCGGTAAACAAAAGCTAACGTTATTAGATAACTTTTTATTCTCATATATGTTTCTAGGTATACCGATGCTCGTTGATTTGTTTTCTCTCGCCTTTCCTTCCAATTTCTAGCATCAAGTGACAGTAGTCTATAACGGGTTAAATCAATAGGAGATGGTCATGAATACTGATTTACAGAGCTATTTACGGCAATACTTATTACTCTTTTATTCACTCAGTTATTCAGTTAAGACGAACGTTTGCACGCAGAACACTATTCCTACCCTCCAACTTACTTCTACCCGCGCTCTATGTCGCTTAGCTGTAACTAGCAGTAGCTGGCCTAATACCTCTTTTTTAGCTTGACCGAGTCTAGGACAAAGTAGGCTTTCTTGTATCTGCTCTTACTAAGTATCATGCATTCGTCGTTTAGTCACCCTTCAAGAAAGGGTTCTAGGCTTGGCTAATCATGGCGCTATGACTTGTATATACAGTAAATAAAATTTTACTTGGCGTTTTTTTATTCATCTCAAAGTCAGAACAATAAAATTATAATTAGTGTTTTCGCCTTTTGAAAACATGTTACAAAATTTGTATCACGAAGATATCGGTAAGAAATAAAATCATCGCTTATTTCTGCCTAGTAATCTAAACACAAATATTATTTGTTTTGATAATTCGTCTGTAATTATTTAACCGATGACTAATTTGACTACATTCGTACCTAACGTGAAGGGCTTTTAGACCACAAAGCCCTATTTGGTTATGCACTGCAATGTTTATAGTAAATCTGACAGATACCAAAGCACGGTGGGCTATATTTGAGTTTGGATATTTACACCGTCTGAAGTTGAGATATAAGTTGATCTATTACGGGTTTATGGTCTATTTATACATTAGTCCCTCGCCATGAGCTTGTTCGGTATTTTCGGTTTCCCTTATCCGCGGTTGGCTAAATTACAGGTTATACGGCTAATATACTTACTTACTAGCTAACGCCCACCTTTGTTAGTTGAGCTATTTGGTGACGCGCTGACCAGCAAAGATGGGCCTCCCTGAAGATTGTAATCCTGGGCCCGGTCCAGGGCTGTGCAATCATTAAGGTGTTCGACATTCATAAGTTCACCACCACACAGCAGACACTCCGGGGTCGATAGCACATGAATGCGGTGGAGGTGCGCAGGAAGGAATCATTACCGGTCTTCAATCTAAAAGCTGAAACGTTAACATGTCGGGGTAGGTTTTGGTGAATTGGTCTACCCGTCACAAGACATTCCCACCGTTTTCCAGCTGAGAGCTCCCTCAATCGACCGTGATTCCATTTTTGGAGAAATGTAGTGAACTCAAATGCTCGGGCTGAGGGAGGTTTGTTCCCTGCTTGGCTAGTTGATCAGCCTTTTTATTGCCAGTGATGTTTACATGGCTCGGAATCCAGTGGAAATTAAGTACCCTACTGGCATTTATGAAAGCATTTAGTTTCCTTCTACATTCTATAGTTCAACTACAAACGGTCCGTGAGTTCCCAGAGATGTTCAAGATGCCGGTCTTACAGCTAACAAGAAAAACGGCCTTACCCGGAGCAGTCAGGTTCTCAAGTTCTATTGCTGCAGCATATATGGCAGCTACCTCACCGATATAAGGAGGGCCCCATCAGCGGAAAATCCCTCAAATATATGCAGTAGTGTGCAGTACCTGTTTCGCCTGATTCAGGTGTGGATGTTCCATCTGTGTAAGTTTGAAGCCATTCTGGAGCAGGGTATTTTTCATTGATAGTTCGGAGTGTTGCACTTCTAAGCTCCTGATCCGAAGATGAATGCTTCGGCAAGTGGTGATCTGTTACGAGGAGCTCTGCCACAGGGAGCTCCTGGAAGCAGTCCTGAAAAGCAGTAAGTGGAGCTGGTTCTCCGGGAGTGACTCCATACTTTAAAAAAGATCCTGGTAACAGACAAGGGGTGTTCGCTGGGATTATAATATATCTGTGGGTTAATAGTACTTGTCCCTAGATTTGTTTGTTCGTTTAAATCGTTCCCAAAAACATAGGGCTAACATTTCCCTGCGTATTTGTAGTGGTTCAATCTCAGTTTGAGCCTCCATTGAAGCAATAAGAGTGGACTTGGCAGCACCAGTTATCACTCTTAAGACATTGTATTGAGCACAATACATGTAAATTTGTGGTGCATTTACTGGCCGTGGCTGTCACCTCGGAACCATATTCTAAGATTGGTCTTATATATGACTTGTAGGCAGTCTTAAAAACATCTTGGTTAGCTCCCCAAGTAGTAGCTGTTAGTCTCTTGAGTAATCTTCTTCTTTTTATAGCCTTTTCAGCACACTAGGCTCCCAAGTATCCCAATGCAACTCCCAAGTATCTTGTAATATCGCTGCTAGAACATTGAGTTCTTATATGTTAAGCTCACCTTTGGAGTTTTGGTGGAGAATGAGAAATGTTGGAACGTCGTTTTTTATGTGTTTACGGTCATAGCATTATGCTCTGCCCATTTTTGAAGTCTCAGCAAAATATCGTTCATACGTTTCTCAGAGTAAAGATGTTAGTGCTGCTGTCCCACAAGAGAAGATCGTCAACATACAACAGGGCCTGGATACCAGGTATGACATGCATGGTGTCTATGACGTCGTTTATCATAAGGTTGAACAATGTACATGATATTACTACCCAATGAGGTATTCTTTGCCTCTAGATACAAACTTTTGATGGACTGTTAGAAAACTTGACTCGGATTACTCTGTGGAACAGGAAGGGCTTGATCCAGTTCAAGAGGTTGTCAGATATCCCATATTCTATCAGTTTGTGGATGAGCATTGTTTGCCAAACTGTATCATAAACGGCCTTCTGGTCTACCAGGACTGCTAATGTTGACAGCTTCCTATGGAATCCGTCTTTAACATGTTGAGTGAAATTTACAACATAGTCCATAGTGCCTCTATAGTTTCTAAAGCCCGCTTGGGCATCATCAATTATTTTGCGTGACTCCAAATACTGTATAAGTCAGTTATTTATCATTCTCGCAGCAACTTTGCTGCAAGCACTGGTGAGGATTAAATCGATTTATGCAGCTTTCCCCTTTGTTTGTCTGTAAAAGTGTCAAATCCAGTTCAGGAATGGCGACGTAGAGTGCAAAGAGCCTATGGCACTCTTCATCAAGACATAGGTTATTTGGATATTTTTTAAGGGTTTTTGCAATTCTTCTATTATAGAGTGGGCGACTGGTATTGCCGAAGTGTTTACAAAGAGCATTTGCAATGTCTCTCGCATCACTGAGTGTTTTGTTACCACCGATGAGGGGCTGGAGTTAGTTTTGGGCACAATCATTACAATGGCGGGAGATATACCTGTAGGCCTTAGCACCATCTTTCCTAAAGTCCAGCTTGCTTATAAAGTTACTAAAGGCAGTTCGCTTCGAGCTTTGATTTATTGGTTTAGTTTCTCCTGGCTCTTTTTTAGTAAGATTGATCTTTCTTTGAATTTGTATTTCTGCTTCATACCTAGCTTTATCACGGTTTTTTAAGGTATGCCAGTGTCGCATTCCATAATGGTTTATGTTGCCTGACTTGACATCGAAGTATTGATTTTTGAGCGCATTCTAGGAGAGCAGAGTTGAAGTTGCTAAAAGTTGAATCTAGCGATAGTAATTAATGCTAGGTTCAACAATTTGTTTGTAAATTCCTTGAACCTGATCAAATTTGCCTGTCTGATGTTCCATCTGGGAGCCCATGCATGCTTTGATGCATGCATCTATATGTTGCTTTGAAGGTGGTTGTCTTAATTAATGGTGCTGTGTGGCCACAGCCTCCACAGTCTTCCAGCAATATTACTTTGGTCTTGTTTGCGGTATTAGGATGCACCAGCACAAGATCGGATCTAGATAATTTACGATCCGAAAAATAAAAGGGTAGGAGGAGTCCTTATAATTTCCAGGAGGCTGCTGTCAATCACTTCTTCCAGGCACCTTCCACTGCAGTTAGTCTTGGGTAACCCCATCATGAAGATGGACTATTAAAGTCTCCTACAAGGGGGGGGGAGTCAATGGTTTAATAAGCAGGCCAATTTCCTGGTGGGTTATACAAACCAATTATACTGAAATGTTGCCGGTTCTTCCAAATGTCAACTGCGACCGCTTTCAGCTTATCACTCATTTCCAATTCATGCAAGATCCGGGGTTTTACAGGAACCGAGTTTTTACAGCCAATAAGGATACCAGAAACCACCTGTCTTGAACGTTTCAGTACAGTGGTACTATAACCGTCAATATGGTAAAAATCTTGGGTCTCAGTTGCAACCCCTGTTTCAGTGATGAAATATAAATCCACGTTGAAATGTACAACCCTCTGTTTAAATTGTAGGGATTTTACATCATTGAGGCCTGCAGCATTTAGTCAGCGCATTTACAGGCGATACCTTGTTCAGATCGTGTTATATTACGCAGGGGGGCACCACAAGCAGACGATCTGTCACTCCCCGACTAATATGTAACGTATTAAAGAAACAAAACTAGGGAGACACTATACTTGCAGAGCAGGTTTAGGATGTGTTCTCGTCTTATATATTTTGTACTGTACAGCAGTTTCTTATCACAAAGATATGTGATTATTCTCCAAACATCCATTATACTGTACCCTAGGCGTACTACTAAAAGATTTAGACATTCCTTATTTAAAACAAGTGGCGTTATCGTCACTAAAAAAATTAATGATGAGTCAATCCGGCGTCCGCATCCAATTCTATACATGAGTTTATCATATCTTCTGTTTACTTACTGTCCATTTATTAGTTTTCGACATTCAAACATCAATAAAGGTATCCGGCTGCCATAAATAAATCAAAATTAGTTCTTCCCGTTAGATATTAAACATGTATTGCATTCGATGGTCGTGTCTGATAGTTTTGGAAACGTCGCGAATACTTGTATAACGTTTTATTGAGTGAGGGAGATAAAAAAGTAGTACATTAGATTAAGTAAGGTAGATAGTCAAATAGTAAGGGGAATTGATTACAGAAATAAAGTCATTTACGGCTTAGACGCATTTCGAATGACAAGTGAAATTGAATAGATATATGAATAGGTTAATGGTTGTCAAATAACGTGAAACAAAGAAACACTCAAGCAATAAGTAATAATTTATCTAAAATTTAAAGCCAAGTCTTTAAAGGCAAAAAATATTAAGAACTTTATAAATATTTTTAGTAATTCTTTAAAACTATAATCAGTCATTCTAATATAAAATTTATCAAACCAAGTGCAGCAACATGTACACGTCTTAAGATAATTAAGGACATTTTATAAGAATTGCTAGTTTAATAATTAATGTGACAGTTTTGTTGTCTATCGGGAAATGATAGCTAAAAAAAATTATCTATGTATATCTACTTCTAAATATTACAATTTAGAGCTAAATTAAAATAAATCAGTTAGTGTCGTGTCAAAATAAGAGCTACGTTATAATTCAGAATCCTTAGAGATTGATATATATATATATATATATATATATATATATATATATATATATATATATATATATATAATAAATTAATTAATTACCATCGATTAATTTACCAAGCGGCATTTTTGGATGAATAAAATTAGTTTTTAATTATAATTAGAGATTTATATTTTTTGAATGATCTTTCAGTTAACAACTTGCACGGAGCAAAGTTCAAGCTGTAAATGACAGGACATACGTCAGGAGCTGTGGTTAGGTCAAACACTTGATAGAGGAAAGGGCGTATTATAAAAGACCTAATAAATAGTAATTTTATTGAAACAAGTAATATTGAAAAGGGTCTTTGGTGATAGGATTCATAATATAATTTAAAAAATATATATTTCAATCATTTACAAATTACATTAAAGCAGGCGTCCAATTTAGCGTAGTCGAGAAGCAGGGATTAAATAACTATTAGGCTTAGCTTCTTAGTAATGAATCATGGTAAATCATTAAGGTTGTAATTAGGAGAAGGTCTAGCTGTAATCAATTGTCATACACAAGTATTGGAAACTACACTTTATTCAACGACAAAGAAAACGGTAGTCGATTTTAAATATTTTTTTCATAAATTATATCGATTAACTGTATAATTGTAGAGGAAAATAATATTATTACTATGCATAATATTTTAGGTCTGAAACTATTGAAATTAAAGAAAAAGGATTCTGTTGAAAATGTTAACCGAGTTGTAATATGGTCTTTAAAGCACATACTCATTTATAGTTATCAAGGTAGTTTATATCTGTTTATAGATAACGAATATACACGTAGTCTTTCTGACCTTACCCACTGTGGTCAGAAGAGATCTGAGACTTGCGGCAATCATTTCCGTAAATGTTGAAACATCGAAATCTCTCTGTACGATTATCCTTAACAGCTCCCCATCTTACATTCAGGAACAAGTTGCAAAAGTCCTAAATCTCTCAGGATGTCTCAGGTACACCTTTGATAGCCTACTTAAGTTGTTACAATAATTTTTGAATGAAGGTAAATTATCCATGCATTGCCCTATGGGTTGAAAACTTAGTAATTCTAACAAGTTCAAACAATCTCTTATACAATGTATAGCTACAATACTAAGCTAGCATAGGTCTTGTTTATGCGAAAACGGATCTCTAATATGGTCTTAAAAGCACACACTCATTTATAGTTATCAAGGTAGTTTATATCTGTTAATAGATGGAGAGTTTCCATGCAACCATTCTGACCTTACCACTGCGATTAGAAGAGATCTGAGACTTGCGGCAATCATTTCCGTAAATGTTGAAACATCGAAATCTCTCTGTGCGATTAACCTCTACAGGTTCCCATCTTACATTTAGGAACATGCTGCAAAATTCTTATATCTCTCAGGATGTCTCAAATACACCTTTGATAGCCTACTTAAGTTACAATAATTTTGGAATGATGGTAAATTATCCATGCATTGCCCTATTGGTTGAAAACGTAGTAATTCTAACAAGTGCAAACAAGCTTTTAAGAAATTTGTATTATATGAACTAACTAAAGGAGTGAAAACCAAACCTAGCATAGGTTTGCTGACGGTAATGCATAAATCTAGCATAGTTTTGCTGACGGTAACGCATAAAGCTAGCATAGGCCTTGTTTATTTGAAAACGGAAACACTTCAATCTGATCAAGTGGTAGGTTTACGCATCAAATCTTAGGTTTGTCAATGTATCAAACAAAACTAATTCAAATGTTTACCATGCCATGATTTAAATTTTACATTTTTTCTCATAAAACAATAACAAAATTAATAGCTGCTGTATAGTCTTTAATGAGGGACTACTGCATTTTAAATAATTTATAATTACGATATAAGTTAGTATTTTTTTTGTTTAAGAAGTTTATATCCGAGCAACAATACCAAACCAATTGTTAAAATGTTGCTAAGCAAACTACAAATTTAGAATAAAACAGAGAGGAACTTAGTTAATTTCTAGATGCTTCTTAAAATGGTATGTATTAATTCTTTACCCTAACTAATAAGAAGAAATAGGTTATAAAGTGATTGTGACTTGTTGTGAAAAGCCCAACTCTGGACTATACCTCTTATGTACGAGACTTGTAAAGGTCCTCCACGAAGGTAGATATAGCTTGGACTAGTCCTCCGTGGGCAATGGACAACGGAGTGCAAGGTTGTTTACGTAAGTAGGCTGGGGTTTATTACTTGAACTTGGAGGCTTGGCTTGGGATTTTATGCAGAATTATCGACTTCTCTTGGTGGGATCCTGAAATGATTTTAGGCCTGCTTGGGTCTCCCGGTCCAAATTGCTGGGACCAGCTGGGGAGGGGGGTAGAGGAGTCGATGAAAAAAACTAATGGGCTGTTCAAGCACCCATCTGTTGTTATATTCATCTGTAAGTTTGAAATCATTCTAATGTAGTTTTATATTCCGCTTAAAGTTTTTGATTTCTCAGGCGTTTTAATTTGTATTTTCCTTTTACGTTCCCCCCCCCCAATACCATATTTGTTTAAAAAGCCTTATGAACTCTTGGTTTTCTCCCTTCAAACTTTAATTTGTACTCAATAGCATGCTACATAATATCCCTGTTATTGATGTTTTTTCAATGAAATGAAAGTCGTGTACTAACAATTCAAGAAAAATTCTTTGTCAAAATAATCTATAGTTATAAAAGGTTCTGCTTCTTCCTTGGTCTAGTAAATATTTAAGGTCTGTATACTTTTACACCCCTTTTAGAAATAAACCAATTGCTTATTTAACCGAGAGATAGCCTTCATAGAATATCCCGTAGATATAGCTAACTTTATATCGCAACTAAACAATATCTCCTCTCATACATTTGTTTTGGTTAAACCAAAACTCAATGATATGGCTACTCTCTACATTCCTTCCAGCTTCTATCTCCAAGAGTAGCATAACGGGTGAAATCAATGATCACAATGTATACTATTTTGTTCACCCGGTAATTCACAAGTCAGGTAACACTAATGTTTGCACTAGGACAATATTGCTAGACACAACCCCCCATCTAACCGGGCTCTATGTCGCTTAGGTTTAACTAGCAGTAGCTTGTCTAATACCTTTTGTGTAGCTTGACCGATCGAGTCGGTGGCAAATTAGGCCTTCGTGTCTCTGCTCGTACTAAGTATCTTGCATTCGTCGTTTAGTCGCCCTTCAAGATAGGTTTATAGGCGTGGCTAATCATGGCACTAGTAATTATTGATAACACTCTCATACATGTAACCTATAGGTATAATAAAGGAATTTACTTGGTTTTGTTTTTTTAATCCTTAAGTTAGTATATTTAAATTATAATTGTAGTTCTCTCCTTCCATGAGACAAAATGTTTATTAGGAAACAATTTTTGTAAATTTTTCAAATGAATATGATAGCAATCTCTATCAAAATGAATTAGAACTCTGCCGATTTAGAAATGTGTACTACGCATGTTCCCATTTTCGTGCCTTAAAGTAATACATATACTCTAGGATATGTAATTATTAGTATAATCACCCAAATATCGACGATTCATAGCTAAAATAACTTTCAAAGCTATCGATAAGACATAAAACCACAGCATATTTTTTTAGTATGAAGTCCTTATGTATCGGCCACAATGCTATGCTTGGTCGTGGTCTGGTTAATAGTTAACGTAACCAATATTAAAGTCTGGATATTATTTGGGTTTGAATATCCTCGCCGCCTCAGGTTTGGATTTATCAAGCTCGGTGACTGTTTTAAGATATTTTGGTTTTAACGACGCCATATTAAAGTCAGTAGACCTTTTAAAAGTTAACAATTTTTTTTATAGAATCATGTCAATAGATGTGTTTATTACTAGCCTAATATATATTATCGTTTAAATGTAAAATCTAACCTAAGAACTAATATCATCTGAATTCGATAGTGTAAAGTTTTTAGTAACGTTGCTTAAAAATATCATAATAAATATAATGTTATAATTGAAAACAAAACAGTTGATTTTAGGAATGAATTTAAAACATAAATACTATCCTTTGTTATTTAAGGATGATAAAAATTGATATGAAAGTGAATTACTGTTATTTGCATAAAACACTACATATTTTTATCTTTAACTCAAATACCGTAATAGAAACTAAACTTCATCTACTGAATAAGAGAGGGATATTACTATCTGTCGTAGTAATTTGAAGTAATGTGTTTACTTGGTAAGTAGGGTCTATATATATTTATGTCTAAATGCATTTTGAATTGAAAACCGCACATGTCCCAAGTGCGAGTAACCTGTATTAAGTGTGGCGTAATTTTAGGGCAATGTGTCATGAAATAATTGAATAGTGCAATTGAAGAGGATATGATAAAGTGATATATTAAACACAATACGGACTGTTGCAGTGTATGGCCAACCAAGGACATTATTTAAGTCTTAGTTCGGTAGTTTCTTAATGAACGAGGTTACAAATGTTAACATTTACACCTCATTGGGTAACTTAGGATTAACTACAAATACCATGCTAATAGTAACTTGTATTTTTCGTATTTTGCAGTATATATTATATTTTTGGAACTAAACTATTCAGTAACGTAACAATTTTCTAAGACTAGAAACAGAAAAATATGGAGTCACTCTTAAATAAGTGTATTTTAGGGATAAACGAAGGGTTAAAGGACTTGAATGTTTTAAAATGGATAGTAGTGATGAAGGTTATGTGATACACTAATTATAGGCTATTATTATTGTTCATACTACTTCAATCACAATAAGCTCCCAGTAATAAATATATGTCAGTAATGTAATGGATAATAATGAATTATACCTGACTTTATGAGACATTAATTATATAGAAGTAACAAATAAATTTATAACTTCAAGAGTGGCGATTCTATCGATATTTTTTGATGAATAAAAAAAATATTGCATATCATAGGAAAATACAGTAAGCAAACCACTAAAAGTGGTATTTCAAACGAAGCAGCTACTGCCAATTGCACCGTAGCAGCTATTTATAAATCTCCCAATGTAGATATATTTCCTTTATATTTCTAATACATATGCTCTTTTACATTTCAAAGTAAAGGAATTCATAGTGGGTTTTTTTAAAAAATAAAACATATTTTATTTTGTTAAAAACTCATGTTTCAAAAATTGAAAATAGTACCAATAGAACAAGTTTTGTTTGAATTTCAATCTTTGTTTCCATATTTAAAATATATTTTAGTTGTAACTTTTAGTGAACTAGTCCAGAAAGACGTTTGCTGTAGTCTCACAATATTTCCGGGCTTGACTGCGTCACGTCCTAGAAACACATACAGGATTTATAACGTAATAATATTACAACTTTATTTGCAATCACCGGTTTCTGAAAGAAGATATTTATGTCGTTATGGTCTCGGAAGAAAGAGACATTTAAACCCCACTTGTGTTACCAAGTTTCCTGGAGATTACATCAAGTTACCTATTGAGCCACCGTTAGTTCTCACCACCAAGTAGTAAACAAAAATTAGGTGCAACGTTCTGTTGTAGTTATATTTTAATACACAGTTAGGAGGGTTTTTTTTTTTAAAAAAATTAATTAAAAACAATTAGATATTCTTTTTAAAAATTTAATTCATATTAAAATATTTATAGGTTTTTTTCAACCACTCTGTATTTGGTTTATCATATACGTTTTTCTCTTTAATTATGTTTATAACTTTCTGATGATGCTAATTGTGTTAGCGAAATGTACATGAAGATTTTTAAAGTACTTATAGGAATGTTATTGCTGTTTAATAATTATTATTAGGCTACTGGGCTCTGTATAGTATTTTATAGATGAAATGTGTTATACTCCTGACATAATGATAACGAATAATAAAATTTTAAGAATAAATAAATACATAATATATGAAAGGAACGGAAAGTGCCAGTAAGGGTAAATTGGATAGGGGCAATTAGATTTTAAATTTTCTGTTGGAATTGTTAAAAGTAACATCATGCGTGGTTAGTGTCGTGAACCCACACCGAGATTGAAAACAACTACGATAAATTTTAATTTCTCTAATTCATGCCTTATTATTGTAGTAGTTCACGCTAGAATTACTGTAAATTTTTTACCAAAGTACCTCTTAAAAAATAAAGTTATTTTGAAGAGTATAATAATGTCCAAGGTTCGTGTAAACTCATGAGAAATTACTCTGCACTCCATGAAAACGAGATAACATTTTTCGTATTCCTTTGAATTATCTTGTTTCGAGGTATATGGGTGATCTTTATTTTCATATATCTAAATTTAATCTACAATAAACAAGTAACTCAAGCGTTGCAGTTTGATCATTGGAAAAAATTATATTGTCGTTTGATTTTTCACTATAATACCCCTTTTTAATATCAATATTTTTTCAATCATAGCAGTGTAGAGAAAAGAAATAGAAAGAAGGGCCAGGAAATAAATAGTATTTAGATTTTGTATTGAGAGGAGTATAGAAATTGTTACTACTTAACGCAATTATGTTTTAATTTTTGTATGATAAAATTAGATTTATATAAAATAACAATTGTAAACAACAAAAATTTCGCAGCAAATTAATTCACAATTTACAAAAAAGCCACGTAAAGCAGAAACATGAGGCTTAGAATAGATGCAAGAAATGTATTTACGTTTTGAACTTCAATTATTAAAACTCATAACTTTTAATTAAAAACTCTTATAAAGTGTAAAATTTACTTCTGCGTAAGTTTGGGAACAAATATTTTAATGAAGCCAAGAACAATTCACCAATTAAGTCATAAATATTAAAGTGGCTAAAATATAAAAGTGCAAAACATTTACTATGCTTGAACGTTTAAAGAACAAACCATTAGAGCCCTAAATCCGACCTGGCTTTTACCGTAGATTACAGTTTTGCAGTGTTTTATTACAATACTGGCTTTATCGACCTCACTGCATTTTACTAGTTAATAAAGATTAAGTAATCAAAAGTTCATATTACCTTCCATTATGGTACTTTCTGAGAGGCCGGTAGAGGATTAGTTAAATCTAGGTGGTCTTGTCTCACACTCACACTAGCCAGCCTACCGTCAGCCTTTACACATCACTTAGGGATGTGCAAAATGTTCAATAAAAAAGTTCAACATTTTAAATTCAAATCTAACTGTCAATCAAGTTAAGATTTGTCCAGTAAACCTACTTATTACAGTCATACTTCTATACTGTAGTTAATACTTCGGATATGAAGCTCTAATTGTAATGGAGTTTACCAACAAAACGATTTTCAATATTTATATTCCCAAAACGATACGAAACGATTCATTTATTACTATATATATGCGTGTGTGTCTGAATACTTGAAGCTGATTGATACGGGAAAATTCCCTCTCGGATTATACTGTCTCACTAACGTAAACCACTGCCCCGCCTAATAGCTTCACCCTCTCTAATCCTTGTGAAATCCACTGCCATAGGTTCCTGTTTCATCATAAAGGGCAAAATTATAATTAGAGGACAGATTTTTTACAATTTATTAATATCTAAAATCTTATTTAAAAAATGTTTCCTTAACTGAAATGATTTAAAATAATTTTATATTGAAAAGACAAAATAAAATTCAAAGTAAAATATTAATTTATATATATATATATATATATATATATGTGTGTGTGTGTGTGTGTGTGTGTGTGTGTGTCTGTATACTTGAAGCTGATTGATACAGGTAAATTCACTCTCGCATTATACTGTCTCGTTAACGTAAACCACTGCCCCGCCTAATAGCTTCACCCTCTCTAATCCTTGTGAAATCCATTTCCATAGGTTCCTGTTTCATCATTAAGGGCAAAATTATAATTTGAGGACAGAGTTTTTACAATTTATTAATATCTAAAACCTTATTGAAAAAAATTGTTTCTTTAACTGAAATGATTTAAAATAAATGTATATTGAAAAGGCAAAATAAAATTCAAAGTAAAATATTGTTATATATATATATATATATATGCTAATAAATATTCCTTCACAGTAGGAAAAATATGATGAATAGTTATTATCTGGAGTACATCCGTTCATTCTGCAGTGCATAAAATCGCAGTTCCGACGTTTCGCTAGAATCTCATCTAGCATTGACGATGTAAACCCAACAACAGTGGAAGATTTCGCTCTAAATGTTTACTCTAAATATAATGGTAAATTATTTACATCTAATGTAAATGTTTTAAGCATGTTTCGAGAACTAAATATTTACAAGAAAAAGATCACTGTTAGACCCTGAAGACTTTTATAAATATAAATTATTCCTGTTAGTCCTATATATTCTTAGAACTTAATCCCTGACCTAACAACATGTCTCTCAATATATGTAATTCAAAATTCGAAATATTTCCATTTTTTGATGTCTAATTATAAATAACAGAAGAAAATATTATTTACCAATGTAATATTTTGATGATTTTTCTACAAAAGCCCAAATGATATGCACATAACCAAATTCAATTAAGAATCGAACCTTTTTTAATTGTTTTGTAGATTTTACACTTTTTTCCGAACGTAGGAGGAATTTTAGTCAGCTTGCCGTAAAAGTAATAAAAAAAGGTAATTACAAAATGAATGATTTTATAGGTAATAAGTAAGTTTTGTAGTAGAATTAGTACTTTATTATTACTAGTGAATTTCAATTTTTTTTTTTGTACAGCCACTCTTGTTATAGTCCAAAGAGAAGTACAAAAAGAATTGTATTACCAAATCAAAGTAATGAAAATTATTTAATTTTTTAAATACACAAAATATCAAACCAAATAAATTCAATTAAAACAAATATTCGTACAGATTAAGTGCTATTGCTAGTAAATAAATGAAGTAAGCACTGTGGTAATTTAATACAAAGCTCTGCTAAAACCACAAATAATATATTGAATGCATAAACATCATGCATCTTAAATCAAAAAACCGTTTAATAAACGAGTTTGTTTGGCCTTTTTCAGTGCTGTTTTGTGTTATTTTAAATGAATTCAGTATTAGTTTGCTTCTTAGCTCATTCCCACTTAGAAATTATAGAGAACGTTGTGAAAAATTATTTAGACAATAATTTACATGAATTAATTGTTACAATAAAAATATTGAAAAGAACCCCAATACCACAAAAATAATCAAAAATAACAAATAAAACAAGTTACTTAAGATTAAACCCTTATGTACATTTCGATGACCATGTCATCATCATCAGAAGGTCTTGTTACAAAATACAATCTAGCACACAAGAAGTTACAAACTAGAATGATCATCAGTTACAAACTAGATGATGATGACATGGTCATCGAAATGTACATAAGGGTTTAATCTTAAGTAACTTGTTTTATTTGTTATTTTTGATTATTTTTGTGGTATTGGGGTTCTTTTCAATATTTTTATTGTAATACATTGTACCACTGTGCTCTTGATATTGTGTATGAATTAATTGTGAATATATTTTTTACAAAAGAAGCTATCAGAGTAAGTTGTTTTTCAATATATGACGCGACAATACGAATAGCATGTATATAAGAATATGACAAAATATATAATTATTTGGTTCCTCTTACAGTGTACACAGCCGATAAAATAAAGTTAACTTATTCTTTAACCTACATCTAACATGACTTGCTCTGTTGTTTCTTATAGCTTGGATTATTAATAATACACCTGATAAAAAAAATGCAAACGCTTATAATATTCTACAACAATGTCTTTAAAAACTACAATCAAATATTTATTACTTGATAAACAAAATAATAAATGAAGATGAAAGATGCGATTTAATTGTAATTAAATTACACTTTTGTCACAAAAGTTACTTTATATATGAACTAACTATTAAATGAACAAATAAAATAATTATCAAACCTATTTCTAGTTTTTAAATTACATAACTGAGCACGATATCTGAAATACCAAACGTACAATTAAGTTTGTCTTGTTCTCTTCCAGTGTTGCCAATCCCACTAGATTTATGTTGGTGCGGTGAAGTCGTAAATGAGGCACGCCTCCGAGTTGTTTATAGTCGCAGACATCTTTCAACGACAGATTTAACAGGGGATTTGTCTTTAAAGAATGTAGTAAAAAAATATGAAGTTTTCACCAAAGTTTATATTTTAATATTGTCTACATCCAGATTACTAGTGTAAAGATCCAAAAATATTTGTATAAAGAATACAACTATTTAACGGAGTTGTTTGATAATATTCATTTTCCAAAGAAATTCTTGCACCCACACACACGAGCGTGTGTATATGTATGTATGTATGTGTGTGTGTGTGTGTGTGTGTGTGTGTGTGTGTGTGTTATAACTAGCTATTTGGAGATACCATCTAAATTAGTAAACGCAACTGTGGTGATGTTTTATTAAATAGTTTTTGTTAAGTAGAATTATTTATATATCAGAGGTTTTATTTATCTCATACCAAATAAAATGCTAAAATACCATTCAACTATTTAGCTAGAGATATGCTCTAGAATTTTTTTGTATCTTGGAATAGGATTAACTTTAGCTGGTTGAAATAAAAGTAATTTATAGCTTTTTACCTTTTAACTCAAGTGTAAGCATTCTGTGATTGTGTGTAAAGATAACCATAACTACCTCAAATATTTTCTTCATAACTGTAAAATAAAACAGTACGCATCGTAAAGCAGCAAGGATTTGCCTTAAATAATAATTATAAGATTATCACTGTTAAATCTTACAGCAATATTCTGTTTACAACAGGGCGAATCTCGCAAGCTGCAGCAGGATCTGATTCTAGGGTCGGGCACCCAGAAGGTGTTATGGGCAGACAGATCAGCTCTGCCTACGATATTGTATGATTACTTTAACCAAATAAGCTACACAATCTTGTAACTTGTAAATAAGCAAACAGTCGAACCTGTAGGTGCAAGATCTGCTACAAAAGGACAGAAGGTCAGCACCTTGTATATCGTTGATTATACGCCTGTTTATAACATTTGGTTTGTATAACTTGAAGTATCCTTTATCTAGTCGATATACCTTACTTTTCCCATATGAGTACTTCCAATATGAGTAGTGAGAAGGAGATATCTTTTACGGTGCAGGGAGTCGGATCCCCAGTACCGGCACAGGTGGAGGTGACTGAGCAGGCCACACCTGGGTCGTTAGCCCATGACTGCAATTCTTCGAAAAGGGTGGAATACTTGGCCCTGACGTAAGCTACAAGTGCAGAAAAAGACCCGTTTAAGAAAAGCACGAGCACAATAAGGACTCCGCCTCTAGCAAGAACCTTGGAGAGTAGTAAGGTAGCGGATCCATATGATGATGATGTTCCTGAACGTGCTGTGGACGCCGAAGTGAGAACAGATTTGCAGAGCTTTATTTCAGAGGCCGAATCCTCCGAGGTCGAAAGGCTGAAATTACAGATCAGCGAGGCAGATAAGAGCGAGGAGAAGCAAATCAGAGCCATTAGCACTATCCTACGTACTATGAGGGAATCTGTTGCAAAACAGAAAAATGTGAACATGGCTATCAAGTATGGACTCGTCAAACTAGAGGATGGTCTAGAGGTGCTTCGAGCCTGTATAATTTCACGACAGAATGCAATCTAGACTCAAGCAGAGAGGGCATCTGTGTCTGTAGGAAGTAGCCCTGGTAGACGAAACCTACCTCCACGAAAGCGCCCAAGGGAGTCAACAAACAGCCAGGAGGCGATGGATACTAACATCCAGGAATCGGCAAAAAACGAGAAATAGAATATAGTGGCCAGTAAGAAGAAGGGCAAGGCAAAGAAAGTACCAGAGACGCAGCAGCGCGTGTTGACGCCTATCATACGGCAGCAAGACAGCCGATTGTCCAATAAGGCGAAAAAAGAGGCAAGACCAAGTGGGAACGCCTTGGTTATTAATGCTTCCGCTGGAAAGAGCTCCGCGGACATCCTAGGTGCGATAAGGAAAGATGTGCGGCCAGAAGACAGTGGTGCGGTGATTCGCGGCATCAGGAAAACGAGGGAGGGTGGAGTTTTGCTGGAGCTCAATAGTTGCAGAGACCAGACAGCGCTCCAAACTGCCATCGAATCGGCGATCGGAGCTTGATCCGTAGCTTAATCCCGACGATGAGGCTGGAGATTAGGGACCATGACTCATACACTTCTGAGGAGGAGGTTAAAGAGGCCCTTAATCGGGAAGAGGTTGAAGGGGAGATAAAGGCCTCCATTCTTGGCCCTAACCGTAGAGAACAATGTCTGGCAATTGTAGAGCTAGAAGAGGCACAGGGCATCAAAATCCTAAAGAAAGGCAAAGTTAAAGTAGGATGGGTGTCTGCTAGAATCAGATGAAGAGTCGAGGTTCATCGCAGCTACAGATGTCTCCAATATGGTCACGTAAGAAGCGACTGCAAGGGTACTGATAGAAGCGACATGTGCTGGAAGTGTGGACACAGAGACCACAAGGCGGCACAATGTAAGACAGAAGCACTTTGTATCCTTTGTACTGAAAAGGGCTACAAGGATGTCCCGCTAACCATGTGCCAGGGTCGGGATCCTGTAAAGTTTTTCGACAGGCTCTCGCTTTGAAAAAGGGCAAGGGCAAACCTGCATGAAGGTGCTGCAAGGTAACCTCAACAGATGTCGGGCTGCTGATGGATTGATCGATCAGTTGGTACTGGAAACAGGAATCGACGTAGCGATCATCAGCGAGCCGTACCGTCATAAAGGGAAATCAGCATGGCACAAGGATGATTCTGGAATGGCAGTAATCTGGATTACGGACCTGCGGAAGTTTCCGATAAGTAAGACTGGCTCTGGATGTGGCTATGTTTGGATTTCAAGTGGAGACTTGACATTCGTCAGCTGCTACTTCTCTCCAAACGATAGTATCAACATTTACCAGAAAAAATTGAATAATATCGAGGATTCAGTGAGAGAGATGGGTGGAAAAATCATAATGGCCGGAGATTTTAACGCCAGAGCGGTAGAATGAGGAAAGATGGATAGAGCAATGTTGATGGAAGCACTTTGTTTCATGTGGCAATGTAATCCGGCCTCCTATCCAGATTCATCCTATGTAGGGGATATAGAAAGTGCCGTTAATACGACAATACGTCATACAACAAGCCTGTCAAATGTTAATGCCTCGTAAGAGCATCCGCAAAGCAAGACCAAGCCTATTGGTGGACCGACGATATAGCCGATCTCAGAAGAAGATGTCTTCAACTTAGACGGAAGGCACAGCGATCTACGGTGTAATCCATCATGCTCTACGGTGCTGAAATCTGGGCCGACACTTTGAAGGTACAGAAGTACCGTACCAGACTCGATACGATTCAACGAATGGGAGCGCTAAGAATAGCGAGCGCCTACCGTACTGTTCCGTCGGCAGCTGTGCTGGTTGTGGCAGGTGTTGTGTCAATCGACCTATTGGCTCAAGCGAGAATGGGTAAACTCTCAGATGTAGAGCCTAGTGCAGTGTCGAGAGGAGTACCAAACTCTGTGCATAAACCATTCTCGTCGTTAAAAAAAAAAAAGAAAAAAAAATAGCTGAACTTATAGTAGTCGATCAAGGAAAGTGTGACAATAAAAGTTCTTAATTGAATGTTATTTATTGAAGTAAACTCGGATATAGGCATCCAATAATTTTCGTTTTTCTCTCTGGTGCGTACATAAATAAATCGGAAGGTTTTCGACGCGTGAGCAAGCGACATACAGCTGTTAATGTGAGAAGAATGGATTTTAAAAATTAAGTCCAATGATTTTAAATTTTTTGAGTGTTGCTTGGCAAGCAAAGGTTGGAATTACTTCAATGAATTGACTCAGAAAAGGATAATATAGAAAATCATAATGTAAGCTACTTTGGTACTTGAAAAATAAATGTTAAAAAAAATTGTTATTTGGTCGGTATTTAAACCACCCTAGCTTCTGGACGAGTCACTGAGGATGGATCTAGGCCAAACCTCAAACAAATTATCCTAGGAATATGTTAAACAATCCTTCTAAATTTCATTTACTTCTGTTCAGTGGTTTAGTAATGCATAAGATCCGTACAAACGTACTGGTACATGCGAAAGTACTTACAAACATTCATTTTTATTTACATAGAAGATTTCTTTCAGTTTTGTCAACCCCTTAACGAAATTTAAGTCAGTTCATTAGGTTTTGTGTTTATAAATTTGTTTTACTTTTAAACACTTCATATCATATATACCAAATATATACAGGCTATATACAGGTCTACATGTTTTGATATATATATATATATATATATATATATATATATATATATATATAGAGAGAGAGAGAGAGAGAGAGAGAGAGAGAGAGCCTATGTATACCTTATACGTGTTTAAAAAACTTGTTAATTTGTTTTGTACCAATATCATATGATTTTATACCTATGAAGTAACATTGAAAATTGTGTTTGAAGTAATATAATAAAAGTGTAATAACTGTATTTTAATAATGTAAGCTTTTTGTCGCGATTCTAGAATATTTTTCTCTTAATAAATGGTCTGTGTTTAGGTACATAAAACAGTTGAGGTAATGGTCTCTCCTTAAAAAGAGGATGAATATAGAAAAAAAAGATAAGAAATACTAAACCGTTCTATACATCAAATTACACGGCTTATTTGTCCTGCCATTAACCCGCGATCAATCGCGCCCTGTTTAGTATCGTAAATAGTCACTTGTATGGGGAACACTAATACTTAAAAAAAAATTAATTATAGCAAACGTTTTTATTTAAAACTAAATTTTGAGGATCAAAATTATTAGGAAATATGTAATTTAAAGTTTTAGAAACATTTAGTAGTAAGCAAATACTTAAAACAATTTTACAGGAAATGTTAGACGAAGAGAATTTAAACGACGCGTTGCCCAGTAAACTAGCCGTCATTTTATGTTCCTTCATGGTACACCGTGCAAATTAGGATCTTTGGTTTTATATGATCTCTACAGGTTGATCTCTTACATTCATGTACCTTCTTTTCGTATATCGGTTCTTCTTAATTTGACAGTGCGCATATCGTGGGGCCTTTCCTGGAAGATTTTCTTAAGAATACCAAACTCTGTGTAGGTTGCGATTCAAGCAGTTAGATATTACATAGGTAAATATAGTTCTTGAATTTACATGAGGTTGTATTATAAATACAATTTAAAAGAATGAATTTTGCTATTATAAATAATTTTTAATAAAAATTGTTGCATAATTTGGTAACAATTTTACATGGATTTTGACTTCTGATCGGACATTCTTGACTAGTTACATTTTTCATACTAGGCTAGAGTGATATGGACAAATTTTCAATTGAAGCTCTTTTCAAAAGAAGTATATTGCAATTGCATTTGCTAACTCAGAGATGATTATTCTTCTAGCAATTTTCGTACCAATGCTTCCTTATACATGATCTGAACATCGATTGTTGGCAAGTTCAATAACCCGTTCGTACAGTCATTGCCCATCTTTCTCACTCTATATACTCAGTATTCCTTCTTCATTCTATCAACTACATGCTCACCTTACTTTGATAAGTTGTAGAACGATATCGCCTCTGGTTTGGATGTTTTGATGATATCATCTCCTGTTCCGTATCGACTTATCATCTGAATGTAATGGTGTAATCTAACGTAACGAAATTTTTGTTAATTTTGGGAAAGTATGAAGCCCTAATTGAACTGTGGCGCGACACTTTACCGCCTCCCATACATCGGTCCACAACGCTCAGTCATGGAACATGAAATATCGTGTAAGATAAGGTCAACGACACAAAATAGCTCTCAAAACTTTAGTGCAAAATAGTAAACAATTTCCTTTACGCTATTTTTTTAGGGCTCGCCTAACGAAGCGAGCGATCGTGGGTCAAGTATAATACAACTTAGATTAAAGCCTTTTGCAAATGTTTATTTGATATTTCTACCAACGTTCAGTGGAACCCTTTAACCTTATGGCGTTTAAATCGGCTAAAATTGATATCGAAAGGCAATTGGTCAAGTTCATGAATAATTTGCTCCCTGGAGTTTCACAGCAGGGACTCCTGTTGCTTGAATAATGCATATAACAGATGTTCTGGGATCAAATGTGCTCCAGTTCTCCGTAAACTAAAACGATAAGACATAATAAAGAGTATGATAAATTATAATTAATCACAAATAAATACATTTGTTTTGTCTGAACAAATATTATGTTTAAATCTACTTCAAATGTTTAACTTTGTAAATGCCTCATTATTGTTCCAAACAATCCCTCATTATTAGAAATGTCAATACAAAAGTAGTAACATAAATCATTCATAAAATATTTGAAAATTCTTGTTTCAAACCTGTATAAATTTGTGTTGAAGTTTATTTAGTTACAATAATATCCGGTACAGTTTATTAAATATTTTAATGATGAAACATATTTCACGACATACAATTGCCCTTTAAAATATTTATTTCATATATTTACACCTGATTTCTACTGCTCATATAGGTGATACTTCTAAAAGTCATGCTTGTAAACCTTTTTCAACCTTTTTAGCTTTTCCATCCGGGGAGACGTTGCTTCGATTATTTTCCTTCCGTGAAGTCAGGTGTTTAAGACTTTTAAAAGGATCATTTTATTACAAAGTGTTTACAACTCTATAGTATTTACACTACTGGGGCAGCGTTAGTCCGTGTCTAGATCTCCGTGTGATACGATGTAAAATTCTCCGCCAGATATTTCGTTGAAGTATATGTTATCCAACCCATTTACGATGCGTCTATGAAGGAACATCTGAAACCTCGGTATTTTACCACGTGCTATACGCTAAGCTAAAGAAAAATACAATTTATGTGAATAACTCATTTGGCGTTTATCTTATGAGTTTGAAAAATGGGCACATAAAGGGAGAAACTCAATACCCAACAAAAGTTCTGTAAAATATGTAATAATGACAAACCCATATCATGTATTTAATGCATTTCATTGCTTTAAAATGTTGTATGCATAGAGACTAAATAAATTTGTTTGAATATTAATTCAAGTATTTAATGTATATTATAATCATACGATAAGGTTTTCTAAAATATGTCATTTATATTTATATATATATACAAATCTAACTGAAATTTTACATAGACATTCATAGATTTAACACATCCCTGGTTAAGACATAGGCCTATTTCTACTTCGAAATTCCGTCAGGGCACCGCTCCGGCATGAAAACCCCCTCAACACTCAATTTTCTATACTCCATTTAATACTTAACGACTTAATCAGCTGATAATCACCTATAACAATCACTTTTAAACACATTTAGACAGCTGATAGTAATTGTTGTGATTGCCTGTCATTCATCGTTCGAGATTAGTTATAAGTTACTTTACAAATGTTATGTTACATCGCTTTTGTTTGACTTGGTTATCAATACAATAATCAGTAAGTTTAATGTTTGATTTATTTATTGGGAGCTAATCTAAACTATTATATAAAAATTTAATGGTGTCTGTCTGTGTGTGTGTATTACTCAATCGAAACCCCATTATTACTTAAAAACTACTGGACCCATTAAGACGAAATTTGGTATTTTTTTGGTCGACGAAGAAACTCATCAGATACGAAAAAGTTATGAAAACTCTCGCTCACGCTCCAAAAGTATACAATATACGAAAATGTAATTCCCGCCAAACGTGGTGCTAATAGTACTTTTAAAAATGCACATTGCCCACCCCCAATACAATGCATATAAATTGAATAAAAAACATATCCTGAAGCTATATTGACAATTATTGTTTGTTATTGCCACGGAAGGTTAATTTTATATACCTGTGAAACATCGAGTCAGGATAGATATGGTTGCAATTTTATACGTTTAACCAATGCACACATGTAGAGCTAGAATAGAGATCACGACACGAAATATTACTCCGTGGTAATAGACGTTTAATTAGATAATGTTGGTTAAAATTACAGCCAAATTTATACTGATTGGACACTTAACAGGTATATTTTAGAAGGTAAATAGTATTGTATAAAGTTAAAAGCAAATCTATTGTAACGGCAAACTTTATAGGTCGGTCTATATCTAAATATATCTATACGCGGACGTAGTACTTCTTTTTTTACCTAACTTTAATTTGATGAACATTTATTTTATTTCCCTGAGCGAGAGTTTATATTATTTTCGTATTTCTGATGGCATTTGAAGTAATTGTCTTAAAAAGCAAATTGCATTTTTTTTTTTAAATTTCCCAATAGGAAGTTTAGTTAATTTACAATATACACTTAAAATAACAATTAGCTTGAATATCATCAAATACTATTTTTTTAATCTACATGAATTGTATTTATTTTATCCATTAATATATATATAGCAATGTTCAAAAGATTGTATAAATCAACTGAAATGAAACTGGAACCTATAACACAGATTTGTGGGATAATATTCGAGTTTTAATTATGGAAACAATGAATATGCATCCGCTCGTGATATTGGAACTGAACAAATCCAAGCTTCAATAATTCGAGGATATTATGCGTAAAACTGCCACTGACGGTTTCATTAACCAAAGCAAAAGTTTAAATTTGTGTTATTTGCATTCGGTAAAGCCATTTAAAATTGAACAATATTTGTTTAAAAACATCTTATGTACGTTTTAAAGTATTTTAACCAAATTTATTTCATTACGAAGTAGCAAATGTTTCCTATGCAATTTAATGAATATATGCTGGCCTGGCTATTAACATGTACTTGTGGATATATAATGTTTCGGTAATGATTGAAAATACAAGAGATGAGAAGGTACATATAGGCAAACAGTACCGGGATGCACCTCAGTCTACAGTTTTGTATATGGTTCCTGTTTTAAATATTATCATTCGTTCTGGTAAAAGGATTTTGACAAAATTACAAAGAATAATATAATTATTTTATAAAATAGTTTTCTTTTGAGAAGATATTGTAAGTTATGAGATCGTTTAACAATAAACCGATGTCTCGGCTTGGGTTTCTATTTGTCGACAATGATTGGAGTTCCGAGTTTGTAATCGTCAGAGATTAACTTCTAAACGGCAAGATATATCTTTCGTTTGGAAAATGGAGTAGTTGTCTTAAATACAGCCAAAAATACTAAAACTAATCTAAAATATAAAAATTGTATATGGAAAGGAGTAACACAGATTTAAAAACATTTTTCTATTTAGTTTGCTTGACTAGAAATGCCGAAACAATAAAGACTTACGTACCTTACCTTACCTCAGGACTGAACAGTCATAAAACGTATTGAAACTTTCACAGTGTTTAATTCAATGATTTTTTTTCTTCAATGAACAATTATTAACAGTTAAAACTATTATGAGTAGGCCTACTATAATAGTCATATTATTAAGACTCAGCATGAGCGAATATAGTTCAGTAAAGATTCAGATAGGTACTCAACTGTGATACCATTAAATTATAATTATTTGTTAAAACATTATTTCGAAAAATGTCCTCCACTGTTCCATTAATAGGAATTATATTGATTTTATTTTGCCTTGTAGACTTTATTAACTAATACAAATTTATACGTGTTAAATCAGTTTCGTATATTTGCCCTAACCAGAAATGTAATATTTTATATAATTAAAATTATTGGTTTTGAAAAACTGATTTAAAAAAGCAATTGATTTCTTAAAAGATAATGATAGTTATCTTAATACAAAGTGACCAATTTCTATCATAAGCTTACATGTGGTTAGGTTTTATGCGTTCTATATGGAATATTGTTCTGAAAGTATATATTAAGGATAAACTTTAAATTCTATTTTGCTTTTTTATTCTTACCTCGATGCATTACAAATAAATATTTGTCTAATTTTCAATGAAATTGAACCTAACTAGCTTATTATTAAAGTTAGTAGCTACTACAAAATAGGTGTTCTATATTTTCTCTAAGCAATAATATTTCGGACCCGTTTCTTGGGTAAACGAAAGTCCTGTAAGAAATGTTATTTACAGAAGTGCATTTGGCTATACAATGTTTTTTTTTGTATATAGATTGAAATGTGTTGGAAAATAATATTAGATTGTTGAGTGTTGCCCGGCAAACGAAATTTGGAATGAATTCAGTGAAATGTCTTAAGATATGATAAGACAGAACGTCATATTTTATGATATTTTGGTACATAAAAACTACATGTTGGAAATAATTGTTATGTAGCCAGAAACCTTTGCAGAAACGTACTCACACATTTCCTAAAGTTTCCTGGCGACCGGAACAGTGGTTTAGTAATACATAGGAACCATACGTACATACATACAGTACATACATGCATACATACATACATACATACGTACATAGATACAGTACATACATGCATAAAGTACATACATACATACGTACATACATACAGTACATACATGCATACAGTACATACATACATACATGCATACAGTACATACATGCATACATACATACATACATACATACATACATACATGCATACATACATACATACATACATACATACATAAATACATACATACATACATACATACATATATTTATTTATATCTTGATATTTTACGTTATCCATTGTTTTTCCGTTGCACTGACTTTATGAAGTTAATATATTACTATTGTAAGTAATTTTATCCACTATTAGGTGCAATGGTTTTACCTTCTGAAGGTAAACTCATTGCACTTAATGGTGGATAAAATTACTTACAATAGTAATGTATTGACTTCATTTATATATATATATATATATATATATATATATATATATATATATATATATATATAGATTAGCTTCTTGGCTTTCCTGCGGATGAAACTGGAGATGACAAATAAGAGTTATAGTGAGACGTTATTTATTTTCATTGAAAAATACAGTACGGTCACGATTTTTTGAATTTCCGTTGTATTCCAGTCGGCTAAGCCGTAGGAATAATAATCAGTTACGTTGCCGGCGTTAAACACCTTTTCACCTCAGTCATACGGATTTCATATTAGACATAAAGTGCTGCTTAAATGGATAGAGAACTATTCAAAGAGGGGTTTTTTAATGAGTTTGTACCCAAAACTGAAAAGTTTTTAAAAGCAAAGAATTTACCTTGGAAGGCTATTTTACTGTTAAGACAATGTATCATCGCGTCGCATCTAGGCGAAGATCAACTGTGCTCTGAAGATATTCTTGTTTTATATCTTCCCGCAAATGTTACGAGCCTGATCCAGCCGATGGATCAGTTTGTCCTGGAATGTATGAAAGAAAATACACACGTTACATATTACAATCTTATTTGGATGGGACTGAAAGGTAAGGATGTTTTTTAGGCTTTCTTAATAAATTACATTTAAGGGAGTTGTTACTGGATAGCAGAATCGTGGAATAAAATTAAAGAAAAACTTGAAATAATAAGTCTTGCAATAAAATCCTGGTTCATAAATAAACCGTTAATCACACTGTAGCACGAAAACTATCTGATAGGGAAACCAAAAGTCACAGAATCTTTTCAAAAAAATGTAGCAACCGGGATTAACAATGTATTCCAAACCAACATTTATGTACGTACTGTAATCCATAGAGTTTTATATGCGTATTTTGTGCATTCTTAGTAATAGAATTTGGGTTTCACAGGACTCCTGTTCTTCTAATGTACAGGGATGTATTTCCGTCTAATCCAAGTTTACGGTAATCTGAGGTGATCTCGTTCCCATCTACCTTTATTTATCGAGGTTCTACTATTTATTCTTTTCGATTAAAACTACAAACACATTTAAATTCTCGTATTTAAAAATACCATCCAGTCACCAATATATTTGTACTTATTCAAAGTAAGCCATAAAGTTATAGAAGGCAATAAAGCCGTTATCAGAATTGCATCTGAAGCTGTAAACAATAAGAGTGTGGTCGGGGTAAAGTTTATGACTTTATTCAGCAATATACTTCATGACAATGGCATCAAGCCAAGCCCAAGTAATAAGCATGAACCTAGCTATAGACCTAAACCGTGCACTGCGGCGACCAATAACTAAAGAGCGCTAGTCTTACCGATATCCAAGTCTACAAGACTTGTACAAACAACATAAAGTCTGTAGTTGGTCTAATCACAGCAAGGCCCACTCACTGTATCACTTGTTTATTTTTATTAGTTAAGATAAAGGATAAATACGTACCATCTTAAGAAGCAACTTGCAATGAACGCTGTTCTACACTGTTTGAATCTAAATAGCTCATTTGCCTAGCAACATTTTAACAATGGATGAAAAGTTTGTTGGATAAATTTAAAATTATTTCTAATAAAAAAAATTATATATAACATATTTTCGTAGGTGTAAGATGTAAAGAAAGAGTATTCCTATAGAAAATATCTTACATGGATTTTTTTGGATTTATTTAAATAAATAACATAAAAACAGGTATTGAACGCCTGTGTTTTATACACGGGTATCCTTATAGCTGATTAAAGTCTGCCAAATTGTTATTTTTGGAAGTTAATTATATCTTTTTTTAATAAAATAAACTTAACAAATTTCTTGTAAAATACTTTTTCGTTTCAACACTAACATTCCCAAACACACACTGTATGATTCTCTGGTATTATTCATTAATAAACCTAAAACTTTCTCTAAAGATTAGTTTTACGAATTTGAAGTTTCCTTATTGGAGTTTCCGTTCCATTGTCTGTAGTCACGATGGTTTGTAAATATTGTAACATCAAAAAAAGATATTACTAAATCAAGCTAAATGACTTTAATTAATGTTACAAAGAATTAGTGAATAGAGTACAAATAACATTGCCTCAATTAGAATTTTATAAGCATGGATAAATTTTTCTCGAAACGTATTATTTGAAAAAAATTATTCTCATAATATTTTTATGAACTTGTATAGATTATTTTGTGTGTACTTTTGTAACATTAGTCATTTGTCAATAAATGGGGGGTTTTAAAACCAAATATTTATGAATATAGCTTCTACTTCTAAAAATGCAAATAGCTCATTTCATTTTACATAATATAAACGCCAATGGGATTTTTAAATGGATTAGATTAAATCAGTAAAAATTTAAAATGATTTAACATTCCTCCTTATATTATATGAATCTAATGTAAAATGTTATTAAATGTCAAAGTAGATTATAAAAATAGTTTGAAAAGCTTCCCCTAGAACGTTACGTTAGATTATAAATAAAATATAATATAATTCAAACCCATTCATGATTATATTTTTTAATATATATATTCATATTTAAATATTACATCACATATTGACAGGTCGAACGACGTATAGAGGATTTAAAACAATGCTCTGTGAAAAAGTATATATACCAATCACACAATACGTCAATTAACTCGCTAAGGCTTAAGCAATGAAATTTGTATAGGTAAATAGTTATTTTTTAAATTATAACATTAACCAAATTTCGTTATGATATTTAATTTTACTTTATAATTTATTATTACTTTATATTATATTAATAATAGAATAATATAACTAAACAATGGATTTTACCGTGTATAGTAAAGATTTACTTTATGCGTTAACATGACTTTCCTTTCCTAAATGCCATTAAATCAAGGACTAAAATTTTGGACACGTAATGATGAAATAATACATAGCGTGTGAAACAGTAATAGACAAACTATTCCTTTCGCATCAATTACAGGTAAAAACCAAGCCAATATAGACGTTACCTGGTATATTGGTATAAATATTAAATAATTATTTTCATTTCTTATTATTTTTGACAAATGGTAACTATATTTTTAAACACACACACACACACACACACACACACATACACACACACACACACACACACACACACACATATATATATATATATATATATATATATATATATATATATATATATATATATATATATGTGTGTGTGTTTATTCTGTGATAATTGATCAGTCAAAAATATCATATTGTTACAGACATTCATGTAAAACATCCAAAGATATTGTAGAAACAAAGATTACTTGTTGGCTATATGATGGTCATATAGACCGAATTCTTACAAATTCAAGCTGACGACGGTCATGATTTTGAGATTGGATCCGTAAGGACGTGAATTCACATGCTGGATGTACATTCTCCCCTAAAACGGCAGCTATCAATGTTTTATAGACAAAGTTGCTTTTAGCGATCGCCTTAGAGCCCTTTTGTCTAGTCCTTCATTTTTCACCATCTTTATTGTTTTTCTTTACAATGTTTTACAAATGTACTGCAAATGTGATGGAATATTTCAGGAGGTCCAGCAGCAATTTACATTTGACGACGGCTGCAACAGATATTTGCTATGCAGAAATTCCTACGTACTTTCTTTCCATCTTGTTATTGTAAGAATTGTGATTCAACTGTTTCCCCAACATACAAATAAATGTTCTGATTATTTACACAGCTATATTATGCCGGAAACAGTTGATATAGGAACATAGGTTTAGTTTAGTGGTTAGTCCATTTGTTTAGTAACTTCGGTGATGAAGAGAAAATCATATTTTTGAATCCCCAACCAACATAACTAATTTGTAAGCCACATTGAAAGTAAAGAGGGTTTGCTATTTTGACCCAGAGTTTCGATACTCGTGTCAGAGGTTAATGAGGCCACACCCTGGCAGAGTTAAATTCTCTGAAACTCAGCTGACCGTCTGAATGGGACTTTGATTCAAGTTTTATTTCACCAAGATTTGCCAAATATTTAGTTATGTGCCCACATACAGCAGTATTGTTGTTAACTGTGTGAATAGGTTTACTATAGAGGTGAAATCACCTTAGTTATTTGCTTTTTATTTACGCTTGCCAAAGCAATGAGTTATAAATTTAACTTAATAATACAGTAAACATTTATAGTGTGGTTGTGGGTGTGATTAAGTGCGTGCGTGTGTGTTTGAGTGTGTGAGTGTATGTGTGTGTGTGTGTGTTTGTTTGTTTGTTTGTGTGTGTGTGTGTATGTGTGTGTGTGTGTGTGTGTGTGTGTGTGTGTGTGTGTGCGCGCGCGCGCGCGCGTGAGAATATTAAATAGGCCTACTACTTGGTAAAACCATGTAGTCTAAATATAAGGTGTAAGTTTTACGTTATATTTCAATTTTGTGAATAAATTTATGCAACAATAATAAACTAATTTTTAAATTGTTGCTAAGCAAGTTCCGATTTAAATCGAAAGGAATTTAGTTAAACACACGTGGTTCTCAAAATGGTACGTATTTAATCCTTTATGTTAACTACTTATTTCATAAAAAGGTGTAAAAAGATTGAGAGTTGCTGTGATAAGCCAAAAATACAGATTTTGCTTCGTTTGTACAGTGACTTGAAGACTTAAATATAGGTCAGACTAGAACTCCTTGGTCATTGGTCGCTGCATTGCACATTTTAATTCTGTAGCTGGTGCTTACTACTTAGTCTTGGAGCTGGTCATAGGGCTAGGTCTATTTACCTAATCCAATCCAAACCGCTGGAACCAGATCGGTGGCAATATAGAACTCGATTAGTAAACGTTACTAGTTTGATACAAAAAAATACCCTTGCATTTGGAAAAATGCAATTCTGTTTTCAAAGTGTAATTCTAAATTTCAGGTGACTCGATTCGAAATTACCTCTTATTATTTTTATTTTTCCTTGATGCCAGAATTTGTTCGAAAACTTTAAGATCTCTTGGATTTCTGTCTTTAAATCGCTTTTCTCTTTAAGCACATTTAACAGTAGTTTTACCGTTAGAAATCATTTTTCAATGAAGAGTAAGTCTTTTATGAACCACTAAAGAACAACGCAACGCTGTCAAAAGTGTCTATACTTGAAAAATTGTATTCCATCCTGTTTTTCATATTCTATCACAACTTGGCTCTTTTTTTGTTTACTTTAACACTATTTTATTCCTTATTTAATCAAGAAACAGAGGTCTTCCGGTAGCTATAGCTAACGGTATGTCAGAAATAAACTAACAATCTGTCTTAAAAAAATTATTTACATTACGTTGAATTTTACTGATTTGTCTACTCTTGACTTACCATCATACCTTTAGAAAACCTCAAGCTCCAAGTCATATCGTAAAAGGTAATATCTAATATAGATAACTTAGAAACAATGTTTTAGCAGAGGTGTTTATTGCAATAATTATCTTTTTATCCCCTCAGTGATTCCCTGGGTGGGTAAAAGCTAAATTAGCACCTTGTTCACTATTACTATCATCCACAATACCTTTAGCAGCATCCTATCTAGCTTAGCTGTAACTTAGCTTGTCTAATACCTCCTGTGTAGCTTGAGCGATCTAGTTTGTGGCAAGCTAGGCCGTCTTGTCTCTGCTCTCACTAAGTATCATGCTTAAAAAAACGTACAAATCAACGAAGGTCAATGGTTATTGTTATTTTTGCGAAACAGGCTGCTGTTTTTCCATGAATAAAGAGTCATGGCTAAGCAAAAGTATTGAGCTTAATTTTATCCAAAGCCCTGTTAACATTTGTTAGTTTGTTTCTATATTTATTTTGTTTTACATAAAACAGTTCAGAAAACCCATCTCACAAAGTAATTAGTGACAAATGACATTACAAACAACATAAAGTTCCAGAAGAGCATCAGATGCTCGGATTTACCTCGATTCAGAATACTAGTATTTATTTCTCTTAACATCTCTCACGGAACTGTCGATGGATACATTATTACTCCAGTTTCAACTCTAGGCCAAAGAATTCATGATCCATTCACGTTTGGAGTATTATTAGAAGATGTATTTATTAATTCTTTCTTTAAGAATTTTCAAGTGCAGAATTGTATCAATATACACATATAGCATTGGAAATATATAATGTTCTTACAAAAAATGTTGACAGTGTAGGAAATGCTGAGATATTCTTCCCCTGTATTTGCAAACATAAGAATAACAAATTTTTGTTAAAGTACTTTGTTTTGTCATTGGCTGTGAAGAGTGTTGTATTTGTTCTCTGAAGGCTCATGTTAAGCGTGTTGTGTCTATCAAAACTGTCAGATTGTTATTCTAGTCGTGACAGCCATTCTTCGTGACAGAACAAGAGTTTCATGTCACTCGTCTTTTCAGTTAGAAGCATTAAAACTTCTGACCTCAGTTCGAAAAGACGGATGCAAATTATCCCACCATATAACTATCTCACGTCTGTATACAAGAGAAGACTTTTGAACTTGCAATCTTTTCAAACATCAAGTAGAATAATCTTGAATTAGGAAATGTAGCCTTTATGAAGTCAATAACTTTCCCAGCATATGATAAAACGAAGGTGAGATTCTCCGAGATCGCTATAGCAGCTCCACGGGGAATTACATAATGTGTACTTCAGCATTAGGGAGCAACATTCTCTATTTTTGCTGCTAGTTCTGGTAATTTTCCTGGCTTTTGCTTCATCTGTGCATAAAGCAATGTACTTTGCCCAAAGAATGCCTATTTTGAGGAATTACTTCCGTTTAAAATGAGTTACGCTGTAGTGTTTAATGCAAGTGGTTTTCAGAACAAAAACTTCTCTATATCTTCTTCATGATAGTCAAATCGTAGCATACCAGTGGCTGTTTGTTATGTAGATGCTTTGGAGTGCAAACTGTGTGGTTTCTTGAATTTTTAAACACAGTTGTTCTCCAATATTAGAAGACGGCAAATCCCATCTTCAATGTGTTGTTTAACAAAGGTATTTTTTTAAATGTCTCTAGCTGCCTTCTTCATCTAACACAGCTGAAAGCATATTCATAGCGATTGCTAGTAAATGGTCTCACTTATTGTATAACTATTTCTATAACCCAAGTCTATAACTAAAAAGGTGAATATTGTAACTAAAAGGCCTTTATTATGTTAGTATAAGTATTTACAACGATAGCCATACACCTATTTTCTTTCCTTAAAGAAAGAGATTTTAGGAAAATGCAATGTTTATCTACCAAATCTTAGTGCTTCGTATTTTCGTGATGGATTAGCAATGATTGCTTCATTATTTTGTTCAAATTTAAAGAACACTATATAGCCATGGTATAACTTGAGTAATTTTCAATGAATGATGTGTTTTGTATTGTAATATACAAGTACACAAATACCTGTATAATATAAAAATATGATTCATCAATCAAGTGAGATTACGTAAGGGAGATAATAAAGTAATAGGTGACGGAGATAAAAATATAATATATAATATAATATAATATATTATATTATATTAAGTGACGGAGATAAAAAAGTAGTACGTGAGACTAAGTAAGGGAGATACTAAGTGAAATTAATAGGGGATGTATTAGAGAAATAAAGTCAGTTACGACATAGAAGCATTTTGAATGACTAGAGAAAGTGAAATTGAATAGATATATAAATAAGTAATTAATATTCAAATAAAAAATTTATCAAACCAAGTGCACTAACCTGTACACCCCTTAAGATAATTAAGGTAATTTTATAAGAATTGTTAATTTAATTATGTATATAAGAGTTTTGTTGCCTACCGGCAAATGATAGCTAAGAAGGATTATGTTTGTGTAACAACCTGTAAATGCTGCAACTTTGAACGAAAGGAAATAAGTCAGTGTACTGTAAAATGTAGCTACGTAATAATTTATAACTAAGTCAAAATACAAGAATTATAATTGAATTTAATATATATATATGTATGTGTGATCCTAAAGATCTTTTAGGATTAGAGAAAAGTACGTAATAGTATATATATATATATATATATATATATTTGTATACAGAAATGATTCACCATTTAATAATTTACTAATCTACATTTTGGATGAATCAAATGAGTTTTCAAATATAATAGGAGTTTTATATTCATTGAATGATCTTTCAGTTAACAACTTGCACGGAGCCAAGTCCAAGCTGTAAAGTACAATACATACGTCATGAGCTGAGATTATTGTCAAACACTAAATATAGGAAAGGGTATCTTAAAGAAATACCTAATAAATAGTAGTTTCATTGAAACAAGAAATGTTGAAAAAGGACTTGTGGCGATCGGATTCATAATATAATTTACAAAATATATATTTTATACATTTACAAAATAAATTAAGCAGGCCTACAATTTAGAGTAGGCGAGTAAAAGGGATTAAATAACTATTAGACTTAGATTCTTAGTAATGCATCATATTCAATTAGTAAACTAGTAATTATAAGAATATCTTTCTGTAATCGATTGCCATAATCAGGTAACAGAAACTACACTTTATGCAATGACAAAAAAAACGATAGGACTATATACCATAGTCGAATTAATTTTTTTTTTCATATAACTGTTACCTTTAACTGTATAATTTTAGAGGAAAATAATATTATTACTATATAATATACTGTATACTGTAATACACTAATATTACTGTAATATGCTACTATAATATTTTACGTCACGAACTAATGAAGTTAAAGAAGAAGGATTGTGTTGAAAATGTTATCAGACTTCTAATATCCTCTAAAAGCACAGACTCATTTATAATTAGCAAGGTACTTTATATCTGTTTATAGATAACGAATATCCACGTAGTCTTTCTGACCTTACCCACTGTGGTCAGAAGAGATCTGAGACTTGCGGCAATCATTTCCTTAAATATTGAAACATCGAAATCTCTCTGTACGATTAACCTTAACAGCTCCCCATCTTACATTTAGGAACAAGTTGCAAAAGTCCTAAATCAGGATGTCTCAGGTACACCTTTGATAGCCTACTAAAGTTGTTACAATAATTTTTGAATGAAGGTAAATTATCCATGCATTGCCCTATGGGTTGAAAACTTAGTAATTCTAACAAGTTCAAACAATCTCTTATACAATGTATATTATTATGAACTAACTAAAGGATTGAAAATCAACCCCTTCATACGTTTGATGACGGTAATGCATAAAGCTAGCACAGGTCTTGTTGTTGTGAAAACGGAAACACTTCAGTCTAATCAAGTGGTAAGCTTACCAATCAAATCTTATGTTTGTCAAAGTATCGGGTCTAACTAATCAAACGTTTACAGTGCCATGATTAAAATTTTACATTTTTTCTCTAATACAGTCTTTTAAGAAATACTACTGCATATTTAGATCACTTATGATTACGATATTAGTTAATATTTTCGTTATTTAAGAAGTTCATATCCGTGCAACAATACCAAACCAATTGTTAAAATGTTGCTAAGGGAACTACAAATTTAGATTCTAAAGGTATGAAACTAATTTAATTTCTAGATGCTTCTGAAAATGGTATGTATTAATCCTTTATCTTAACTAATAAGAATAAATACGTTATAGAGTGATAGTGACTTGTGAAAAGCTCAGCTGCGGACTTTAACTCTTTGTACGAGACTTGTGAAGGTAGATATAGCTTGAACTAGTCCTCCGTGGTCAATGGGCACCGGAGTGCAAGGTTATTTATGTAAGTAGGCTGGGGCTTATTACTTGAGCTTGGTGGCGTGGCTTGGGCTTTTATGCAGTATTATCGCATTCTGTTGGTGGTATCTTAAAATGATTTTAGGTCTGCTTGGGTCTCCCAGTCCGAACTGCTGGGACCAGCTGGGAGGGTGGGGGGGGGGGGGGGGTCATGGGAGCGATGAAAAAACTACTGGGCTGTTCAAGCACATTGTCGTTATTATATTCATCTGAATGTTTGAACTCATTCTAATGTAGTTTTATATTCTGATGAAAGTTTTTAAAATCTCAGGCGTTTCAATTTGTATTTTCCACTTAATTTTCCCCCCACAATGTCACAATTCTTTAAAAAGCTTTATGAACTCTTGGTTTTCTACCTTCAAATTTTATCTTATACTTAATATCATGCCATATAATATCCCTGTTATTGATAATTATTCAATAAAATGAAAGTCGTGTATTAACAATTTAAGAAAAAATCCTTTGTCAAAATAGTCTATAGTTATAAAAGTTTCTGCTTCTTTCTTTTACTTTTTCCAATAAATATTTAAGGTAAATATACTTTTTTGCATTATTTAGAAATTACCCACCTGCTTATTTAACCAAGAGATAGTCTTTATAGAATATCCCGTAGATATAGCTAACGTTATATCGCAACTAAAGAATATCTCCCCTCATACATTTGTTTAGGTTAAACCAAAACTCAATGATATGGCTACTCTCTACATTCCTTCCAGCTTCTATCTCTAAGATTAGCATAACGGGTGAAATCAATGATCACAATGTATACTATTTTGTTCACCCTGTATTTCACACGTCAGGTAACACGAATGTTTGCACTAGGACACTATTGCTAGACCCCCCCCCCATCTAGCCGGACTCTATGTCGCTTAGCTGTAACTAGCAGTAGCTTGTCTAACAACTTATATATAGTTTGAACGACCTAGTCTGTGGCAAATTAGGCCTTCTTGTCTCTGCTCGTACTAAGTATCTTGCATTCGTCTTTTAGTCGCCCTTCAAGATAGGTTTATAGGCTTGGCTAATCATGGCACTAGTAATTATTGATAACACTCTCATACATGTAACCTATAGGTATAATAGAAGAATTTACTTGGTTTTGTTTCTTTAATCCTAACGTTAGTATATTTAAATTATAATTACAGTTTCCTCCTTCCGTGTTACAAAATGTCTATTAGGAAACAATTCTATTAAATGTTTCAATTGAATATGATTGTCATCTCTATCAAAATGAATTTGAATATTGCCGCTTTAGAAATGTGTTCTACGCATGTTCACATTTTCGTGCTTAAAGTAATAAATATACTCTAGGATATGTAGTTATTAGTATAATCACCCAAATAAAGATGATTCATAGCTAAAATTACTTTCAAAGCTATCGATAAGACATAAAACCAAAGCTTATTTCTTTAGTAAGAAGTTCTTATGTACCGGCCACAACGTTATGTTTGAGCGTGGTATTGGTAATAGTTTAGCTAACTATTATTAGTGCCTGCTTGTCATTACCTGAGTCTGGATATCCTCGCCGCCTCATTACTAACCTAATATATATTGGCGTTTAAATGTAAAACCTAATTTAAAAATATATTTGATGTGAATTCGATGCCGTAAAGTGTTAGTAAGGTTGTTTAAAAATGTAATAAAAAAATTGTTATAATTGAAAGCAAAACAGTTGATTTTAGAAAGGGATTTAAAAAATTATTTTCTCTCTAATTTATGGATCATAAAATATATGAGAATGAATTACTGTTAGTTTCATAAAACACTACATATTTTTATCTTTAACTCAAATACCGTGATAGAAACTAAACTTCATCTACTGAATAAGAGAGGGATATTACTATATGTCGTAGTAATTTGAAGTAATGTTTTTACTTGGTAAGTAGGGTCTATATATATTTAAATCTAAATACCTTTTGAATTGCAAAACCGCAGATTCCCAAGTACGAGTAGCCTGTATTAAGTGTGGCGTAATTTAATTGTCGTAATTGGTGTAAGACAATGTTTCATGAAATAACTGAATAGTGCAATTGAAGAGGATATGACAAAGTGATATAACAAATATTATACTGACTGTTACAGTGTATGGCCTACCGAGGACATTATTTAATTCTTAGCCTGGTAGTTTAATAATAAACGAGGTTACAAATGATTACATTTACAACAATTTGGGTAACTCAGGTTTAACTCTAAATATCATTCTAATATTGTAGTGTTATTTCGTATATTACAGAAAACTATACTATTCAGTATGGTAGCAAGTTTCTAAGGCTAGATACAGAAACGTAAGTAGTTACTCTTAAATAAGTGTTTATGGACATCCGAAGGATTAAAAAGAGTTGATTGTTTTAAAATGGGTAGTAGTGATAAAGGCTATCTGATAGACTAATTATAGGTTATTATTATTATTCATTCTGCCTCAATTATAATACCTTTCCAGGAATGAATATATGTCAGTAATTTAATGGTTTATATAGAATTACGGTTCTATCAATATTTGTTTGATGATTAAAAATTATATTGCTTATCATCGTAAAATACAGTATACAATCATCTATAAGTGGTATTTCAAACAAACAGTAACTGCCAATTTCACTGTAGCAATTATTTATAAATCTCCTAATGAAGACATATTTCCAATACATTTCCTTTATACTGCTAACACATACGTTCTTTTTCATTTCAAAGTAAAGGAATACAAACAGGTCGATATGAAGAATGTACATTCCACATTACAAAAACAAAGGAAAGCTGTCACATTTTATTAAATATTATTCATAAAATATTAAATTAATAATTAGGGTTTATTAAAATAGAACATATTTTATTTTAATAAAAATTCATGTTTAAAACAATTGAAAATAGTACTAATAGAAAGAGTTATGTTTGAATCTTGATCTCTGTGTCCATATCTCAAATATATGTTAGTTGTCCAGAAACTAATCCAGAAAGACGTTTGCCGTACTCACACAATATTTCCAGGCTTGACTACCTCACGTCATAGAAACACATACCGGATTTGTAATGTAATATTATTACAACTTTATTTAGCAATTTTGCTGAATTTGCACGAATGAATTCTCCTAAGTCAGGAGAAAAGAAGATATTATTGTCTATACTGTAGTTAATATGGGGGTCTTATTGTAATGGAGTTTACCAACAATACTATTTTCAATAATAATATGCTCACAATTCATTTATTACTATCTAAATGTTTTGTTTTATATATATATATATATATATATATATATATATATATATATATATATATATATATACATCCCGCTATCAATATGGCAGCATTTCATTTTGCAACCATATGGCAGCCACTTGAAGGAGTGAAGTATATATGTTTTTCGTCGTGTATAATTTATTTCTAATAAACATGATACTACTCCATGCACTTTAATTTCATAAAATCTTAAAAATACAAAATTGACTAAAATACTATCAATACGGCAGCATTTCATTTAGGCATCAATATGGCAGCCAGTGTATATTTTCGTTCAGTCTAATAACAATATGGCAGCCGGTGTGTATATTATTTCCACGCCACTAACGATACGAGAACTAACAGTGTTGCCACTATGGTGCGACTGTCTGACTAATCAAATGTTTATACTGTAAGACACTGGGTGTGTGTAATCACGGTGAAAACATAAACATTAGAATGCCCCTTCTTCATTTCAGATGGCCAATTATTTACTCAACTCACATAAGTCCCGGTTGATAGTTTTCATAAACGTTTACAACTATCGAAAGCTGACGGGGATAGAAGTGAACAAAATTTAACGGGGATGGACAGGTGGGGCTCTATGGGAGTTGTAAAGGAGTGACTTGGGGTCAAAATAACAGATGGCAAATAAAACTAGAAAATGATCAGTCGGCGGGTTTTCATGGTGCTGAGTCTTTTACCGTTATCGAACGTCATAGGGATATACGGGTGGTCCTCTATGGGAGTAGCAAATGATGAATTGGAGTATAAATGTGAGAAGGCAAAACAAAGCTAGAGTATGATCAATCTTAGTGTTTTTTAGGTTGCTGAGTCCAATACAGTCTTCCATATTAATCGGGAATGCACGGGTGTGGCTCTACGGAAGCAGAAAAGGGGTGAATTGGGGTAAAATTGTCAGAAGGCAAAAAAACAATTGAAATGAACATTCGGGTGGTTTTTAATGGTGCTGAGTCGTTTACCGTAATCGAACGTCAATGTGAATATACGGGTGATCCTCTACGGGAATAGCAAATGATGAATTGGAGTATATTTGTGACAAGGCAAAACAAAGCTAGAATATGATAAATCGTAGTGTTTTGGAGGGTGCTGAGTGGAATACCGCCTTTATTATTATAAGGGGATGCACAGGTGTGGCTCTACGGGAGTAGAAAGGGGTGAATTGGGGTAAAATTGTCAGAAGGCAAAAAACAATTGAAAATGAACATTCGGGTGGTTTTTAATGGTGCAGAGTCGTTTACCGTAATCGAACGTCAATATGAATATACGGGTGACCCTCTATGGGAATAGCAAATGATGAATTGGGGGTATAATTGTGAGAAGGCAAAAAAAAACTAGAAAATGATCAATCGTAGTGTTTTTGAGGGTACTGAGTCCAATACCACCTTCAATATTAAACGGGGATGCTCGGTTGTTGCTCTACGAGAGTAGGAAATTGGTAAATTGGGGTAAAATTGTCAGAAGGCAAAAAAACAATTGAAAATGATCATTCGAGTGGGTTTTAATGGTGCTGAGTCTTTAACCGTTATCGAACGTCAATGGGGATACACGGGTGACCATCTATGGGAGTAGCAAATGAGGAATTGGGGTATAATTGTGAGAAAGCAAAAAAAAACTAGAAAATGATCAATGGTAATGTTCTGGAGGGTGCTGAGTCCAATACCGCCTACAATATTAAACGGGGATGCTCGGTTGTTGCTCTACGAGAGTAGAAAGGGGTAAATTGGGGTAAAATTGTCAGAAGGCAAAAAAACAATGGAAAATGATCACTCGGGGGGTTTTAAAGGTGGTGAGTCTTTTACCGTTATCGAAAGTCAATGGAGATACACGGATGAACCTCTATGGGAGTAGCAAATGATTAATTGGAGTATAAATGTGAGAAGGCAAAACAAAGCTAGAGTATGATCAATCTTAGTGTTTTTTCGGTTGCTGAATCCAATACCGTCTTCCATATCAATCGGAAATGCACGGGTGTGCCTCTACGGGAGTAGAAAAGGGGTGAATTGGGGTAAAATTGTCAGAAGGCAAAAAAAAAAACAATTTAAATGAACATTCGGGTGGTTTTTAATGGTGCTGAGTCGTTTACCGTAATCGAACGTCAATGTGAATATACGGGTGACCCTCTATGGGAATAGCAAATGATGAATTGGAGGTATAATTGTGAGAAGGCAAAAAAAAACTAGAAAATGATCAATCGTAGTGTTTTGGAGGGTACTGAGTCCAATACCACCTTCAATATTAAACGGGGATGCTCGGTTGTTGCTCTACGAGAGTAGGAAATAGGTAAATTGGGGTAAAATTGTCAGAAGGCAAAAAAACAATTGAAAATGATCATTCGAGTGGGTTTTAATGGTGCTGAGTCTTTAACCGTTATCGAACGTCAATGGGGATACACGGGTGACCATCTATGGGAGTAGCAAATGAGGAATTGGGGTATAATTGTGAGAAAGCAAAACAAAACTAGAAAATGATCAATGGTAATGTTCTGGAGGGTGCTGAGTCCAATACCGCCTACAATATTAAACGGGGATGCTCGGTTGTTGCTCTACGAGAGTAGAAAGGGGTAAATTAGGGTAAAATTGTCAGAAATCAAAAAAACAATGGAAAATGATCACTCGGGGGGTTTTAAAGGTGGTGAGTCTTTTACCGTTATCGAAAGTCATTGGAGATACACGGATGATCCTCTATGGGAGTAGCAAATGATGAATTGGAGTATAAATGTGAGAAGGCAAAACAAAGCTAGAGTATGATCAATCTTAGTGTTTTTTCGGTTGCTGAATCCAATACCGTCTTCCATATCAATCGGGAATGCACGGGTGTGGCTCTACGGGAGTAGAAAAGGGGTGAATTGGGGTAAAATTGTCAGAAGGCAAAAAAAAAACAATTGAAATGAACATTTGGGTGGTTATTAATGGTGCTGAGTCGTTTACCGTAATCGAACGTCAATGTGAATATACGGGTGACCCTCTATAGGAATAGCAAATGATGAATTGGAGGTATAATTGTGAGGAGGCCAAAAAAAACTAGAAAAAGATCAATCGTAGTGTTTTGGAGGGTGCTGAGTCCAATACCGTCATTAAAAGCTAATGGGAATATGAGGGTGTGGTTCTACGGGAGTAGAAAGGGTGGTTAATTTTTATGAAAATGTTAGATACTAGAAAAATGTGTAGTAAAATAATACTCTGGGTTTGTAAGGGGTGACTCCAATTTCGTCATCGAAAGTCAAGGATAACGCACGTGTGAGCTTTCGAGAGTGCGATTCCAGACACTGTTAAAAAATAGCGGTAAAGTGTGATTAGTCATATGTTTGGAACGGAAGATGAGTGGAAGCTGAGCGCAAACATAAATATTAGATTATTCATTCTTATCATCAGCTGTCGTAATCTCTAAGCAAGTTAGGCAGATTGTAATGTATTTTATTGAGCTCATGCAGTTCCAAATAAAACGAGTTTAGGCCTACTTTTCTTGTTTCAATTTTGTTTTACCTTCTAGCTCCTAATATACTTTTGCGACAAGTCGTTTGCGAATAAGATATTGAACCATGTAATAGATTAGTCAATATTCTATTTTACAACCACTGTTGAACTTATCTCTAATTTTAATTGTTTAATTTAAAATCATTGGGTTATGAATATTTCTTATACAAGTGTTTGATAGTAAATGTTTGCTGTTAATTTATTGAAATATTTACAAGCACAGTCAAGCGCTTTGCAAGTGTCACAAGATCCTGCTCAAAGGGAGAGATAAAAATTAGATACGATAAAACTCTGTTAGTGTTATTATAGCAAGTTCAACCTTTCTGTGTTCAAATACACATGCTGTTGCCCATGTTATATTACAAATATTATTGACCCTTTGTGTTCTAGGATTATATCGTGTAATACTTGTGGTACAATTAATAGATCGATGATAACACCTGTTATGTACATATTATGTTGAAAATATTTAATTTTGTGTGTGGATATTTTTAAAAATTAGAAATAATAAAGTAAGTAAAAATTTTTGTTTTGATGTAGTAATTTAGAAAACTGTTCGTAATTCAGGACAAAGGGAAGATTTTATCAGTTAATTCATAGAGTTCTTGCCGGTGGCTTGAAACTCACTTTACAGTTTGTTGTCTATCAAATGCCGAATGAGTATAGTTATTAAAGGTAAGAGTTTGATTTCTCCACTCATACAGTGATTTTAATTCTTATACAAAATATCGTGAACCAAATTTTTCTCATTCAACTTTATTAATGTAAACGCAAAAAATTAAGAACTAATATATTTTGTGAAAATTCCAATTCCATAGCGTTTATAAGCAATATTATTTTAATACCTCATTTAAAACGCTACTTTTGATCTAAGGGAAATAAACATTGATTTAACAAATTATAAGTCAACCTTATTTTACGCAAATGAAAACCTTGGGAAACCCCCTTATTGTGGATATTTTTTTTTTAACTTGGGGTTAGGGTAAATGTTTCTTAGTTTAATAATGTTTACTACCTTGATCTAAAGTAGGTTAAATAGAAAAGTATATATTTTATGATTTTAAAAACATAAAATTCTATTTAATGTTGTTTTTATAAAAAAAAAGAATAACCAATAATAATGTTTTTTCAAATTAAATGTTAATGTAATAGCCTATTTGTGATGTGAAGCAAACATTTAGTTGCAATGATTTCGGGTTATCACTAAAGCATTTTACGGACAAAAATTATAATAAGTTATTACGTCAGACCACTTGAGATTAGGTTCCGGGATGTAATGAAATATTGTATTTCAAGTGATTTCTACTATATTTTATTAGATACTTTCAAAGATATATGATATTTTTGTCAATAATAACATAATATATATTTTGTTTCATCCAAAATAAGCAAAAATTGTTACAAAAATATAAATAATGTAGCAAAGAAACGAAACGTAATATACAAAATTGTGTAGATATAATATGAAATTAGGAATGAAATAATAATTGCAAATTTTATATTACTTATAACACTAGTTACCTAAATGACTAATAAATATAAAACGAGAAAGTATATATTAAAAGGAAAATCTTGTGTTTAAACAAGTATTTATTTTTCTTTTAATATATATAAATAGAGAAAAAAGTAACAAAAAATATTTAAACCTAAAAACTAATTAATTAATGAAGAAATAGTTTTAAAAATTAACTTCGATGGAAGTAAAAACATTGAATACAACTTCATTAATCCAGAAATTGTGGCTGAAACTGAAAACGCACCTGGCAACCAACACCACCTATAAGTGCCTATCAAGCACATGCCACGGGGATTACCAAACACTGTGTCTGTGTGGTGTTCAATTTCTACGACGAATAAATGTAAAGGCCAATTTACATCTGTTTTAATTTAGCTTAGACGTAATGGCGATACATTTCTTACTTTATTTAAAAAACTTCTTTGATACATTGTATTACCTTTACCTCAGGTAGGTAACCAGAAAAATCTACCTTTATTGTACATTGTAAATAAAAGAAGGCTTTTATTTGGTCGAATCTCATCTAATAGTAATTTCTTGCTCACGTAGGCCCATTGAACACGTCTATATTTTATACGTTCAAACGAGCACAAATTACCATTTTAGGGTAAAAAAATTAAACATTGAAATAATAGTATTTCTGTACTTACGACAGCCAAATGTAACCAAAAACTGTAAGGATATAGTTCTTCCCAATGTATATTACATTGTAGCTAGGCATCACGGTGAAAAACGTTTTCGGTAAGCAATATAATACATCTCTTTTATTTATCCACCATATTTGATTTGTCATTAGTTGTTATAGGTACAAATGTGTTTCAGTAAAGACCTATTTTTTCTAAAAGTTCTTCTTTAACTACATTCATTAAATTTTCCTGGTAGTCGTTGTTTTCAGGTGAAAACATTTCTGTAATTCCTCCCTTAGATATTTTCTGAAAGAATGACATTTCACCTTGATTGTGATGTTACTTTCATCAAGACACGTTGAATGCACCTGAAAATATATCTGTTAAGATTTAAGTATATTTTAATCTTCTTCTTTAATTCTATCTTTAACCGTATCCCTCCTGGCTCGCATATCTACAATTTGATTTATTATTATTATTATGGTGAAATAATTTACAAATATTTTGGCGAATATAGCTGAGGAACCAGTCTTCAAAAACTAGCTGTAAAATAGCGTTATGCAGAGTGACAGAATAAAATTAGTCTCTATGATGGTATTTCTTGTTAAAAAAACAAGACGTAAGAGATAATGACTGTTTTGTAGATTTGTTCACTTTAAAAAATCTCTCCGTTCTTCGGTCGACATGTTAAATACATTTTTATAGTTAATATCAGAATGATTTTAGTTCGTTTGGCTGTGTCTGATCTCAAGACAAAGTCTGCTAATACTCAATCACTTCTCAAAACTGTCTTCTTTGTTTATATATTTTACGAATCCTACCACTAGTTTGTAATAACTCCTAATTACAGACTTAATATTTCAATTTAAATATTCTCTATTCTTCGTTGATAGAAAATTACTTCAGTTAAGCAACCTTAACCAAGAGCTTATATAACGTTTTGTAGTCAATCTTTAGACGTTGATAATCATTAATATTTACTACCGATGATCACGGGAATTTTCCACTATACTTTAGATTTACTGATAATCTCGTTTTATTTTTATGGTAGGCGAACAAAACGACTATCTACGATCAAAACATTGGGCGTCCTGATAAAGATTATGTAACACACTTTAGACGGTGTTACATATTAAATTAGAAATTTCAGAAAACAAACGAGAATAAATTCAAAATTGTAATAATGTACAACTATGTAAAAAAAAATTGTTATGTATGATAAATATTTTTAATGAGATCTCTGGCTGATAGTGACATCTATCGAGAAAAAATTAAAACAGTAATCAAGCTAGGCATGCGCACCGCTGATGCGCGATAGGTAGGAAAGTTGCTCGCAACTAATTTATCTCTCTCATTTGGTCAGGATGTAACAGGGAAAGGACGTCTCCAAATAGCAAGAAAATGTATTTAGTTTCTTTTTATTTTAATTAATATAAAGTATTATTTTCTTTTAATCATGGCATAGAACACGGCATACGATACCAGATACAAGATGGGTTGCAGACTTTTGAGGGCTTCTCCCGATGCTTATTCACGAAGATGAGGCCAGGCTTTACCGAGATTTTCCACGAGGAGGAAGGGAAGTTGCGACAAGTTAACACAGCTAAGTGGGCGATTTAAGACTTTTAAAACTTAATTTCAAAATTTAAAATGTTTCGAAGCAGAATTCTAAATAATGAACATTGAACCTTTTAATTAATAAGGATAACTATAATTACGCATCTTTTGATGCTAATATGTTCGCATTAAATTATTAAATTTGATTATACAAAAAAGGCAAGTAAACTCGAATATATGTTCATTTTCAGCCATTGATTAATTAATTAATTGAAGGATTGCTATCATTAAAAATTTATAAGTAATATTAAAAATGTTCCATAATCCGTAACTGAGTGTTAAAGAAATTTATGTGTCATGATTTTAATTTATTTTATCTGTCTATCTTAAAATAAAAGTTTATGATTTGCTTTAATTGAATTTAAAAGAGTCATTATTTTACCAGCGCACAATTCCTTGCATTTCGGAGTAATAAACCTTAAGAATTAATTCAAGAATATTCTGCTAATTTTAATGATTTAACTTGGTAATTTAAAATATTTTAATGTAACGGAGTTATAGCTTCTATTGCGTTACAGGAAGACGTCTCGTTACGCCTGAACTGTAAGCTAGAAGTGAATATTAAATGTTTTAAGAGTTATAACTAAATAAAGTCCAATTTGTAAAATTATAAACCGTTACACAAAATGCGCAACTCTGCTAGTTTCATTTTATAACATCCGTTACAATTACAACGGGCATCGGCTTTTTTAGCTATAATTGCCGATACTTGTATGGTATTCATATCGTATGGTATCCTCCCAAGCAAGAATCAGTACAGTAGGCTTGAAGAGCCAAGCAACATTAATTTATGTATGTACTGTAATCAATAAAGTTCTACAAACGTATTTTGTGCATTCTTAATTATAGTATTACGGTTCATTAAAACTCCTGTTTTTTTCTAGTGTACAGGAAGCTATTTCCGTGTAATCCGACGGTGTCTCGGTCCCATCTACCTCGAATTATCCATGCACCACTGTATTTGTTTCCGTACCAATGATCACCGTACTTGAAACAGTTTTTTATGCAACTCTAAAGTGAGTGAAAATCCCATAGACATTAAAGTTACTCTTGATACTAGAATATCGAGGATAAACATAATAGATTTATTACATTGCTTACCGAAAACGTTTTGATTACTGCAATATACATTGGGAAGAACTATATCCTTACATATAATCTTCAGAGATGTAGAAATAAAGAATTTTAAATATTTACCATTGCTTAAACCGCCTGAACTGCTCTCTAGTTTAATTGGCATATTAACACCTATGATACATGTAAGTACTTAAAATGTTTTGCCCTTATGTTCATAGAATCTGTGTATATATCCACGTATTCTTTCTTTGCTACATTATTTATATCTTTCAAACTATTTTTGAGTATTTTGGATGAAAAAAAATATAATCTTATTATTGATAAAAATGATGTTGTATGGCCTATAAATAACGCTAGTTCTTTAATACCTTGGTCATTTATTTGGAAGAGTTGAGATAATAATGTTGCCAAGTGTTTCATTAGAGTCCTCGATGTAAGTACTTCAGGAATTTATAAACATGCTATTTTAGCATGCTTTTGTAAAACTTTATAAATAATTATGCGGTTACTGGTATTTGTGTTTGCAAAAACGCAAGTGTTATCGTCAAGAACGGAATTATTTCTTGAACTTATTAGCAAATAAATATAAAATCCTAATATAAAAAAAATCTCATAAAAATTGACACTCGGTAGTTTACGAGACTGTACCACTCCCATTATATTACATCTGTCAATTCCTTCAATCATACACTGTTGGTTCGCTGGAAAGGACATACAGCTGTGGATTCTCGACCTTATTTTGGAGAGAACTATGCTGTGTATTTAAAGACACAATTCTGATATGGAAACATAAACAGCCGACACTCCGAAAGACATTCTGACGCGTTTGTTTACTTGATGACCAAACTTATCTTAATGGTCCGGTCAATGCATCTCGTTCTTTTCCCTTGGTGCTCTTAGATACTATAGCATCGATAAAGTATTTATTTTTTAATTTAACTTGCTTTTCAAATTAATTGTCATATCATCTCTTTTCGATTTTAATAATCTAAAAGTGACTATTATTTGCTGTATATTGTTACAATTTGGTAACATTACAAACATGTTAACACTTGTATTAACAGATGTAAAACCTAATATGGCCTACGCCATATATATTCACTAAAAGTTATTACCAATGTATTCAATAAACATATACATAAAATAAAATAAAGACTACCAGCGCCTAAAGTCGAGGATAGAAACAAATGTTTCCGTCTTTATACGACCATTTTGACGCTGGGAGAATACGATAAAATATTTACGTTTACGCCGTATGTAAATGAGAGAAAGAGACGGAAAAGATAGAATGCAGAAAGTCAGTTTTTCGGGCATTCGTCCACGAGAGTACTTGTCGAGTGCGACGCTTTATCTTTGTATGGCTTGGACCTATGTTTGTTTACACCAGACAGTTTGATATCGTAATATAAACTGACAACACTCGCACAGATGTCATTTAGGTTCATGTATACAATACAGAGATTAACGAAAGATGATTCAGTATTTATTGACCTTTAACTACCGTCCTGTACATTTCTGTCACATTAGTACTGCCGTTGTAGCTCACAGGCACGAAATTTCTAAGTGTGATTTATTGTGCGGTTTAACAATTTATCTTGCATTTATTTTATAAAAATTGTTTTTGAATATTCTGGTTGCATGTGACTAAGGTAAACGTAGTTTTATGAGATCAGTTATATTTTATTTACTAATTGAAAACGGTAGTAAATAAAACCTTCTACAGATTTTAGCGCAGTTTAGCTAAAAAGACTTATAATCGCACGATAATTAACATACACTAATTATATCTTGTTCACTGATTGTACACACTTAACTTTATGTACAAGATAACATTTGACACATTATAAGCTTTATTTATGGAAACGCATTAGAAATAATAACTCAATTTTGACAGCAGTATTTACACAGCGGCTCAGAACATTCTAGACATATTGGCTGTTCAAAGTCAGCTTACAAAGTGTAACTAGTCCTTCTATATTTTGTTGCTGGACAAATCCTACATTGTTTATAACAATTTATCTATACAAATAGAAAAATTTTTTAATTTCTGGAGGTTGCAGTTTTTCGAAATCATCTTCATCATCTGGTGCACTTCGTTGAGATTCGGTATCATGATCTTTTACTAAATTACTTCTGCACTCTGTTGCACAATTCCCCTATTCTCTTTAATGCCTTCTAAAAGTTGGTCATTAGATACAGCACCTGAATCACTGTCTTCTTCGGCTAACCCGTCGCTGATGGTCAGGCACGATGACGGTAGTTAAAGGTTAAGCTTGGCATTTGTAGATATTGGCATTATAGGTTTTCTGAATATATAAACTGATCAAGATAAGTCGATGAAATGATGTGTGTCAACAAATTCTCTTTGTCGTTTATTTTAAGTTGTATAAAGGTTGAAAAAAATATAAGGTCTACCTATTTATAGTTTTTTTTATTTACGGCTATAGTAGACATTTTCCATTAACGGATGGTTGAAAAGTCATCCGCTGCCTCCGCTAACGATACCATCCTTTTTAAAAGAAAAAAAGAAAATTAATTACCCGAAGAAGAATGAGAAAACAAACATAAATGTTTAGATAGTCTAAGTAAAAATGGAAAGAAAATATATGACAATTAGGTAGACAATATACATTATTTTAAAAATTAAATAAAAAATTTAATTTTTTTAAAATTATCAATTTGGGACAAACCGTTATCTTTTCAAATTGAATCGTTCGAGCATACAGTCTTTAAAATTCTTAAAGCACATGGACAGGCTGCATTGAAACACTGCTTCAAGCTATAAAGATTAGTTTGACAGACATGACGTAAACAAACGTGCTAGAACTGCTATCGGAGTGCCGCCTGTTTATATTTTCATATCACAAACATTTCTGTCAATAGATGTAGCACAGCTTCTGTCCAACACAAGGTCGGGAACCCGACTCTTTCTTTTGGTTATGTTGCATAGTTGGAAACATGCCAATTTCGGGCGATTTATTGTCAATGGGATATAATCACCCCTTGGTAACCCCTTACATCTTATTTTGATGACAAGGGACTAGGACCTTCGAAAACCTTCGAATGCCCATTTTTGGGCAATATTTTAGATTCTGGCAAGTTTTACCTCAAATCACCTACAGCGACACCCACAGTCCTATCCCGGATTGTACATGACCAATTTCGGTGCTAGGATTAGACTCAGCATCATTAAAAACCCCAGTGATCATTTTGTATCGATCTCTTGGCCTCTGACCTTTTTACCCCAATTCTCCCTTTGCTACTCCCGTAGAGCCTACACCCGTCCCTCCCTGGTGTCTTTTGATGACGGCATTCAATTCAGCATCCTCAAAAACCTCCGAATGGTAAATTTCAAGTAATTTTTTGACTTTTGACATTTTTACCCCAAATCATCCCTTTGGCACGTAGAGTCACATACGTCCATCCCCGGTGACTTTCGATGACGCCATTGATATCAGCACGCTCAGAAACCCCCGAGCGGTTATGTTCCAGCGAGTTTTTATACTTCTGACATTTTCACCCCAATTTACCCCTTTGCTAGTCGCGTGGAACCACACCAGTGGATCCCCGGTGACTTTCGGTGACGGCATTGAATTCCGTATAATCAAAAATTCCCGAGTTCTTATTTTCTAGTACTTTTTTGAATTTTGACATTTCTACTTCAAATCATCCCTTTGGTACTAACGTAGAGTCACAACCGTCCATCCCCGGTGACTCTAGATGACGTCATTGAATTTAGCATCCTCAGAAACCCCAAACGGTCATTTCCCGCGATTTTTAGGCATCTGACATTTTGACCCTAATTCAACCCCATTGGTGCATGGGTTTAGCCTTACCAATACATCCCCGGAGGCTTTCGTCGACGGCATTGAATTCAGCGTCCCCAAAAACCTCCGTGTGGATATTTTCCAGCGATTTTTTGACTGCTGACATTTTCACCCCAATTCACCCCTTTGGTACTCCCGCGGAACCACACCAATGCATTCCCGGTGACTTTCGATAACGGCATTGAATTCCGCCTCATCAAATTTCCCCAGAGTTGTTATTTTCTAGTATTTTTTTTTGACGTTTTACATTTCTACCCCAAATCATCCCTTTGACACTTACGTAGAGTCTCATATGTCTATCCCCGGTGACTTTCGATGGCGGAATTGAATTCAGCATCCTCAAAAACCCCCGAGTGGTTTTGTTCCAGCGATTTTTTGAGTTTTGACTTTTTCACCCCAACCACCCCTTTGGTACTAGCGTGGAACCTAACCAGTGCATCCCCGGCGACTTTCTGGGACGGCAATTAATTCCGCCTTACCTAAAACCCCCGAGTGGTTATTTTCTAGTTATTTTTTGACTTTTGACTTTTTTACCCCAAATCATCCTTTTGGTACTTACGTAGAGTCACATCCGGTCCATTCCCGGTGACTCTAAATGACGCCATTGAATTTAGCATTCTCAAAAACCCCCGAACGGTAATTATCCCGCGATTCTTAGACATCTGACACTTTTACCCTAATTCAACCCCTTTGGTACATGGATTTAGCCTCACAAGTACATCCCCGGAGACTTCCGATGACGGCATTGAATTCAGCATCCTCAAAAACCCCCAAGCGGATATTTTTCAGCGATTTTTTGACCTCTGACATTCTCACCCCAATTCACCCCTTTGGTACTCTCGTGGAACCACACCAATGCATTACCGGTTACTTTCGGTGAGGGCATTAAATTCCGCCTCATCAAATTTCCCCCGAGTTTTTATTTTCTAGTAATTGTTTCACTTTTGACATTTCTACCCCAATTCATCCCTTTGGCACTCACGTAGAGTCTCATCTGTCCACCCCCCGTGACTTTCGATGGCGGCATTGAATTCAGCATCCTCAAAAACCCCCGACTGGTTATGTTCCAGCGATTCTTTGTCCAATTCAAATATATACATTACGTAGTACTATTGATATCCATGTGGATGCCAGCAATGTTGCCAAGTTTGTGACTGCCATAATGTTAGAGAATGGGGGATAAAATGATCACTCAGGGTTTTTAATAATGCTTAGTCTAATCCTAGCACCGAAGTTGGACATGCACAATCCGGGATGGGGCTGCGGGTGTCGCTGTGGGTGAATTGAGGTAAAACATGCCAGAATTTAAAATATTGCCCAAAAATGTGCATTCGAAGATTTTCGAAGGTCCTAGTCCCTTGTCATCAAAAGTCGTCGGGGATGTACGGGGTTACCAAAGAGTGATTAGGGGTAATATATCCCATTGACAATAAATCGCCCGAAATTGGCATGTTTCCAAGTATGCAACATAACCAACAGAAAGAGTCGGGTTGGCGACCTTGTCTTGGACTGAAGTTATGCTACATCTATTTGCAGAAATGTTTGTAATGTAAAAATACTAACAGGCGGCACTCCGATAGCAGTTCTAGCACATTTGTTTACGTCATGTCGGTCAAACTAATCTTTATAACTTGGAGCAGTGGTTCAATGCAGCCTGTCCATGTGCTTTAAGAATTTTAAAGACTCTATGCTTGAACGATTCAACTTGAAAAGATAACCGTTTGTCCCAAATTGATAATTTTTAAAAAATTTAATTTTTTATTTAATTTTTTAAAAATTGTATTTAGTATATCTAATTGTCATATATTTTCTTTCCATTTTTACTTAGACTATCTAAACATTTATGTATGTTTTCTCATTCTTTTTCGGGTAATTAATTTTCTTCTCTTTTCGTGTTATTTTTTTTGTTCTTTTAAAAAGGATGGTATCGTTAGCGGGGGCAGCGGAATGACTTTTTAACCATCCGTTAATGAAATAAATTCTACTATAACCGTAAATTTAAAAAAAAACTATAAGTAAGTAGACCTTATATTTTTTCAACCTTTATACAACTTAGAATAAACGACAAAGAGAATTAGTTGACCCACATCATATCATCGACTTATCTTTATCAGCTTATATATCCAGAAAACCTAGTACGTCAATATCTATAAATTCCAAGCTTAACCTTTAACTACCGCATCGTGCCTGACCATCAGCGACGGGTTACCCGAAGAAGACAGTGATTCAGGTGCTGTATCTAATGACCAATCTTTAGAAGACATCAACGAGAATAGGGGATTTGTGCAACAGAGTGAAGAAGTAATTGAGCAAAATATCATGATACTAAATCTCAACGAAGTGCATCAGACGATGAAGATGATTTCGAAAAACTACAACCTCCAGAAATTTACAAATTTTTCTATTTGTATAGATAAATTGAATTAAACAATGTAGAATTTTCCCAGACACAAAAAATAGAAAGACTAATACACTTTGTATGCTGCCTTTGTACAGCCAATATGTCTAGAATGTTCTGAGCCGCTGTGTAAATACTGCTGTAAAAATTGAGTTATTATTTCTAATGCCAGTTTACATAAATAAAGCTTATAATGTGTCAAATGTTATCTTGTATGTAAAGTTAAGTGTGTACAATCAGTGAACAAGAAATAATTAGTGTATGCTAATTATCGTACGATTATACGTCTTTATAGCTAAACTGCGCTAAAATCTGTAGATGGTTTTATTTACTACAGTTTTCAATTAGTAAATAAAATATAACTGATATCATAAAACTACGTTTACCCTAGTCACATGCAATCAGAATATTCAAAAACAATTTTTATAAAGTAAATGCAAGATAAATTGTTAAACCACACAATAAATCATACTTAGACATTTTGTGCCTGTGAGCTACAACGGCAGTAGTAATGTGACAGAAATGTACAGGACGGTAGTTGAAGGTTGATAAATACTGAATCATCTTTCGTTAATCTCTGTATTGCATACATGAACCTAAATGACATCTGTGCGAGTGTTGTCAGTTTGTATTACGATATCAGGCTGTCTGGTGTTCACAAACATAGGTTCAAGCCACACAAATATAAAGGCTCGCAATCGACAAGTACTCTCGTGGACGAAGGACCGAAAAACTGACTTTCTGCATTTACATCCGGCGTGAACGTAAATAATTTATGGTATTCTCCCAACGTCAAAATGGTCGTATAAAGACGGAAACATTTGTTTCTATCCTCGACTTTAGTCGCTGGTAGACTATATTTAATTTATTAATATGTTTATTGAATACATAGGTGTTAAGTTTCAATGAATAAATATGTGGGCCATATTAAGTGTTACATCTGTTAAAACATGTGTTGGAGGCTAATGTTAACATGTTTGCAATGTTACCAAATTGTAGCAATATACAGCAAATAATAGTCACTTTTAGATTCTTAAAATCGGATAGAGTTGCTATTACAATTAATTTGAAAAGCAAGTTAAGTTAAAAAATAAATACTTTATCGATCCTATAGTATCTAAGAGCCCCAAGGGAAAAGTATGAGATGCATTGACCGGAATATTAAGATAAGTTTGGTCTGCCATCAAGTAAGCAAACGCGTCAGAATGGCTTTTGGAGTGTTGGCTGTTCATGTTTCCCTATCAGAATTGTGTCTGTAAATACATTGCATAGTTCTCTTCAAGATAAGGTAGCGAATCCACAGCTGTATGTCCTTTCCAGCGAACTAACAGTGTATGTTTGAAAGAATTGACAGATGTAATATAAGGGGAGTGGTACAGTCTCAAAAACTACCGAGTGTCAATTTTTATGAGATTTTTTTTATATTAGGATGTTATATTTATTTGCTAATAAGTTCAAGAAATAATTCCTTTCTTGACGATAACACTTGCGTGTTTGTAAACAGAAATACCAGTAACCCCATAATTATTTATAAAGTTTTACGAAAGCATGCTAAAATAGCAAGTTTACAAATTCCTGAAGTACTTATATCGAGGACTCTAATGAAACACTTGGCAACAATACCTCCACTCTTTTAAATGATTGAACAAGGTATTAAAGAAATAGCGTTATTTATAGGCCATACAATATCATTTTTATCAATAATAACATTATATATATTTGTTATCCAAAATACTAAAAAATAGTTTGAAAGATATAAATAATGTAGATAAGAAAGAACACGTGGATATATACACACATTCTATGACCATAAGGGTAAAACATTTTAAGTACTTATTTAAGGATACATGTATCATAGGTATTAATATGCCAACTAAACTAGAGAGCAGTTCAGGCGGTTTAAGCAATGGTAAATATTTAAAATTCTTTATTTCTACATCTCTGAAGATTAAATGTAAGAATTTAGTTCTTCCCAATGTATATTGCAGTGTAGCTAGGAATCAAAACGTTTTCGGTAAGCAATGTAATAAATCTATTATGTTTATCCTCGATGTTCTAGTCCCATGAGTAAATTTAGGGATTTTCACTCACTTTAGAGTTGCATGAAAAACGGTTTGAAGTACGGTGATCATTGGTACGGAAACAAATACAGTAGTGAATTGATAATTCGAGGTAGATGGGACCGAGACACCGTCGGATTACAGAAGACTTGGATGACCCGGAAATAGCTTCCTGTATACTAGAAAAAACAGGAGTTCTAATGAATCCTAAAACTATAATTAAGAATGGACAAAATACGTATGTAAAACTTAATAGATTACAATACATCCATAAATTAATGTTGCTTGGCTCTTCAAGTCTACTGTACTGACTCTTGCTTGCAGGGATTCCATACGATGTAAATACCATACTACGTATCGGCAATTATAGCCGATGCTCGTTGTAATCTTTATCAGGACGCCCAATGTTTTGATCATAAATAGTCTGTTTGTTCGCCTACCATAAAAAAAACGAAATTATCAGTAAAATATCAGTAAATCTAAAGTATAGTGAAAAATTACCGTGATCATCGGTAGTAAATATTTATGATTATCAAAGTCGAAAGATTGACTACAAAACGTTTTATAAGATCTTGGTTAGGGTTGCTTAACTGAAGTAATTTTCTAACAACGAAGAATAGAGAATATTCAAGTTGAAATATTAAGTTTGTAATTAGGAGTTATTTATTAACTGGTATTGCTAGTGGTAGGATTCGTAAAATATATAAACAAAGGAGACAATGTTGAGAAGTGATTGAGTATTAGCAGACTTTGTCTTGAGATCATACACAGCCGAACGAACTAAAAACATTCTGATACTATCTATAAAAATGTATGTAACATGTCGACCGGAAAACGGAGAGATTTTTTAAAGTGAAAAAAAATCTACAAAACAGTCATTATCTTTTACGTCTTGTTTTTTAACAAGAAATACCATCATAGTGACTAATTTCATTCTGTCACTCTGCGTAACGCTATTTTACAGCTAGTTTTTGAAGACTGGTTCCTCAGCTATTCTCTCCAAAATATTTGTAAATTTTTTCACCATAATAATATTAATAAATCAAATTGTAGATATGCGAGTCAGGAGGGATACGGTTAAAGATAGAATTAAAGAAGAAGATTAAAATATACTTAAATCTTATCAGATATATTTTCAGGTGCATTCTATGTGTCTTGATGAAAGTAACATCACAAACAAGGTGAGATGTCATCCTTTAGGAAAGTATCTAAGGGACTAATTAAATAAATTTTTTAACCTGCCTACAACGACTACCAGGAAAATTTAATGAATGTAGTTAAAGAAGAACTTTTAGAAATAATAGGTCTACTCAAACATAATTGTACCTATAACCACTTATGACAAATCAAATATGGTGGATAAATAAAATAGATGTATTACATTGCTTACCGAAAACGTTTTTCACCGACATGCCTAGCTACAATGCAATATACGTTGGAAAGAACTATACCCTCACATATATCCTTTAAAGATGTAGAAGTAAAGAAGTATAAATATTTACCATTCCTTAAACAGACTAAACTGCTCTCTAGTTTTATTGGCAGAAAACCACCTATGTTACATGAATCCTTAAATAAATACTTAAAATGTTTGGCACTCATCTTGATAAAATGTTTAAACTGATTGGTATTGGCGCTAAAATGTTATATCTTCGTGAAAATTCTACTCCTTGTTAGAATACTATATGCACCCTTTTAAAGCATATGCTCACAGAAAAATAAAACAGTTTTTTGGTTAAATTTGACTATCGTAAGTACAGAAATACTATTATTTCAATGTTTTATTTTTTTTTTATCCGAAAATGGTAATTTGTGCTCATTTGAACCTATAAAATATAGACGTGAACAAGAAATTAACATTAGTTGAGATTCGACCAAATAAAAGCCTTCTTTTATTTACAATGTACAATATAGGTAGATTTTTCTGGTTACCTACCTGAGGTAAAGGTGATACAATATTTGTAGTTTTTCTACTATAGGCCTAACTTTAACACCTTACTGTAAATAAACTTTATGCCAACCCTTTACTTATCCTTTATTATTTTTTTCAAGCATTAAAACTTAAAACTGAAATTTTAAGTTTTTTAATACACTAAAGAAGAAATGTATTTCTACACTAAAGAAAATTCGATGTATTAGTCTAAAATTTTTTCAAAATCGGTCCTGAACTGCAAAAACACTTAAAAGATTGTAACACGAAAGAAATAGAATTTAAAAATTGTGGCAGAAAGCTCAATGAGATCAAATAAATTAAATGAGAATAAATGTACTTTCGTAAAGTAAGGATATAGGAGAAGTTAGTGTACTAACTCTAAGACTGATAATTAAATGAGAAATTCAGAAGAAAAATGTTGAATTCGTACTTGGCCTTTATCCCGTGCAGTGCACGCCTGGATATCTAGATTGAATATTGTTAAAGATGAAACCGTTTATTTAGTTGCAGATCTATTGAGGGTATTGAAAACATGTAACCAATCCAGAGGATCGATGGGTACCGGTCTACGCCTAAACTGCTGGTTCACAATACAATCGTCAACTGCACTGCCGTATTTTTGTTACTATGATACTATGTTTACTGACAGAACTGTAGAACTATTCCTAAAATTCGACAGAGCACTGAACACCTTCAATGGGGAGGGAAATTTTAAAATAACAACCTAGCCGCGGTTGATTTATTAATTTAAATTTTATCCAATGACCTGAAAGAAAGCGACACGAGGAACGCGACCCGTAAGGCATAGATTTAGCAAGTGCCTTCTTTTTTTATTCAAACATACGTCAAAGAGAGTAATTCCTTTTATAAGACAGTGCCGTGTTTACTACCCTAAATAAAGAAATGACTTAAATTGAGGGTTTAAATTTATTTGTGGGCATTTGTTTTTATTACAAACAATAAATTTGTTAGTTTCATTTCGTTAATTCATATTAAAAATAACAACAAATAATAGATTTGTAACAATCAATTAACCATTTGTAAGAAAACTTAAGACAACTATGTACTATTGTAGCCGAAACGAAACTGATTGTAAAGAGATGTCCCTTGTGGTTGTATGTTGAAATTAGAGTGAGAAATGGCGGTATAAATTTCACATTGTAACACGTGACCAATTAGCGCCTGGTACAGAATCCGTCATGAACGTGTTTGTGTAATATTTATTTTCGATCTCTGAAAGGATGATCACATCATTCAGTATTATAAGTTTTAATCTTGCGACAGGGACCATTAGAGTTACTTCATGATAGTATCTGTTTACTTCAGCTAGTTCATTCCCTCCAAAAAATAAAAATACGAAAATAAAATGTTATTTGGTTGAATGTTTCATTTTACAAGTCATAACATTCTACTTTGTTTACCTTCTGAAATTTTTACCCAAATTCACCAGTTGTTACTAGCATAGAGCATCACCCGTACATCCCCATTGACGTTCGATAACTGTAAAAGACTCAACAACATTAAAAACACCCCCGTGATCATTTGTTTTCTTGTTATTTTGCCTTATGCCAATGTTACCGCAAATCATACTTTTTCTAGTCCCGTAGAAGCACACGTTTGCACCCCCGTTTAATATTGAAGACGGTATTGGACTAAGCACCTTCCAAAACACAACGATTGATCATTTTTTAGCTTTGTTTTGCCTTCTCACATTTATACTCCAATTTATCATTTTCAACTCCCATAGAGGATTACCCATGTATCCCCATTGACGTTCGGTAACGGTACAAGATTCATCACCAATAAAACCCCGCGAGTGATCATTTTCTATTCTTTTTTCCCTTATGAAAATTTAACCCCAATTCATCCCTTTTCTAATTCCGTAGTGCCACACCCGTGTATCTCCGTATAATATTGATGACGGTATTGGACTAAGCAACCTCAAAAATACTACGTTTAATTACTACTCAGCACCAATAAAACCCCCTTAGTGATCATTTTCTATTATTTCTTTCCCTTCTGACAATTTATCCCCAATTCACCCCTTTTCTAATTCCGTAGTGCCACACCCATGCATCCCCATATAATATTAATGACGGTATTGGTCTTAGAACCCTCCAAATCATCTCGCGTGTGATCATTTTCTATTTGTTGTTGTTGTTGCCTTCTGACAATTTTACCCCAATTTACCAATTTTTTACCCTCGTAGAGAAACACCCGTGCAACCCCGAATATTATTGTAGACGGTATTGGACTCAGCTCCCTCAAAAAAACGCTACGAATGATCTTTTTCTAGCTTTTTTGCCTTCTCACAATTGGGTCTATACTCCAATTCAACATTTGCTACTCCCATACAGGATCACCCTTATATCCCAATTGACATTCGATAACGGTAAAAGACACAGCACTCTCCAAAAGCTCCCGAGTGATCATTTTGTATATTTTTTTTGCCTTCTGACAATTTAACCCCAATTTACCAATTTTCTACTCCCGTAGAGCCACACCCGATAATCCCCGTTTAATATTGTAGGCGGTATTGGACTCAACACCCTCCAAAACACTTCGTTTGATATTTTTCTTTTTTTTTTGCTTTCTCACAATTATACCCCAATTCATCATTTGCTACTCCCATAGAGGGTCACCCGTGTATCCCCATTGACGTTCGATAACGGTGAAAGACTCAGCACCATTAAAATCCACCCAAATGATCATTTTCAATTGTTTTTTTGCCTTCTGATAATTGTACCCCAATTCACCCCTTTTCTACTCCCGTAGAGCCACACCCGATAATCCCCGTTTAATATTGTAGGCGGTATTGGACTCAGCTACCTACAAAGACTACGGTTGATCATATTCTAGCTTTGTTTTGCCTTCTCACATTTATACTCAAATTCATCATTTGCTACTCCTATAGAGGACCACCTGTGTATCCCCATGACGTTCGATAACGGTAAAAGACTCCATTAAAAACCCTCCGACTGATCATTTTCTAGTTTTTTTTTGCCTTTTGTCATTTTGACCCCAAGACACTCCTTTACAACTCCCATAGAGCCCCACCCGTTCATCCCCGTTTAATTTTGTTCACAGTAGTGGACTCAACACCCTTAAAAACACCCCAATTGATTATTTCCTAGCATTTTTTGGGTTCTGATATTTTATCCTAATTGATCCCTTTGCTACTCCTGTAGAGGCACACACTTGTATTCCCGTCAGCTTTCGATAGTTGTACACGTTTATGAAAACTATGAACCAAAACTTATGTGAGTTGAGTAAATAATAGGCCAGCTGAAATGAAGAAGGGACCTTCTAATGTTTATGTTTTCACCGTGATTACACACACCCAGTGTCTTAGAGTCTAAATATTTGACTTGTCAGACAGTCGCACCATAGTGGTAACACTGTTGGTTCTCGTATCGTTAGTAGCGTGGGAATAATATACACACCGGCTGCCATATTGTTATTAGACTGAACGAAAATATACACTGGCTGCCATATTGATGCCTAAATGAAATGCTGCCGTATTGATAGTACTTCAGTCAATTTTGTATTTTTAATATTTTATGAAATTAAAGTACATGGAGTTGTATCATGTTTATTAGAAATAAATTATACATGACGAAAAACATATATACTCCACTCTTTCAAGTGGCTGCCATATGGTTGCAAAATGAAATGCTGCCATATTGATAGCGGGATGTATATATATATATATATATATATATATATATATATATATATATATATATATATATAAGTTATATATATATAAAAGTACAATACATAAGTCAGGAGCTGAGATTTGGTAAAAACACTTGACATAGGAAAGGTTATCTTAAAGAAATACCTAATAAATAGTAATTTCATTGAAACAAGAAATGTTGAAAAAGGACTTGTGGCGATCGGATTCATAATATAATTTACAAAATATATATTTCATATATTTACAAATCAAATTAAGCAGGCCTACAATCTAGAGTAGGCGAGTAAAATGAATTAAATAACTATTAGACTTAGATTCTTAGTAATGCATCATATTCAATTAGTAAACTAGTAATTATAAGAATATCTTGCGGTCATCGATTGCCATAATCAAGTAGCAGAAACTACACTTTATTCAATGACAAAAAAAAACAATAGGACTATATACCATAGTCGAAATAATTCTTTTTCATATAACTGTTACCTTTAACTGTATAATTTTAGAGGAAAATAATATTATTACTATATAATATACTGTATACTGTAATATACTAATATTACTGTAATATACTGCTATAATATTTTACGTCACGAACTATTGAAATTAAAGAAAAAGGATTGTGTTGAAAATGTTATCAGATTTCTGATATGGTCATAAAAGCACAGACGCATTTATAATTAGCAAGGTACTTTATATCTGTTTATAGATACCGAATATCCACGTAGTCTTTCTGACGTTACCCTCTGCGTTCATGAAGCGATCTGAGACTTGCGGCAATCAGTTCCTTAAATGTTGAAACATCGAAATCTCTCTGTACGATTAACCTTAACAGCTCCCCATCTTACATTCAGGAAAAAGTTGCAAAGGTCCTAAATCTCTCAGGATGTCTCGGGTACACCTTTGATAGCCTACTTAAGTTGTTACAATAATTTTTGAATGAAGGTAAATGATCCATGCATTGCCCTATGGGTTAAAAACTTAGTAATTCTAACAAGTGGAAACAATCTCTTATACAATTTATATTATTATCAACTAACTAAAGGATTGAAAACCAACCCCAAAATAGGTTTTATGACGGTAATGCATAAAGCTAGCATAGGTCTTGTTTATGTGAAAACGGAAACACTTCAATCTGATCAAGTTGTAAGCTTACCAATCAAATCTTATGTTTGTCAAAGTATCGGGTCTAACTAATCAATCCTTTACAGTGCCATGATTAAAATTTTACATTTTTTCTCATAAAACAATAATAAAATAAAAAGCCCCAGTAGAGTCTTTTAAGAAATACTACAGCATATTTATTTCATTTATGATTAAGGTATTAGTTAATATTTTCGTTATTTAAGAAGTTTATATCCGTGCAACAATACCAAACCAATTGTTAAAATGTTTAGACTCAAATTTAGATTCTAAAAGTATGGAACTAATTTAATTTCTAAATGCTTCTGAACATGGTATGTATTAATCCTTTATCCTAACTAATAAGAATAAATACGTTATAGAGCGATTATGTATTGTTGTGAAAAGCCAACCTGCGGACTTTACCTCTTTTGTACCAGACTTGTGAATGTAGATTTAGCTTGGACTAGCCCTAGCTCGTGGTCAATGGACACCGGAGTGCAAGGTTATTTATGTAAGTAGGCTGGGGTTTATTACTTGAGCTTGGTGGCGTGATTTGGGTTTGTATGCAGTATTAACGTCTTGTCAAGCATAAAATTCAATGATATGGCTACTCTCTACATTCCTTCCAGATTCTATCTCCAAGATTAGCATAACATTGTAATTTCCTTTTAATTTTTCCCTCACAATATCATAATTTATACTTTTTTCACCCTGTAACTCACGCGACAGGTAATACGAATGTTTGCCCTAGGACACTATTGCTAGACCCCCCCCCCTCTATCTTGGCTCTATGTCGCTTAGGTGTAAGTAGCAGTAGCTTGACTATACCTCCTGTGTAACTTGACCGATCTAGTCTGTGGCAAATTAGGCCTTCTTGTCTTTGCTCGTACTAAGTATCTTGCATTTGTCGTTTAGTCGCCCTTCAAGATAGGTTTATAGGCGTGGCTAATCATGGCACTAGTAATTATTGATAACACTCTCATACATGTAACCTATAGGTATAATAAAGGAATTTACATGGTATTGTTTCTTTAATCCTAACGTTAGTATATTTAAATTATAATTACAGTTTCCTCCTTCCATGTTACAAAATGTCTATTAGAAAACAATTCTCTTAAACGTTTTAATTGAATATGATTGTCATCTCTATCAAAATGATTTAGAATTTTGCCGATTTAGAAATGTGATCTACGCATGTTCCCATTTTCGTGCTGAAAGTAATAAATGTACTTTAGGATATGTAACTATTGTTATAATCACCCAAACTTTTACGATTCATAGTTGAATTTACTTTCAACCATATCTATTCGACTTAAAACCAAAGCTTATTTTTTTAGTAAGAAGTCCTTATGTACCGGCCACAATGTTATGCTTGATCGTGGTATTGGTAGTAGTTTAGCCAACTATTATTAGAGCCTGGTTGTCATTACTTGAGTCTGGATATCCTCGTCGCCTCAGGTAAGGATTTACCAAGCTCGGTGACTGTTTTAAGAAATTTTTGTTTTAGCGACGACATATTGTAGTCAGTATATCTTTAATCAAATTTATAGTTTAAAATAAAAAAGTAAAAAAATACTTTTGCTAGAAACATGTCAGTATATAAGTTAATTACTAACCTTGTGACACTCCTAAAAATAAGGTGTTACATATAAATTCATTTATATATTTAATTTTTATTTAATAATTATATCTTCCCAATATAATAAATTATTTTTGTTTTCTTGGTGCACATTTTGAAGCTAGCATAGATAGTAGCGCCCCTAGCGGGTAAAAATGAAAAATATCGTACGAGTTAGTAACTTAGGGTAACTAACCCACATCACCTCATGTGACGTAAACATGGTCTGATATCGCCTGATCCGAAGCACCAATCAAAAAAACTCAAAATAATAACCAAGGGTGGGAAATTCAGTTAGCGCGCCCTTGCAACGACCCCACTTCTCAAAATGTCTACAAACGAGACGGGCGTGATGACATTTTCGGACGTAACCTAGATATTTATAAGTTTCCAGTATTCAAAGTTTAAGATATCAAGGCCGGTTCCAAATTTATTTAACGCAACTAAAGAAGAAGTCAGAAGCGATTATTTACGTGTTTCAAATAAATAAAAGTGTATATAATTTTTGTATAAGAGCGCTGATTCCAGGATCGATGTGCAGTGATTAGTGATTCCAAAAGCCATGGGCAATGTTTAATATGTGTTAAAGTGTTTAACAAGTAATGTGCACAACCAGGTACGTTTTAGATAATAATAAAGAAAATGTATTTTAATGTTAACTAAGTTGAATTGTAATTGATAAACGGTTAACACATGAACGGTAGAAATTGTCCTTTGAATATTCATTTCTAAAAATTTAATCGGAAATCTTAAGTTAACACCTTCTCGATATATATAAATTTTAAATGTTATTAAGTAATTAAAATGTATCGAATAATTAGCAGTAATTAAAAGATAATTACTCGACACATTGGTGTCTTTTCTTCTATTGTAATTTGTCACTTATTAATAAATTGTATGACTTTGTATTTTAAAAATTTAAATTCTTATTTCACAAGTAACCTAGAACGTTACAAACTTTATATTTTCATTTCCCAAGTACCCTAGTTCTACCTTCCGAAGATATCAGAAGACCGTTTACAGAAAGACATTATTATGCCTGGCTGAAACGGAGAACTAGGACCCCCTGGTAAGTAAGGTTAATTAATTTGTTAATTAGTAATTAACACACATTTTTAATAAAGCCCTGATAGATACTTAATCCAGGAAAAAGGGCTCAACAGTTACAACCTATTATATATTGGCGTTTAAATGTAAAACCTAATTTAAAAATATATTTGATCTGAATTCGATGCCGTAAAGTGTTAGTAAGGTTGTTTAAAAATATCGTAATAAATATATCGTTATTATTGAAAGCAAAACAGTTTAGTTTAATAATTTATTTTAAAAGATACTTTCTTTGTAATTTATGGATCATATAAATTGATATGAGAATGAATTACTGTTAGTTTCATAAAACACTACATATTTTTATCTTTAACTCAAATACCGTAATAGAAACTAAACTTCATCTACTGAATAAGAGAGGGATATTACTATCTGGCATAGTAATTTGAAGTAATATTTTTACTTGGTAAGTAGGGTCTATATATATATATATAAATCTAAATACCTTTTGAATTGAAAAACCGTAGATTACCAAGTAAGAGTAACCTTTATTAGGTGTGGCGTAATTTTAAGGCAATGTGTCATGAAATAATTGAATAGTGCAATTGAAGAGGATATGATAAAGTGATATAACAAATATTACACGAACCGATGCAGTTTGTCGTCAATCAAGGACATCCTTTATTATTGGGTTGGTAGTTTAATAATGAACGAGGTTACAAATGTTTACATTTACAATTATTTGGGTAACTCAGGCTTAACTCTAAATATCATTCTAGTATTGTAGTGTTATTTCGTACTTTGTAGTAGATACAGAAAACTAAACTATTCAGTATCGTAACAATTGTCTAAGGCTAGATACAGAAAAATAAGTAGTTAGTCTTAAAATAAGTGTTTAGGTATATCCGAAGTATTAAAATAAGTTGATTGTTTTAAGATGGACAGCAGTAATGGGGGTTATCGGATAGACTAATTTTAGGTTATTATTGTTGTTTATTCTACCTCAATTACAATAACTTTCCAGGAATGAATATATGTCAGTTACTTAATGGTTTATATAGAATTATACCTGACTTTATGAGGCAATAATTATTAAAATGTAACGATTAAATTTATAACTTCAAGAGTGGTGATTCTATCAATATTTTTTTGATGATTAAAAATTATATAGCATATCATCGTAAAATACAGTATACAATCATCTATAAGTGGTATTTCAAACAAACAGTAACTCCCAATATCACTGTAGCAAATATTTATAAATTTCCTAATGAAGACATATTTTCAATTCATTTCCTTTATATTGCTAACACATATATGTCCTTTACATTTCTAAGTAAAGGAATACAAGTATGTCACTATGAAGAATGTATATTCCACATTACAAAAACAAAGAAAAGGTGTAATATTTTAATAAATATTACTCATAAAATATTAAATTAATAATTAGGGTTTATTAAAATAGAAAATATTTTATTTTATTAAAAATTCATGTCTCAAAAATTTGAAAATAGTACTAATTGAAAGAGTTATGTTTCAATATCAATCTCTGTGTCCATATATCAAATATATGTTAGTTGTCTTTTTTAGTGAACTAATCCAGAAAGACGATTGCCGTACTCACACAATATTTCCGGGCTTGACTACGTCACATCATAGAAACACATACCGGATTTGTAACGTAATAATATTACAAATTTATTTAGCAATTTTGCTAAATTTGCTGGAATGCGTCTAAGTCAAGAGAAAAGAAGATTTATGTCGTTATGGGAAGAAAAAGACATTTAATCCCCACTTGTGTGACCAAGGTTCCTGCGAATTAAGCCTACTTAAGTTACCTATTACGCAAACCGTCAGTTCTCACAACCTACAGGTAAAAACATGAACAATTAAGTGCAACGTTCTGTTGTAGTTATATTTTAATACGCGATTAAGAGGGTTTGTTTAATTAAATACTTACAATTAAAAAAATAGCAATTAAAAAAAAAAAATTAAACTACTTGCGGTTACTCGTATGTCGTTATTGTAAGATAGAAATTAAGGATATCAATAGAAATAGGAATGAGGACAGAAAGGTGAGAGGCTGAAACATAATTAGTATAAGTTAAGTAATCAATCTGACCTCACGAAAACTAAGGTTTACCACGAGAATATATTGAAAATGAATATAAATTTCCAGAGATGGCACAAACATAGGAAAACAATTGTATTCAATTGTTATGGTACAGTTTGTTTCAATATTTCACATTATAGTACATTCTAAACTAGTTGGACTTTCAAAATTAAATGATATTTTCGTGTATTATTAAAAATTCTGTCAATACTTGTTTTGCCATGTTAATATTTAAATACAAATTGTAGTTTTAGAGATAATATGTATATTTTGGTCAAACAACTGTATTGTATAATAGTTGTTTCCTTTAAATAAAGAGTAACAAATACTATACGCAGTAAAACAGGTTAAAGATACAAAGTACTATGCTTTAATGGTTTCGATAAATTGTAATTTTGTTCGCAGTGTATAGAGTATGTTCAGCATAAATTATTTAATATAAAATTAGTACGTAATGTTGTGTGTATGTGAAAATCGTATATAGCAATATATGAAAAAAATACTTTGCAAACAATTCTATATTCTTTTTTCTGATTTCAACGTTAATATTTTTGATTACTAATATCTAATTTCAAATATTGAAAAAAATATATCATTTATTAATATTTAGTTCAAAATTTGTAATATTTTCATCATATTAGTTCACGTTTTGCAAATGTATGAGTTAAAACTATATATTATTAAAAAACCTATCGAATTAATTTATTATTGTCATAATATTAAGAATAAGTGATATTACGTAATGAATTTAACATAGTTAAGAGTCAATTATTTTTGTAAAATTCAAGTAACACCTTTAAGGTTGAATAAATGCGTAATTAGCTTAATAATTGCTTAAAGGTTTAACCGCATTGTTGTTCTAACTCAATTAACTATCGTGCTTGAAAATAATAACTTAGAAATGTAATAATACACATATTTGAGTTCTTTTAATTTGATTTAATTCAAATTTAAGCTTAAAGTTTGACATCCATTAAAAACGTAAAAGTGTAATACCGCCTTTGTTAAATATACGATTATTGTCTGAATGAAATGTCAAACCAACAACTAATTGTCACTGCTTGTGTATTGGAGTTTATGTTCCTTTTTTCTGTGTTGTTTTCCTAAAGTGGTTGTTTTACTCAAAAAAAAACGACTGTTGTGTGTATCAGATGTATAATATTGAAATATTTATCAATTTAATTAATAAAAGTAATGAAAAAATATATATCTTAAGGAAGTACAAAGGTTTTACAGTAATGTAGAAATACTACTTAGTTGTCTCCAATGTGAAATGTCTACGATTACATATCCAATAGTTGGAAATACGCTATAAATAGTTTTTATGTATTATGGCAATTTATTTCACATTTTCTCGTAAATTAAAGTGCTGTTTATAAAATCTGAGAGATGTAACAATAAGTTAATTATTGCAAAGAAAATTATCACCTTTCTCTGCACTAATACAAATGGAAAGGAAGTATAAATGTTATTATTACGTAACAAATGTTATACAATAAACAAAAACGCTGTGTTTAAATGATATACGGGCCGGCCGTAGATGGTTACAAAGGATTAATATAGTGCTATAATATTGGCTTTTGGTATTGTCAAGTGGATTAATTTTTTTCGGTTCGTTGCAAACTATTTTATCACGTATGTGTGTTTTCAACAAGTTTTTTAATATTATTATTCATAACGTTTATTACTGATCTTGAGACGTCTTGGTTTAGCTGATTTTTTTTTCTTACTGTAATGTTATTGTAATTTTTACTGATATTAATAAACAGTATTAATTTATTTGTGTACTAGACTCACACAATTTAAAATGAAGGCCTTGTACTAAACAGTCAACTAATTATACAACATGAATAATTTATGGAGTAATCTGTGAAATTTTATTTTAATATTTTGCCCTCAAATACAACTTGAACATTATAATAAGAGAGCACTGATAGAAACACAACAGTGTACAATATTTTATGTTTGGTAATATACATAATATTTATTAAATCGTTGTTTAGTTTGTGATTGAATATTTTTTAATATTTGGATTGTGATGGATTCTATTTTTAAAACCTGTGTAGTAATGTATAAAAGTAGAACTCTGAGTAAGAGTAAGTGAAGTTAAGTAAAAGTTTGTGATAAGGTTATTCAATCGGCAAATCCAAAAATAGAAATTTGAGATATCAACTTTGTTCTTGAATGATTTATATCTTACAAACATCTCAGAACATATTTAACACTGATTTTTCTAAATAAAAAAAGTATTTCCAGGTGGTTAATTATCATATTAAAGTTCAGTAATATCTGCTTTTTAGCCATTATCATTAATTACTTAACTAAGTCAATACGTAATTGCTTACTTGCTGACGCGATTCAAAACGTTCGTTCCTTTTACAGAGTTGAGGGTTAGCTTCGTAAAAGGAACGAACGTTTTGAAACGCGTCAGCAAGTAAACAATTACGTACCCGGATAGCTGGCCTGAGCAACCGGGCGGGTCCACGGGTGGCGGATAGTGGAACGGCCTACTGATATGTAGGTTACCTGTGAACAAGGATTCCGGAAGGTTTCTGAATAAACAGGCCTGGACCAAGGCAATGGTTCAAAGGTGAGGAATTATCCCTTCTCATCAGTCAACCGGTTGGGTGTGGTATAAATAACTGCTCTGACTGGGGACACTGGGGTAGTTGGAAATTAAGTCCTCACAATGCTACTCTCACCTCCCAGGTGAACCAAGGGCAATGCGGCTGTGAAGTATGGGCGGGATACTACCCTAACGACACAGTTGTAACAAAAGAGAGTAAAGCAGGCTGTTCGCTCCATGAGCAACAGTTAATAATGTCCTGACTTTGGGGTGTGCTTCAAGGTCAGTGACTGAATACCCAATCCAAGGTGGAAGGCATCGTGCCGATGGATGAATGGCTGCGGGGTATAAAATGCAGTGGCACACGATCCCCTTTAGAAACCAGACAAAACCTCGTTGTATGTTGTCTTGCTAGGGTAGTGGGGGTTCTGCTCTGGTTGGCCGTTCTTTCCCCCTTACTTGGGAAGCTAATGGTCCAAGTAAGTACACAAATTGATGTTGAGTCTGCACAGACAGCGGTAGCCATTGAGACGGCAAACCGTGAGTCTGTAGCAGATGTGTCAACCACCACTGGGGCTGCGGGGGCGGCTACCAAACTGCCGACTGCAGAAACCAGTGAAATGATTGTAGAGTTGAGCACCCTTTCTCTACGGAGAAAGCGTATGAGTGGAGCGGCCAGAAGGCGGCTCCGAAGAGATCAGGCGAGAGCAGCGGGAGGGCCAATAATCCTGAGCACACAACGCAGAGGAGGCCAAAACCGAGCCGAGTATGTTAACGTCCAAGGCTTGGATGTTGTGAGGGGTGAGGTGCAACAGGTGGGAAGCAATCAACCACGAGCACCAAACCCCTGCATGGAGATTGCATATTCGAACTACTGGGATAATCTCCCAGATGTTTCGGGACATATGAGTATCGAGTGCATGGTCAAAGTACCTGTCTTGGAGATGGCAGTGACCACCTTACTCGGACGTTTGCATCTGACCAGGCCCACCAAACTATGATGGAATGGTCAGGGTCAGTAACATCGGGAGCTCAGATCTGGTACACAGATGCCTCCAAGTTGGACTTTGGTACTAGAGCGGGGTTGTATTGTAAAAACCCAAGTGTAAAACTAGTTTTTTTCTTGGGGAGGCATACCTCTGTCTTTCAGGCCGAAATATATACTATAAATGCCTGTCTGGGAGAGATAGCGAGAAGGGGAATACACAGGACCCGGATTGCTATTTTCTCTGACAGTCAGGCAGCAATTAAGGCACTAAACGGACATGTGGTCACCTCGGCCATATTCAGGGAATGCCAAAATAAACTAGAAGCTCTGGCAAGGCACAATCAAATCAAGATAGGTTGGGTGCCAGGGCATAGGGGAATATTTGGAAATGAAGCCGCGGATGCACTGGCCAGAGAGAGGTCTTCAACTCCCCTGATTGGACGGGAGCCGGAGGCAGGTGTTTCCAAATCTATGGTCAAGATTGCAGTGCGAAGGTGGATGGCTGAAAGACACTGTGAGCACTGGGTCAGGGCTGAAGGAATGAGACACAGAAAACTAACCCTTACGAAACCTTCCTTGGGGCTGCAGGAGAGTATTATCTATCTGTCTAGGCAGGAATTGAGGATAGTCACAGGTCTACTCACATCTGTGGACTAAGGAAACATCTGCATAATACGGGTATCTTCAAAGATGAACCAGTGTGCAGGTTATGCGGGCAAGAACTGGAGACCGCCTCACACATCATTTATAGATGGGAAGCACTTGCCGAGAGGCGCTTCAACCTCTTTGGTGATAGCACAGCTCTGGAAGAGGATGCTGTAGGTAAAACACTAGTCAGGAAACTTCTAAACCTGGTAAGAGGGAAGGGGCTCTTTGACTAGATCAGGGAGGTAAGTACAATATACCTAAGGTAGCAGTGCTTCGGGCAGTTTAAACCCGCTCCCAAGTTAATAAAAAAAGCAATTACGTATTCACTTAGTTAAGTAGTTAAAATTTAGTTTTTTTCAGTGAATTCATGATGATTACATCAAGAAACTTCCTTATCATTTTTTAAAATTGTTTCCAAAGCATTTACAATCTATAATGATCATCTAATAATTACACCAAAAGTTAGGAACAAAGCTTAGCTTTTCATTAGGTTATTTTTCAGATATATTTGTTTCCATTACAGTTTAAAAGACTGATCCAAAACTAAATCTGAAAAATAATTACGTATGTAAATATTCATTACTATTTATTAGGAATATACTGTGGTTGAATTTAATAATAAATACACAAAAACCTCTTAACCACAAACTTTCCTTAATTTTCCCTAATGTACATTTCAGTTACAAAGTAACCATCCTCAGAGGGATAACATACAAAGACTGATTAACGCTAGAAAAATACCTTATTTATAATCTACAGAACTAGTCACTCCCACTACGACCGCCGCGGCCACACCTGTGAAACAATGCTTAGCCACGCCCATCGAGTGAAAGCAAGATATCTAACGTCAACGTACTAAAATATAAATTAAAATTTGAAATAGAGATAAAACAGTTTTTGATATTTATAGAAAGCCAACATCCAATGATAGATTTATTCCAAACGAATCTAACCATTGTAACCAACTCAAATTTGCAGCTTTCAATTCTTTAGTTAATAAGTTGATTAAAATTCCTTTGAGTAAAAGACGTTTTGATAATGAATTAGAACATATTAAAAGTACAGCTGATTTAATGGTTATCAACGTAAAATTATTGATAATAGCCTTAGGAAGCAAAAGATTAGGATCTTTAGGAAGAAATTAACAACATTACCTTTGGAAATTAAAGAAGAAAGCCGTTTTATTAGTTTACCATTTGACAAAGACTTAACCAAAGGGTTGGAGGGAATTTTTATGAATGTTAAATTGAGAGTTGCGTATAAAAATCATAATAACCTTAAAAATTTATTAGGTAATGCAAAAGAACGCCCTCGTTAAATTATAACTGTTTTATTGAAACAACCTCTAAAGCTTTAAGGCAAAGGTTTTATTTAAATTTATTCTCTTTCTTTTGTTTGGGTTTTATATATTCGGATTCTATTATTCGTAATTCTAAACAAAACCTACACAATGAGGTATTCCTAATTTAGATTAGGAAATATAGTGTTGAATATTAATTTTAAGAAATAAAATTGTTGAACAAAATAGGAAATATTTTTCTGGTTTTTTGCTTCAACCTATCCACTACACTCCCCGATCTTCCCACAGTGTATATCGTTGTATATTTCGTCCTTAGGCCTATAAGTCTTAGTTTGCTGCCCACTATTGTTTGTCATGTCACGTCATTCCTTAATTAATACTCTCTCTATTTCAACCATTTCTTTTTATTCAGCCAACCTACTAAAAACTATATTTATTAATTAAGAATAGGATTTGAAAACATCTTTTTTTAAGGAATTATGAATGGTTATGTTACATAGACAAGACAATAGTATATCCATTACCTAACTATTTAACTGAGAGAAACTCAAGCTCTAAAAGCAGTAATTAAATACGTAGTGCTATTCCTACGCTTAATACAATACCACCCCCTCGGATGAAGTCGTGACGAGGTATTTGCAAGCATATATTCCCATATCTGGTAAATGGGCTCTTGTCAGTTAACTAACGTAAATAATTTATATGCGCAACCGCAATTCTCTATCTTATACCTCTGCCCTAATATCTATCTGATATTTATATCATACACGTATTTTTTTAGGTATTCTAATGTGAAAATAAAAATATCACTTGAAATCTACAAGCGCTTCTGGTAATGAATAGACTTTCATTTATTTTAAAATAAAAATATTTAACATAAAAATGTTATAAATAATATTTGAGCTGGCTTGTGAGTGAAAGTTATAATTAAAGAAAAAAAAATGGTACAACCCACAAATATACAAATTTTATTTCAAACGCGTTTCAACGACTAATTTGTCGTCATCCTCAATCCTTTTGTGGTTATATATATATATATATATATATATATATATATATATATATATAAATATATATGTAGAATATCAAATATGTTTTCCTGTTATTTTTTTAGATTAAATAATATACACTAATTACAGGAATAATTTAATAGTGTATATTCAATAACTTATTCCTGTAATTAGTGTATATTATTTAATCTTAAATATAGATATATAATACATTTTCTTGTTTAAGACCTTTTGATATAAATTAATAAATATTCTTGTATTTGAATAACGTATGTTGGTCTAAAAAAAAACAAAATATATATATATATATATATATATATATATATATATATATATATATATATATATATATATATCGTAATATTTTTTTTAATATTTAATTTTATAATTTTTTGAATAATGATTAATATATTTCTTTATAATACCACACAATTTAATAATACTAATCTTTAGGAAATAATAAATTGCTGAGCGCCAGTTAGAATTACAAAATAATTGTAAACCTAACAGTAAAATATAGATCCCTATTAATTTTATTTTTCGTTACTTACCATTTATAGTAATAAATAAAACACTTTCTTATAATTCGATTAATTTTTATTTAATTTAGTTTTTTAAAATCTTATTCTAGTTACAATATTTTTTTTTTATACACTTTCTCTATTTCCTAATTTAGTTAAATATCACAAGACTCTTTCGTTCAGGTTATTCGGTGGGTGTTACGACAAATTAAAATTTAGTTCATGCAATTAATGTTGTAAAAAAATAATAAATTTTATAAAATAAACTCCTAAAGTTATTAATTTTGAATTTACAATATAATAGTTTACATTCTTTTCTTAAATTTAATTACTTATCTGAAGTTTAATGTTTTTGTCCAAAACTCTAGCCTTTTAAATTTATTTCTATAAACAAATCTTTCACCACTATTTTTTTATGCTTGAATTCTTCCTTTAAATAAAATTTTGCCCAACCAAGTATTTTGCTTAAAGTTACAATGCAAGCTTCTCTAACAATAATTTTTTCTTATATTGAAAATTTCTACAGAAAAGAATAAAACTTTTTCCTTTGTTGAAACATCTGTTATTTAACCCAATCATTGTTTGATCTTCATGTCCTTACCTGGACAGTTAAGTTTTATCCTGTATGCAATAACTTTTAGATTTTTTACAATTCTACATTTGGAAACCACAGCTGTTTCATAGTTATACTAGCCGCCATCTTGGTTTTAATATTGTATGAATATTTATTTAGGTTATGGCTCCATAGTTTACATTTTATTATTTTTGTATCCATTTTTAATTTACTTCTTTTTTATTCTGAATTATTGTTATTTATTACTTTTGTGTTTTTATGTAAAAATATTACAGTGTCCCCCATTATGAAATTAAAAAAATAAAACTTTATAAGAACAAAATCACTTTCCTAAATATAAAGTCACTTAAACTGTCACTCACTGTTTATGTATTTTATTTTTTTCATTTGAATAATATATTTTCCATTAACTAAGAAAGGTTTATTCAATACAATTAACAAAAAAAAAATCAAACCTTTGATTACATCCTCTCCTATCACATATAACAAATCAATTAACAATTATCATAACAAAGTCAATTACATTTTTTTCAATTGTTTTTTCTAAACATTGATTATCAGTGATTAAGTTCTTTCTCATATTCTATTAACATATTTTTTTACTTATATCTAACAATTCTTTCGTTACAAGTAATTATACATCATTATTAATTAAATCTTGATTCATATATGCATCCGTGTCATTAATTCATTCAATAGATTTTTATTTTCGAATGTTTTATTTAGTTCTTGCTACTTTTAGTTTTGTGGTAATAGCCTACTTGTCTCTTATTAAGTATTTCTTTCATAGTTAAGCTCCGATTCTCCTTATTGGTACATAAAAGAACTTTCTTACATATCTCATCATTTTCTTTCATATCATTACGTAGTTCAATTATTACATACATAATATAATTTTATTTTTATTAATTCGACGCCATACAATTATTTTATAATTATCCTATTACCTCCTCCCTAAACTCACATATTAAATGACATAATTCTATTTACATAATTGCTCCAATCTCCCTTTCAATTCTATAAATTCAATAATTAACCATATTTTATATTTATTTATTTTAGTCAAATCCATCTCTCCCCTCTTAGTTACACCCAGTAGTTCTTTTAGTCTATTCTGTATTTATTAATTGGTCATGTCCGGTTTGTCTTGTCAGATTTGTTCATGCGACATCTCCCTCATATCATAATATATTTTCAATGCAGTTATATGAAATATCCCTTTGCTTCTCACTCTAGCCATAAGTATTCTGGTATGGATTTCTTTTTATCGCGTTTGTGTGAACGAACCTCCTTTCTGGTTCCTTCTGCATATGTGTTTCTATATTGGACTTAAGGTCTATATTCCCCTCTATATTCAACTGGCCTACTTGGTCCCATTTGTTCCGGTCCATATCGTCTTCTGTATGTTGTATTTCTCTCTTCTCTGAAATTTGTTATATTTCTAGGCCTTTGTTCGAAATTATTCTGTGGCCTATACCAATGTTCCCTATCTCTCACTCTGATATTTACATTTCTCTCAATATCCTCCTCGTTCAACAATCGCTCCATTTCTCTAATATTATTGATGTTTTGCACTCTTCTAGCTGCCTGTAATTTTTCATTGAAATGCCTTATTAATCTTCTTACGATCTCCTCCTCAGATGGGGGTGGTGTCATGTTCCTTAAGATCACAACCCTTTCAATAAAATAATCAGCTCACTCCGGTTCCCACTCTATATCTTTCCATCTCAATTCTCTCCTTTTTATCTCCCTGTATCTCCCTGGCCCAATATCTATTCACAAATCTCTCTCTCCATTCTGGGTAGTCACCTATTTCTTCTCTTAGTGACTCCCACCATCCAGCAGCTCCTGCCTCCAATGGCTTGTCTATTATTCCTCTCCAGCTCTCATCTATACTTTCATTTAGGTTGCAATTCATCTTTTGTATCATATATCTTTCGAACCGTTTCAGAAACTCCAATGGATTACAACTCATACCATTGAATTTCGCTACCTCCTCTTGGCTTCCACATGATACTTGTATTACCTTTATGGCTTCGTTCCTATTCCCTCCATTTTTTTCTATTTTTTTCCTCGCTCATTTATCTGGTCGACTTTCTCATTCTTCAAATGTTTTCCTCCTATTACCTCTAATTTAATTTTATCAATGTTATCTTTATTTTTCTCTACTTGAATTTCAGTTTCCACCCATCTTCGTTCAAGTTTTAAGACTTGGTCTTTATTTTCTTCGATTCTTTTGCATAACTCTTCTTTCATATCCTTATTTTCCTGTTGTAAGTCTTCCCTTATAGTTTTTACAATTATTCCCATCTCTTCCTGTATTGGTAGTCTCACATTTTGAACTATTTTCTTATTTTCCTCATTTAGGCTTTCGAATTTCTTGTCCATTTCCAACCTACTTGAGCCAAATCCTGTGTTCATCTCTTCTTTCATATTATTATTTTCCTTCTTACTCTCCTCAAATCGTCTTCTTATATCTTCTTTCATCTCTTCTTTCATATCGTTATTTTCCTTCTTACTCTCTTTAAATTGTCTACTTATATCTTCTTTCATCTCTTCAATCGTATCTAACCTCTTCATTTCGTTCTTACTCTCTTCAAATTTTCTACTTATATCTTCTTTCATCTACCTCAGAAAGCTCATCACTCTATCTTCATGTGAGTTCTTGTCCCCATTATTTTCTCTCCTATCATCTCTATTTTCTGATTCTTCCCAAATATCTTCATCTATTTGGGTCTCCACCTCAAAATTTTCTATTGGCCTATCTGTGCCGTCCTGTAATTACTATACTGTCCCCTTTTTCTATCTCTATCTGTTCACTTTCCTCCCGTTCCATTATTTATACATATTTTCCCTTAGCTACCTCTTCTACATTCACTTCCTTCATTTTTTTATTCACTTTTCTTAACTCTTCCCCTTTTTTAGTCTCTTTTGCTTTTCCCTACTCTAATTATATGCAGATCTTTTAAAAATGAAATTTAATCATTAACTCAAAATATACCGAAATTACACATTTAATTTTCACTTTTAATAATTACTCAACTTGACTACTTTGATTAATTTGGTCAGCGGTTCAGATCCAGAGGGAGAAGGAAACTCCAGAAACGAAGTTCTCGGTTTTACTGAGTTTAGACGATACTTTTGAACGTCTAAACTACAAAGCTACTACAAACTATGAACGCTAGTTTAGAGAATTCACCTTTTCTAAAATAAATAAATATATATATATATATATATATATATATATATATATATATATATATATATATATATATATATATTTATATATATAGTAATGTTTTTACATAAAAACACAAAAGTAATAATTAACAATATTTCAGAATATAAAAGAAGTAAATTAAAAATGAATGAAAACAAAATTAAATGTAAACAATGGAGCCATAACCTAAATAAAAAATCATAAAATATTATAACCAAGATGGCGGCTCCAAATGTAGAATTGTACAAAATCTAAAAGTTATTGCATACAGGATAAAACTTAACTGTCCAGGTAAGGACATGAAGATCAAACAATGAGTGGGTTAAATAACAGATGTTTTGACAAAGAAAAAAGTTTTATTCTTTTCTCTAGAAATTTTCAATATTTGAAAAAATTCATTGTTAAAGAAGCATGCACTGGAACTGGAAGCAAAATCTTGGTTGGGCAAAATTTTATTTAAAGGAAGAATTCAAGCATAAAAAAATAGTGGTGAAAGATTTGTTTATAGAAATAAAAAGGCTAGAAATTTGGGCAAAAAATTAAATTCCAGATAAGCAATTAAATTTAAGAAAGAATTGTAAACTATTATATTGTAAATTCAAAATTAATAACTTTAGGCCTAGGCATTTCATTTATAAAATGTATTAAAACATTCATTGCTAAATTGTGTGTGTGTGTGTTTGTGTGTGTGTGTGTGTGTGTGTGTGTGTGTTTGTGTTAGTATCTGTGTGTGTGTGTGTGTGTGTGTGTGTGTGTGGGTGTGTGTGTCTCTTTTGTATTTTAGTCACTACTTACTAGAAACAGTTGGGGACTTTACGACATATTATTATTAATGAAACAATTACTTTACCTTCGCGGCTTTTAAGCGGTTGAAGAGTTTTTATGGCTAGAGGTTTCTTTCAAAATTTATTTTTGTCTTACGAACTATTTCTTTTTTATAACTCTCATTAAATTATTTTATTTCTAATATTGTGAAATTACTGTTTATTATTTACTAATAATACGTAACATATATACCGGTATGTATTTATTTAATTTTCTAGTATATATCCCATTTACTATATTTATTTTACATTTCCACCTCACTTTTCTTACATATTCATATTTTTTTACTGACATGAATTTGTTGAAGATATATTAACATACTTAAGACTAAGACAGTAACAACATTTAATCTAAAGTTTAACAAATGAAATGAAATTAATTATAAATTACCACAGTTAGTAAAAGAAGGTTCCATTCGTACTAAACCTTAAATGTGCTCTATTTCTAAGGAATGCTGCTTAAACCGCATTTAACAGAACACGAACTGAATGCAACTATGTCCAGCCAAAACGTACCAATTTAAAGTTGACGTTAAATAGGTTAATTCAACAGTAATTAATCTTTTGAAATAAAAATTTACTTTTTAATACCACTTGCCCTTACTCATAAGTCGTTATTGTAACATAAAAATTGAGATTATTAATAGAAATAGAAATTAGGACAGAAAGGTGGGAAGACGGAAAATAATTAGGATAAGTAATCAACCTGGCCTCAAGAAAACTAATGTTTACCCGTGAATATCAATTAGTAAATATAAATTTTCAGAGAAGGCACAAACCGAAAAAAATTGTATTAAATTGTTATGGTACAGCTTTATTTCAATACTTTACATTATATTGCATTCTAAGCTAGTTGAATTCTCGAAATTAAATGATATTTTCGTTCATTTGAAGAAAAACAATTATTATTGGTTTGGCCATGTTCAAATTAATTTTAAAAATTGTAGTTTTAAAGATAATACGAGTATATATACTTTGGTCACGCAATTGTATTGTATAATAGTTATTACCTCTAAATAAGGAGTAACAAATACTACACTCAATAAACAGGTTAAAGATGCAAAGTAGCCTGCTTTAATGGTTTCGATAAATTGAAATTTTTTTCGAATTACATTGAGAAAGTTCAAAATAATTTATTCAATAAAAAATAAGTACATAATGCTGTGCATAATTGATAATCTTATATAGTTAGTTTAAAAAAAATTCTTTGCATACAATAGCAAACATATTATTTTATATTATAATATTTATTAAACACATGCATTCTTTTTTTCTGATTTGAACGTAAACACTTCTGATTACAAACATCTAATTTCAATTGTTGGGAATAAATTATTATTTCAAAAATATGTATTGTTCAAGTTTCAAAATTTATAATATTTTCATTGTACTAGTTCAAGTATTGCAAAAGTGTGAGCTAAAACAATATATTATTGGAAAACCTGCAAAATTATGAAATATTATCAAATATTTAGAATAAGTCATAAATTTGATATCGTTAAAAATAATTTATTTTTGTAAAGTTTAAATAATACCTTTGAGGGTGAATATATGCGTAACTAGCATAATAATTCCTTAAAGGTATTGTTGCTCTGAATGAATAAATTATCGTGCTTGAAAATAATAACTTACAAATGTAATAATATTTGTTTTCTACTAATTTGATTTAATTAAACAGGATCAAATTGTGGAATGCGTTAAGGAGAAAATGACGTTTTTAAGCTGGTAATAAAGATTTTATTAACCGTTTTAAAAGTTAGTAGTATCAAAATAATGATAAAAAATTAGGAGTGATAGTTAAATCCAAACGCCTGTGATTATAACTTTAAACACATTAGAAAATCACAAGTTTCGAATAACTTTAAAGTTATAGATGAATGTAATACAATTTACAACGAGAATATAATTTAACACGTTACTAAGGCTTTGGTTGCAACCCCTGGTTCCAGCAGTTTAGACCGGAGACTTAAGTAGACCTAAAACCATAGCAAGATCTTGTATATTTCAGGCTGAGAAACCGATAATTTCGTTTACAAGATCAAGCCACGCCTCCAAGCACAATTATTAAGCTCCTGCTAAGCTACAGATATAAACCGTCCCTGGGGCGACCATTGACAAAGAGGGCAAAACTGACTGATATCTAAATCTACAAGTCTGGTACAAATGAGGTAAAACATGTAGTAGGTCTAGTCACAGCGAGCCACACGCCCTTTATACCATTTATATTCTTGTTAGTTCAGATAAAGGTTTAATTCGCATCATTTTGAGAACCAACTTTCAATGAACTCAGAACAAAACTGTTTCACTATAAATTTGTCGTTTTCTTAGCAATATTTTAGCAATTGGTTTAGTATTGTTGCGTTAATGTAATTTATTTTTATTAAAAACAATTATAAATAATAGTTATAAATGATATAAAACTGATAGAAGTAAGCTGACGTCCTCTTATATCATAGATATTGAAAAACATATGAATTTGAACTCAGGTCACTCAGAGGTGATTTTACTAATTGGTTTAGTATTGTTGCATTACTGAAATTTATTTTTAATAGAAATAATTATAAATAGTATAGTTGTTAGAAATTATTTAAAACTGATAGAAGAAGTAAACTGTCGTCATAATATCTCATAGATATTGAAAAAGATATGAATTTGTACTCAGGGCACTCACAAGTGATATTAACGTTGAGTGGAAAAACCATCGTCTAAGAGATTAGGCCAGAGTCTGTGAACAAAACAACAGTATGGAATAGTTTCAGACAGGAATTACAAGATAAAATTGAACTAAATGTTCAACTGGAGACCAAAGAGCGACTTGACAAAAAATGTGAAAGATTTATAGTGAATATACAAACCAGCATATAATAACCAAACAGACTAATTATATCAATAATGAGAATTACTACCAAGTAGAAATAGGGTAACTACTTTTAGAAAAATGAAAGTCAAGAAAAAAGTTAGCAGTAATCCAGAGATCCAGTTGATTAAACCTTCTTAAGTAACAAAGGTAAAAAGACGTAGAATATCAATAGTCCACAAATAAAGAGGCAAATCCATAGACTGAAGTAGGGTTCTATAAACTTGTATTTAGATGGTACGCAATGAGGAAACAAACTGTTCCTTTTGGAGAGGCACCAGAGAAATCAACATCCCATATACGTCATTATCTCCAATCATTAAAGACATTTGAAGTTGGACAAGTAGTGATAAACAAAAAGTGGACTTATTCGAATAATGCTATGGAGATATTGTAGTTAAATGTAAAGAATAACGATTATGAATACTGTAATAGTATCAATATAACGTCAGAATCTTTTTATATTAGACAGTTAGTGTGCGATTGATACGAATAGTGTAAAGCCTGACCTCTAGGTTGGGCAGTCTCAGGAGGACTAGTGTGAGTATGGTACGACGTGTTAGGCCTGACGCTCCGGAGTAGGTTGGCCCAGGAGGAATATACGGCTAGTGTAAGCGTGGCAAGGAATGTGTGAAGCCTGACCCTCTATAGTAGGCTTGCCCAGGAGGACTGGACGGAAAGTATGAGTATGGTATAAGATGTAGGACTATAACGCACAACCGTGCGGAGTAGGCTGGCCCAGGAGGACTACACTGCTAGTGTGAGAGTGATACGAAATGTGTAAGGAAGTAATATTAGATAGTAAAATGCATAAAGTCAGTATTGTGTTAAAGTACTTCTACAAAACTGTTTGATTTAGGGTTGTAATAGTTTGCTCTTAAGACTTTGCGACCTAGTTGAAAAGTTTTTGTATTTATGATTTAACTGCATTAACATTTAAATAACCATTATTTACCTTAAACAAAGGGTTCAATCCCTAAGGTTTTTCTATATAAGTTCATAACCTCATTGATGATAAAGCCTCATTGTTTCTGTGATGTAGACTACGTGATGTTTGTAGTAGGTAAGTTAATTTGTTGCTTAATTTGTGTTGTTGCTATGTTCTACATGTTATAAATCCAATTTCATTACAACAAATTTAATCCTATTAAACTATTCGTTTCATTTTAAATTATGTTTGATTAATACTATCAGTACCCTGCTACGCTTTGCTGTGGCACATTGTTATTACTTGGATGAGAAACTATGGACAAAACAACAAGCATACGTTTCATATAAGTATTATTTTGCAATACTACAGAGGCTAAAGCAATGCAGACCTAAGGCTATGTCCGTTTTTTGATCAAAACGTTGCCAGAATCAATCTGATGAGACATGTCTCTCATTTTATCCTGGCGCATCAAAGAAGAAGAATTTCCCCTAACTTCTGCATCTATCAATTGCATAATGCGATCATAAACGCCTGTGTGCTCGCGTAATGTTTTAGAAATGCTGGAGTGAACAATTGGACATTTGATTGGAGGTCACTGGTGTTGTAACTCCAGATGGAGCATTCACAGTTTGGGTGACTCATGAAATTCCCAAATAACCACTACCTACGATATGACTTACGGCGCAGCATATCACGAGATGATCACTCAAAATGTACCTCGTTTAAACTGAATATTTAATTTAGGTAGTATAGTAATCTGTGTGAGATGCGAGTGGATACGTTTCTTTGGGTTATTAAAAAATGTACAGGTGATTTTTCACTTGTAGCTGTGATTTGAGTTTGAATGTCGAATATTCTCCTCGTAAGCGCAGATGGTTTTTTGTTGGTAAAGCTGTTTCATCGCGATCACAGGTTCGTTACTGACGCAAAAAGAACACAAAATTCATCTTTGAAGCGGATTGCATGAAGTGTTAAAATTTAAGCGCAATCCATGTATAAGCATTTGATATTTTTAAGCGTACACAAACCTACATAGGAATATTTGGAATAAAGACTGGCTCAAAAAAATCCGACTATTTATTTATTTCTCTTTATCGGCACTAATAGGAATGAAAGAAGAGTAAAATAGAATTATTATAAAAGTTGTTCTCAAAGACAAATTTAAAGAGCACTATCACTTTTTTTCAAGTAATAAGCGCTAATTCTTCGGTTTCTTGTTTCTTTTAGATTAGCATAAAGTTTCAAAAATAAAGCTAAAGATAATCGCTAGGTTAGCAAGATACATCAAAAGACCCTATCTTTATTTTTTTCTATTTAATGAAGTATATTTTCTGTTATATCATTAACATATTAGATTACATATCATCATACAAATTTACAAATCTAGGCCTAAACTATCTAAGCACTGTTATTCGGCTACGTTAAACTATAGGCCTATGCCTATTAGGATTTTCATCCGTAATTCTATGTAGTGTACATTGTAGCTTTATATTTTGAATCCGGTTGAAACAAGACCTTTTGAAACATTGAGCCTTTCAGCGAGATGGCTATAAATTAGTGATCGCTACAGAGAATCACTATTATTTAAACATAAATATTCAAACACTACGCCATATAGTAATATCCTTCACTTAGTTAATAGATTGTGTGTAATTGTTTTACACGATAATGTTATTTGCGTACAAGATATAAATTATGTATATTTTAAGCAACTATTACTAATTTTTATTTTAAGAGCTCATTCAAAAAATCGGAGACTTGATCTGAAATCGGACACTTTAACTTATGAAAATAAAAAGTATACGTGTGGTGTGAAAGAGTATTTTTACATACTTAACATCTTGGGTTAGTTATTTGACCTAATCGCAAATCGTGACACATATTTACAGAAATTTAAAGATCACATAGGAAATATATAAGTGTTATAATGCATCTTCTCCTTCTTCAAAACATTTAAATTATCATAAAATGTGGTTCATAAGAGATCCAAAAGTAATCACCTATGAACGCATAAATATTTAACAAATAAAACATCTTTCATTAAACTGACTTGCTCACTCTATAATCAGAATTTGCTTAGCAACATTTAAACAATTGTAATAGTATTAAATATAAAATTTCAAAAAAGAACATCCTACAAAACCGTAGAAACTAAAAAAAAATATTTAAATATCTAAAACATAATTAATTGATCGTAAGCTTATTACCTACAAAATGTTGAAGTTGGCGCAGAACTTCGTACTTGGACTCGTATTTAACATGCTGAATATGACAATCTGTATATACGAACGAAAAATAAGGAACCACTTATTTCTTATTGGACAAGATCTGATATTGCGTGATCTTTTCCAAAAAAGAACAGTTAACTCATTTAATTTTGGTTTCGATATAAGACTCTATGGTTCGCTATGAGTATTCATGGGTAACAAATCAGTCATAAAGTCGATTTTTACTTAAATGTTTGGAATAGATTTGATGAATTAGCAAACAGAAACCTTCAATACGGCCCCAACTTCAAAACGTATGGAGTTGTATGCGTATGATCTATTATGTTTTCTTGCCACTAATTATGTCGGCAAGATTGCATATTTTTTTCAGACAATTTGCGATGCGCATATACCTCTAATAATATCGATTAGTCTTTGTTCAAGTAATGAGACGCCATTAAACAATACGATGAACATATCATTTCGTCATTCGAATTCATTGAGTAATTTACGTTGAAAATTCCCGTAACGTATTTTCCTAAATTCCTACTTATTAGTTTTATTTTGCAATTATTCTTGTTCATTTCCATTTAAAAACATTTCACTAATCTTGTAATGCTAAATCTGAGGTAGATATACAATAATTCAATTTAGGTGATTATATATATATATATATATATATATATATATATATATATATATTTATACATATATATATAATGAATATATCTTTTGATTTTTATGGAAATTTCAGCCTGAAGATTATTCAATAATACCATATCTCTTATGGTAAATAAATTAAATCGTATTTTCAGTCATTCATCTCGTTTTATCTCATTCGGGTAACACCAAGCTATGTATCATTATGGATAAACCATCGGAAAAGCTGCTTTCATGAGGAAAATACCTTCATTAGAATCCGATGTTGCTCGTACTAACGACTTTCTCAAGCAAGAAACAGAAAAGTCTATTCGTTTTACAAACATAATTTAATTTTGTTTTAGTATGTAGTAGAATACCACAAAAATAAATGCTGCTATTTTGTGAGACACCACCTCAGGAAAGAATGTGATCGTGTATCACTTTTAAAGCGACCGTTTTCCCAGAAATGTTTGGGCGTAGTGAATACTTTAGAAATCTCCTCCGGTTTTCAATACCCATGATTAGCTCTGCCCAGGTAGTGAAACTTCACCTTAATCTACCTAACTGAGGATGACTTTAGAATTTAACTAAGTACAAAATATTCAAAATAGAGACGTGAACTTGAGCAGGAGAGATTGCCCCTTAATTCTGCAATCCAAACAACCCCCAATAACCTGGACACGCGCTCCTGAGCCCGAACATATGGTAGCAATGGAAAATTGTAAACCAAACGAGTAAATATATTTATAAAAAACCATATTACACTGTACCAGAAGTAATTTTTCTTTTAACGAACAACTATATATGTTTATCTAAAACCTCGATCAAAAATATTGTACACTTTTTAAAAATAATTTTACATTCTAATATAAAGGAACAAATTGAGCAATTTTATATCGGATATCAAGACTAACAATAGATAATTGGTTTTAGCACTCTCTCTCTCTCTCTCTGTCTATATATATATATATATAATAACCTAAGTTATTTTAAAATATTACTTTAACGCTCTTTTGTCTCACCTTAAGAATTCTAATTAATAAACACCAATATCAGTTTTAACATAAATTGCATTTATTCTTGACACTTGATTAACAAACATTATACCCATTTAACCTAATACTACTTAGTGACAAGATTGATTCCTTAATTAATATTACAATTACAACAAAACAAAGGTGGACTCTTGAGGCTTTAGGTTATTACAATAAAGTTTAAAATGATAATGTTTATTTTTTTTTCTCTGGGGTCGTTATTATGGGTCTTTTTCATAAATTAGAAAATGGTGAAAAAAACTAAATTATTATTTTATGCTAAAGAATTTAAAATTGTTTTGAATTTACTGTTTTTAAAGTTCTGTTGGCTAAATGCAATATAAAAAATAAAAAAGTACTTATTGTTTGTCGATTTCTTGGGTCTTGACCGTAATGCTTCGCTGCACTTTCCCATAATTCACCTAATTTTCCTAATTCCTTATTAATTGATTTACTTTGCACTTTTAACTTTTAAATTATACAAATACAAAAATTACCTTTCCTTTAATTTTAATAACAAATTTTAACCCTAATTCACATTACTGACGCTTGGTAACCCCCCCAATTTATTTGCCATTTTTTGACGTTCCTCCTAGACTCCTCAATCACTTCCTTTTATAACCCCGTGTCATATCTCCCCCCTCATTTATTTTCTGTTAATCTGGTTAATCCCATAACCATCTTCAAAGACCTTACCGCAACGTTACATTATTATAACCCAGGTAATTTGGAAAATCCTCTCTTAAAATAGTTGATCCCTTCTTTTGTAAAATATTCCCCAGCACTTTATGACTACTGCACAATGGTTAATCTGGTCCTTATATTTTAGGAACTGTCTTTGTCGTTTGGCTTAATATTTCTATCTACTAATTTTCTTTTTGGATATAAGCTGAATTTTTTATTTAGCCTCAAACGTTATGTTATAATATATATAATTTAGGATATAGTATATAAGAATTTATTTTCTGTACTTACTTACCTGTATCTTCTCTTTTTTGTTAAATTAATACTGTATGTTATAAAGTATTCTTTACTAAACTATCATGCTATTAGCTACATTCTATAAAATGACTGATATATTTGGTTTCATAGCGTATCAATATTCCGGGCGATGAGGATAGTCTTGAAGGATATAAGACGAAAATAACTTTAAAATCATAAAATGTTTTTTACCGACGGTTAATTTGTAAAAGACGTCACTATATTATACAACATTGAAATATAGTTACAATATAGGCTTATCTTATTGTTATAGATTGGTTAAAATATGAAGAAATGTTATCCTAAATTAGACAACTTGTGACAGTAGACTGAACTCCCTCTATTTTGATACAACAATTTGCATTGCTGCCAGGTACAAGGTGAACATACAAATCACTTGCAATCCTGTAGAGGATTGCTTCACGCATTACTTAACAATATTGAAAAAGCTAATTAATACTCAAGGGATACTTGGTTAGCTATATTGTGGTGCAGTATAACGTTTTGCGCTGTGTTATAAAAAACGTACAAAATTGCATCTCGATTATCTAAGAATTACAGTTTAATGCCAACCGACATCTTTTTACATGCTAAAGAAACATACGATCAGGTCTGCCTCCGCAGTACCTTGATCATAGCAGAATTTAACCATAGATAATTCTCTACTAGGGTTATACAAATTAAGTATATTGTTGCTAAAGCAATATATTAACAGTTGCAGTTGTACTATACATTTACCGTTTGTATAAGATAATCAGAAAATAAAATATAGATCAGGGTATTAAAAAAATGTATCGGTTCAAAAGCTTTGAAATCGAGCAAATAATTGTCGTTAAAGTAGTTCTGGATTCGATCTCGAAATATTTTAAAATACCAACAAACAAAGTATATTTAATTTAGGAAGAATTAAATCTTTCCGTCCATGAATTCGCTATTGTGGAGTAAGAGCAGGTTCATATGAACCTAGTCAAGGGCGTAGCAGTATTATTCCTGAAAAATTTAGGAAGCATTAGAACTAAAACCAATCAATATTCAATATCGTTTGTAAACTATTTTCATAATAAAAGCCTTATACGGACAAAGTGCATCGCCACCTCTGATTGTTGTGGACTGAGTAGTAATAGAAAAAATAAATATTTCAATATACATCAAAAGGGAACAATATTTACAGACAGCATATTTGCAATATACTGTTAATAAAAAAACAGGAATATAGCAATTTGTATCTGTATCTACAATAATGTCATTTTATTTCTCTTGAGTGATAAATTAAGTTTTCAATTATTTTTTAAAGTAATATTATTATTTTATCTATATACAGTATTTGTGTTTGGAAAAACAAATAATAGTCATTTAATAATTCTCTTAATATACAAAAAAAAAACGGTGTAACGCTTTATAATGTCAATATAATCCAAAATTTTAAAATTGCAAACCCTTTATTTATATCGATGTTTATCGCGACCAATAATAAATTTTAAATCAGGCCTAATATAATACGAATATGCAAGCTAGTATACTCCCTAAATATTTACATATGCTACAATATTAATACAACATTAGAGATGGTTACGTTTCCTAATTAAGTTTCTTTTAGCCTGGCAAAAATCCATTTTAATAGTCGTGAGAGCCTCAACCGTAGAAACCTTACTCTTACAGCGTAATTTGTAAGTCCTATTTCGGTTACCCTGACTCTACTCACTCAAAGAAATTACCAAATTCATATATTCTCACTAATATACGATAGACTACCAGCTGCGGAAAGTAAACAATAATGAGATTTTCTAGCTATAGACGACCAATTGGCTCACTATTAGACCCCTTGCAATTTGAGGAGAAGTCAGTGGATGAAACAATTAGGCTTATAAGCATCTACTAAGGCTGTAACTAAAGTGAAATGTCACAACTACAAAAGGCAAATAAAAATTAAATAATAGAGGAATCACACAAAAATAGGGTACGAATATTTTATATTTTTTGCATTAACTTGGAATAAAAACCACTGCTTACCGATATTTTTCAGCAGACGCGTTTCGCACTAGGTCGGTGCATTATTCAATATCGTGAGTCACGGACAGCACTGTTGTTTAAGTGTCTTATGGTGTGAGTCAGTGGTGTATTGGAAATATACCAAAATATGCACACATAAAAGTTAAATCATACAACTCAGGATAAAAGCAGTTTCTTCCGTGACTCACAGCATTGAATAATGCGTTGAGTTAGTGAGAAAAGCATTAGTTGAAAAATGTCAGTAAGTAGTGGTTTTAAACTAAGGTAATACCAAAAGTGTAATTATAGAAAAACCTCAAGCTTTACAACACAAAAAGGGCAAGAACATTTTATTTTTTAAATACATCTTGCTGTATAGTCCCAAATATACTACAGATTCTAAAACAACACACACATCTATACCTTCGTGGATTAATATAATTATATGGTATAACAACATATTAAATAACCTACTTAATCTAAACTAGTTCACATTCATTTGAGTATTTCTGTAAAAAGCAATTACAAGTGTATGTTCGACAGTAAATAAGAGCATTGATTATTTTATTTATATAGTTTTCCTTCTCACCGCTAATGTTAAAGGAATCTATGTTATAAAGGGTTGTTTCAAATGCCAATTACAAATGACAAATCATTTATTTGGCAATGAATAAATTGTAATTTTTTACATATTTGTTACTTTTAGATTATCTAAAAAGTAATCTTTCTACTTTCATAAGGTTAAAGGTAATCGGTATATGAAAACGCTACTTAAAACGACTACAGAATATATTATATCATTTTGTTTGTCATCGAATAAAGTGAATTTTCTGTTACTTGATTATGGTATTCTATTACAAGACCTTTTTATCATTACAAGTTTACCTATCACCATGCATTACTATGAATCTAGCCCTATTTGATTTTTAAGTCCTGCTATTCGAATACGCTAATTTGTAACTCTACTATAACATTTTTTTTGTATGAGGTGTATTGTTTATATATATTATGAATTCCTCAGCCCAAACCCTTTTGCAACGTTTCTTGTTTCAAAGAAATATCTCTTAGGCCTATTATAATGTACACTTTCCTCCATCACATATTTGATCTAATCGCATCTCTTGTCGGATTCGCCGTTGTCCACAGCTTGCACTTGGATGATTGCAATATTCAGTAGATAAAAAAGTATTATAATTTAGCTTCAAATTCAATTTAGTTTTTATCATCCAATAATATCAGATAAAAACCTATTCAATAATTTATAATATATATATATATATATATATATATATATATATATATATTTATAAATATGTAAATATAATATTAATATTATTTACAAATATAAATATTTGTAAAACCAAATAGGCCAGAGATTAAAAATATTAAACAGATTGGAAAACCGTATTATAATCAGTTGAAACTTACAGATGAATATAACAACGACACGTTTTTGAACATGCTAGTAGAGATTTTTAATCGACTACTCTAGTGCCCCTAAACTGGTCCTAGCAAATTGAACCGGAGACTTAAGCAGACCTAAAACCATTGCTCATGTAATAAGTCCAAGCCTAGCTACAGAACTAAACCGAGCACTGTGGTGACCATTGACCAAGCAGGTGTAGTCTGACCGATATCTAAGGTTTCTTGTCTCGTGCAAACGAGGTAAAGTGGGTAGTCGGTCCAATAGTATAACTTATTTATTCATGTTATTTTAAGATGTAATTAATTACTCATTACTTTGAGAAGCAACATCCAATGAATTCATTGCCACACTGTTTCAATCTAATTTTTCATTTGCTTAGCAACATTTTAACAATTGTTTTAGTGTTGTTGCATGAATGTAAGTAATATCCTAATTTTAAATAAATAACTGATAGAATGAGCAGTTAAGGGTCCTTCTAAACGCAACTTAAAACACATCTGCTTACAAGGAAATCTTCCAAACAGACGGGGAAAAATTTCTACTCGTGACGATTTTAATTCCAAAAACTTGGAGCAAGATAAGAGGTGTTAAGGACAGTAATAAAAGATTTAGTCCCTGGTTTTCTTTCGGAATCGAAATTCACATACTGGCCTACAGATACGAATAATTTATTAGGGCATCACTAAGAAAACGAAAGGGTAATTTTTGGCCAAACGATTACGTATATGATCATACCTTATTCTTTGTCTCTGAAATAGTTTTATTTTCTGATATTAGATTAGTAGTCTATTAGAGCAAGAACCTTCATAATATTTTTTTTACCCATCATGCCATAATGAGTTTTCACGAATCTAGGCATAATCGACATTTATGCTCCGTTACTCGACTACATCAAATTGTAGGCCTACTATAATTGTCTTTTAAAATGTATGAAATGTATTTTCATACAATATAATTTAAATTCGGTTACCACAGGCACTTAGCCACATTATTTATTTCAATGAGTACACTATGTATTAGTCTTTTACCAAGTAATTGAGATTATTTAAACAAAATATTTCAACTTACTGCTGCCAATAGATCTATCCTTCAATAGTCATTAGATGACGAATAGGTTCTATATAATTAAAATTATTAGGAACATTCCGATTCCAGTAAAAGCTGTGCCATTTGAAATTGTTTCATTTGCTTCATTCCGCCCCAATGAAGTGTGCCAACTGTCCCGATGAAAATTGAATAAATAGAGATAGGTGAAAGTGAATGAGACGTTTTCAGGAAATGAATTTAAATATGAATTGCGTGAATTTACATTTTTATTGTTCCTCATGTAAGCATATATTGTAAGTTTTTTTAAATTCATATTTAACATTGAGATAATGGGCGAAAATCAATTTTGTTAAAAAATGATAGTTTTTTCATATCTTAAACTAGTTTGCCGTAACGTTATGACATTTCAAAGGATGCATATAACAGTAAAAAGATATAGCCTATTGATTTTACAAGTTATTCCTAATATTTAAGAGCCTCAAAAAAACTTCCATGTGCCACGTTTTTAGCTATTATAAATTTTACCCATGAAAGTTTAAAGGGGACAAACGTCAACCACCACCTGACTCACTTTAAAAAAGCAGTAGCTGTTCACAGAAAACAGTTAACCTGGTTTTTGAATAACCTAAAATGTCGTTAGGAACCGGGTGGTTACAATGTAGAAAGAATAGTATCGGGATTGTGGCGCCCCTTATGTGAGCAGGACCAAGAGACATGTGTTGATTTATATAAGCATGTTTAAATTAACAGGTTTTGTGAACACAAAAGCAATATTAAGGGTAAACACTCTTCCTTTCATCTTTTCCTTGAGAACATCAAAATATTTGTTATAAATTCAATTTTTAAAAATGTATAAAACTTGGTAATAAAACGTCATATAGGAGGAAGAAGATTAATTTCGAAATTGTATCAACAAACAACAAAATGGTATTAACATCAAAAACGAAGTTGATAAATTATAAAACACGTATACATATCTGTATTATAGCTTTAAACATAATAGAAATAAGGTTTTCTATTTATAACTCCACGTATAATTTAAATACTTTTTGTTCGTTTTTTTATGTTTTTGGATTTATTTAGTCACTTTTGTGTTGTATCATAATGTTCTGTATTGTAAAATTAAGGTTATCAATATTATATAGGGTTATGTAAATGAAAAATCAAAATCGCTTATCAATTTTTTTATATTGGAAACAGTATTTCTAGAATACTTCTTTTTTTAGACTAGGATATAGTAATATGAAGCTAAACGTTGTCGATATAAGAATAAAAAATTACTTCAACAATTACGGGAAAAGATTCTATCCTCGCTTTGTCATTTAATAAAGTTCATTTTCGGTTATTTAATTATAGCATGAGATTATTTTAAAAAAATGTTTTCCATTATCCCTTTTTTACCTATTATATCTTCATGCAAATTTGAGAAACTAGTTAGAATGATTTTAGGGAGAAAAGGCCATGATAAGCCCTCGAGTATATCCCGACCTGAGAAGTCGAAAATGCCGGTTCAAGCCACAGCTTCAAATCCCAGTAAAAAGCACAAGCCCAGCTACAGAAATTACCTGCGTAGTTCGGCGATCATTGACCAAGCAGGGGTAGTCTGACAAATATATAAAGTTACAAGCTCGTACAAACGAGATAATGTCTATCAAAATTGGTCTATCAAAATCAAGCCACAATCATTTTGTATCTATTTTTGACTTATTATTTAAGATGCGTAAAAGTTTTAAATACGTACAATTTGAGAAGCTCCTCGCAATGAACCTTGTTCCACACGGTTTACATTTAAATTTGTCGTATTTGCTTAGCAACGGTACAACAATCGGCTTAGTATTCTGGCATCAATAAATAAATGTAAAAATTTGTATATGTAAAAAGTGATAACTTTCGTAGTAGTTTTAAATGATTTATTTAAATATTAGGTGTGTATAAATTCACACGCTGCAACAGACCAGCCTAATGACTCAACTTCGGTCAAGGCTAGCCAAAATCTGCCAGAGAACCATTCATTGAACTTTATTTATAAACCTTACTCTCTGAGATTTGACCCTTTCGATATACGTTCCCGGGAAATTAGTTCATTTGAAGCCGTATTATGACTAACTGACCGTTTTGGTTTAGGATTGTGTAAGAAATTTGTTTAAATAAATATAATCACTGTAATGTTGTAGGTTAGTAAAAAACTTCGGTTTTTATTTATTATAAATTTAATAGATATTACAGCACAGATTGTAATTATTTTTATATTTCTAAAACTCTACTTAATCATGTAACATTTCTTTAACCTGTAATATCTGTATATATCTACATAGACCTTGTATAACTTATTTAGTAAACATATAATTTTTATATCCCCTTCTTCTTATTTTATTTCTTTTTCAAACATTTAGGATATTTTATATTTACCTTAAGAACAAAATTTTATCCTTTCTAGGCTAATAGTTTAAATTCACCAAATTTATTTTAAAATTTTTCTTCAATTTAAAATTTTTATAAAATCCCAAAAATTACTTTAAATTTCTCTACGGGATTTTAATTTATGTTCCAAACTGCATTTCGATTTATTTATTATATCAATACTTTCATATTATTACTGTTTATTTGTCTATAAATTCATTAACAGCATAAATAATCATTTAAAACTTCACTTTTAAATGCTATATAGTCAATAGATTAGCTATACTGTAGTTATATTATATATACATTTTTATAAAATAAATATCTTAAAGGTGGAGTATTTATCATTTTATTTTTCCTAAACCAATTAAACCTATTGACAAAATTAACCTCATTTGCTGTGTTTTACTTACTAAAAGTGTTAAAAAGTAAAAAGGCGTTTTCAATTTGGATTAGGATTTTGAAAAAAAAATACTAGTTGAAGAGTAAATACTCTGAGCAATAATTTGAGCAGAATATCAGGGCCAACGCATCAGTCACTGTCGGCAATAAACCTCATCGTGCAGGAACGATAAATCCATTTCATACTCAAACCCACATATCGCTGGGCACAAAGACGTTTTTATTTCAACACGAGATGTTTCTTCTTTCTTCTCTTAGACAAGCAATATATTATTATTAGTCGAAAGCTGTCAAAACTCATTTTCTGAACTAAGAGGAGCCAAAACCGATACATGTTTTGAAAATGCTTTATTGCTTGTAGAGGGTGGATATGGACCTTTTCTCGTGAACATGATGGACATTCCAAAAAAAATTATTAGCAGTAGTTAATCTCTATTGAAATGTAATTAAGTAGAACAATTATAGTATGAGAATCATTTGATTATTTCAACTACTAAATATTCTTTTGGGTTTTATATTCTTTTAGCATACATAAAAAAGCCATTTTCAATGAGTATATTTATGTGTATATGTGTGTATATCTGTGACATGTGAGTGATAGAAGAAGACGATTATGCTCTTTGCGTTATCTAGCTCTATACACAATAATTTTGAGATTCAAATGTAAGAAGTGAATATCACTATTGAATAGGTGAAATTGTTAATTTGCAGTGTATATATTAATTTTACATATTCCTATACGGTCCTTGTATAAACAGATAAATAATGTAAACCATTTGCAATTACAAATTTTAATACAACTACGTGAATATATTTTGAAGTGTATAGGCAATCAGTTGGTACTATATATATTATAACAAAGTTATTTAAAATATTACAATTTTTCCTTTAGGTTATATATTTATTTACCTTACCTTCTATGGTCCCACCTTCAGGTTTCTAAGTAATTAACACTAATAGCAAATTTAACATCACTTGCACTTATTATTGACATTTAATTATTACACAATATACAAAATTACCTGAATACTATTTATTGACAAGATTGATTGCCTAACTAACATTACAATTACTAAAAAGGTGGACACTTCAGGCTTTAGATTTTTATTACAATAAAGTTTAATAATAACAGTGTTAATTACTCTTCCTCCTGGGCCGTTATTATGGAAAAAAACAGATTATTATTTTATAATAATGAATTTAAAATTATTCTGAATTTATTAAGTTTATAAAGCTCTGTTTGCTAATTTTAATGTAAGAAGAAAGTACTTAATGTTTGTTGGGTTTCTGGAACCTTGGCCGTTGATAGCTGCTTCACTGCACTTTTCACATAACTAACTTACTTCCCTCATTCTTTACTAATTCATATAATCGCACTTTTAAATTTTACACATTAAAAAAACTTACAATTCCCTTAATTCTATTAAACATTGCGGACACTTTATCCCTCCCCCCAATACGTCTGCCCTCTTCTAAAGTTCCTCCAATACTCTCTACCGATCACACCCTTTTTTCACCTCGCATAATCTCTCCCCCCTTACGTATTTTATTTAATTTGGTTATCCCACATCCTTTTACAAGGATCTTTCTCTAATGCTGTTGGTGCAATAATTAAGTAAAAGTTACTGACAAACTGTTGCTATAATTATATTAACGAAATAATAGTATTTGACGCTAATATACCCCAAAAATAGAATGTAGGATGCTAAGGCAAGGTTAGCTATGAAATCTAGAAGAGTTAGTGAGAATGTTCACTTACTTGTAGGCAGTTGTCTGTCACAACTATAACTGGTTGTAGTACTACGTTCGGGCGCAAGATGAGTAGAGACAGCGCTCTAATCGTAGTAAAAATGTAGATAAAAATGAATTATAATAGAAATAATTGTTCCTCACTTACAATGTTGTATTTGAGGGAAAATGAGGAAATAGGAAAGAATTTACCCAACATCTCCCCCCCACCGAAAACAGAATAAAGTTTTCTCAATTAAATAGAAAAAAAACACACATTAAACAACAAAAAATAACACTTCTTGAACTAAAACATCTTGTGATATTAAAAATGTTCTTTAGTCATGGTAAGGGAGAGGACTTATCTTGACGACTGGGCGTCGGAAAGTCCCTCGCGTGGTTCGTACTGATACCACCCGCACAACACCATTCTTTCCTGGGAATGCATCTTCAATTCTTCCCAACTGCCAACGTAATGGTGGAGAGTGGGTATCTTGAAGCAGTACCAAGTCACCTTTAGATACGTTTGGTGATTCCGTTGTCCATTTACTATGCTGTTGGAGTGTGTGCAAATACTCAATCCTGTAACGTGTCCAGAAATGTTGGACGGCCTTTGAAATTAGTTGCCAGCGACTTAGACGATTCATGGGTAACTCTTGTAGGTCATGTGCAGGTACTGCGGTAAGAGCAGAGCCGATGAAAAAGTGTGCGGGTGTTAAAACATCAAATTCATTAGCATCTGTGGATAACGGAGATAATGGCCTGGAATTTAAAATTGCCTCAATTTTTGCACATAGTGTTGATAATTCTTCAAAGGTGAAAGCTTGTCCATTTAGCACTCTCTTGAGATGGTATTTTGTGGAACGTATTCCGGCCTCCGACAGACCTCCAAAGTGAGGATCATCAGGTGGATTGAAATTCCAAGAAATTCCTTTAGAGCTGCAATGTTCAGTTTTCCTAGCTTTATTTTCACGCTCTTCGAAGTACTTAAATATGCATGTCAGGTACTTGTTAGCTCCCACAAAGTTCGTTCCATTGTCGGAAAACATATAGTGGCAAAGACCTCGTCTACTGACAAATCTTTCGAGTGCAGCCAAAAAATGCATCGGTTGAAAGATCCAAAACCACTTCGATATGGACGGCTTTTGTAGATATACACACAAACAAACATATATATGCCTTAAATATCTTAGCATTTCGTCGTCTAGATTCCTTAATTAAAATAGGACCGCCGAAATCCACTCCAGTAGATATGAAGGGTCGTCCTTGACTTGTTCGTGAGGGTGGAAGATCTCAGATAACAGCGTTGCTAGGCATTTTAAAATGTTGAAAAAAATCAATTTTTTTCACAAAACTCATGAAAGCGTTGCTAGGCATTATGAAATGTTGAAAGAATATATTTTTTCACAAAATACATGAATGCTAGGCATTTTAAATTGTTGTAAAAATTTATTTTTTTTACAAAATTCATGAAAGCGTTGCTAAGCATTTTGAAATGTTGAAATTTTTTTTTTTTACAACATTCATGAAAGCGTTGCTAGGCATTTTAAAATGTTGAAAAAATATATTTTTTCCACATTATTCATAACAGCGTTGCTAGGCATTTAGAAATGTTGAAAAAATATGCTTTTTTCACACAATTATTGGAATCTTTGCTAGGCATTTTAAAATGTTGAAAAAAAATATTTTTTTACAAAACTCATGAAAGCGTTGCTAGGCATTTTGAAATGTTGAAAAAATATATTTTTTTCACACAGTTATTCAAAGAGTTGCTAGGCATTATAAAATGTTGAGAAAATATACTTTTTTTACAAAATTCGTGAAAGCATTTCTAGGCAATATGAACTGTTGAAAAAACAAATTTTTTTCACAATATTCATAAAAGCGTTGCTAGGCATTTCAAAATGTTGAAAAAATATATTTTTTTTTACAAAACTCATGAAAGCGTTGCTAGGCATTTTAAAATGTTAAAAAAATATATTTTTTTCACATTATTCATAACAGCGTTGCTAGGCATTTTGAAATATTGTAAAAATATATTTTTTTTACAAAATTAATGAAAGCGTTGCTAGGCATTTTGAATTGTTGAAAAAATATATTTTTTTTACCAAATTCATGAAAGCGTTGCTAGGCATTTTGAAATGTGAAAAAGATATTTATTTTTCACCAAATTCATAAAAGCGTTGCTAGGCATTTTCAAATGTTGAAAAAATATATTTTTTCCACATTATTCATAACCGCGTTGCTAGTTTGAAAAAATATACTTTTTTCACACAATTATTGGAATCGTTGCTAGGTATTATCGTTGAAAGCATTGCTAGGTATTATGAAATGTTGAAAAAATTAATGTGTTTCATATTATTCATAACAGCGTAACTAAGCATTCTGAAATGTTGAAAAAATATATTTTTTCACAAAATACATGAAAGCTAGGCATTTTGAAATGTTGAAAAAATATATTTTTTTCCCACAATTATTGAAAGCGTTGCTAGGCATTTTAAAATGTTAAAAAAATATATTTTTATTACAAAATTCATGAAAGCGTTGCTAGCCATTTTGAAATGTTGAAAAAATATTTTTTTTTTTACAAAACTTATGAAAGCGTTGCTAGAAAATATGAAATGTTGAAAAAATAAATTGTTTTCACAATTTTCATAAAAGCGTTGTTAGGCATTCTGAAATGTGGAAAAAATATATTTTGTTTACCAAATTCATAAAGGCGTTACTAGGCATTTTGAAATGTGGAAAAAATATATTTTGATTCACAAAATTAATGAAAGCGTTGCTAGACATTTTAAAATGTTGAAAAAAAATATTTTTTGCACCAAATTCATGAAAGCGTTTCTAGGCATTTTGAAATGTTGAAAAAATCAATTTTTTTCACACAATTATTGAAAGCGTTGCTAGGCATTTTAAAATGTTAAAAAAATATATTTTTATTACAAAATTCATGAAAGCGTTGCTAGCCATTTTGAAATGTTGAAAAAATATATTTTGTTTACCAAAGTCATGAAAGCGTTGCTAGGCATTTTCAAATGTTGAAGAAATATATTGTTTACAAAATTCGAGAAAGCATTGCTAGGCATTATGAAATGTTGAAAAATTAAATGTTGTTCATATTATTCATAACAGCGTAGCTAAGCATTCTGAAATGTTGAAAAAATATATTTTTTTAAAAAATACATGAAAGCTAGGCATTGTGAAATGTTGAAAAATGTATTTTTTTACAAAACTCATGAAAGCGATGCTAGGCATTTTGAAATATTGTAAAAATATATTTTTTTTACAAAATTCATGAAAGCGTTGCAGGCATTTTGAAATGTTGAAAAAATATATTTTTTTTTACCAAATTCATGAAAGCGTTGCTAGGCATTTTGAAATGTGAAAAAGATATTTATTGTTTACCAAATTCATGAAAGCGTTGTTAGGCAATTTGAAATTTTGAAAAAATATATTTTTTTTACAAAATTCATGAAAGCGTTGCTAGGCATTTTAAAATGTTGAAAAAATATATTTTTTTACAAAACTCATGAAAGCGTTGCTAGGCTTTATGAAATGTTGAAAAAATAAATGTTTTCCATATTATTCATAACAGCGTTGCTAAGCATACTGAAATATTGAAAAAATATATTTTTTCACAAAATACATGAAATCTAGGCATTTTGAAATGTTGAAAAAATATATTTTTATTCAAAATTCATGAAAGCGTTGCAAGGCATTTTGAAATGTTGAAAAAATATATTTTATTTACAAAATTCATGAAAGCATTGCTAGGCATTTTGAAATGTTGAAAAAATATATTTTTTTCACACAATTATTCAAAGAGTTGCTAGGCATTATAAAATGTTGAAAAAATATACTTTTTTTACAAAATTCGTGAAAGCGTTGCTAGGCAATATGAAATGTTGAAAAAACAAATTTTCTTTCACAATATTCATAAAAGCGTTGCTAGGCATTTCAAAATGTTCAAAAAATATATTTCTTTTTACAAAACTCATGAAAGCGTTGCTAGGCATTTTAAAATGTTGAAAAAATATATTTTTTTTACAAAACTCATGAAAGCGTTGCTAGGCATTTTGAAATGTTAAAAAAATATATTTTTTCACATTATTCATAACAGCGTTGCTAGGCATTTTGAAATGTTGAAAAAATATATTTTTTTTACCCAATTCATGAAAGCGTTGCTATTCATTTTGAAATGTGAAAAAGATATTTATTGTTTACCAAATTCATGAAAGCGTTGTTAGGCATTTTGAAATTTTGAAAAAATATATTTTTTTTACAAAATTCATGAAAGCGTTTCTAGGCATTTTGAATTGCTGAAAAAATATATTTTTTTTCACAAAATTCATGAAAGCGTTGCTAGACATTTTAAAATGTTGAAAAAATATATTTTGTTTACCAAAGTCATGAAAGCGTTGCTAGGCATTTTCAAATGTTGAAAAAAATATAATTTTTCCACGTTATTCATAACAGCGTTGCTAGTTTGAGAAAATATACTTTTTACACACAATTATTGGAATCGTTGCTAGGCATTTTAAAATGTTGAAAAAATATATGTTTTTACAAAACTTATGTAAGCGTTGCTAGGCATTTTGAAATGTTGAAAAAATATATTTTTTTTACAAAATTCGAGAAAGCGTTGTTAAGTATTTTGAAATTTTGAAAAAATATATTTTTATTCAAAATTCATGAAAGCGTTGCTAGGCATTTTCAAATGTTGAAAAAAATATTTTTTCACACAATTATTCAAAGAGTTGCTAGGCATTATAAAATGTTGAAAAAATATACTTTTTTTACAAAATTCGTGAAAGCGTTGCTAGGCAATATGAAATATTGAAAAAACAAATTTTTTTCACAATATTCATAAAATCGTTGCTAGGGATTTCAAAATGTTAAAAAAATATATTTTTTTTTTACAAAACTCATGAAAGCGTTGCCAGGCATTTTAAAATGTTGAAAAAATATATTTTTTTTACAAAATTCATGAAAGCGTTTCTAGGCATTTTGAAATGTTGAAAAAATATATTTTTTCACACAATTATTCAAAGAGTTGCTAGGCATTTTAAAATGTTGAAAAAATATATTTTTTTTACAAAATTCATGAAAGCGTTGCTAGGCATTTTGAAATGTGAAAAAGATATTTATTGTTTACCAAATTCATGAAAGCGTTGTTAGGCATTTTGAAATTTTGAAAAAATATATATTTTTTTTACAAAATTCATGAAAGCGTTGCTAGGCATTTTGAATTGTTGAAAAAATATATTTTTTTTCACAAAATTCATGAAAGCGTTGCTAGACATTTTAAAATGTTAAAAAAATATATTTTGTTTACCAAAGTCATGAAAGCGTTGCTAGGCATTTTCAAATGTTGAAAAAATTAATTTTTTCCACGTTATTCATAACAGCGTTGCTAGTTTGAGAAAATATACTTTTTACACACAATTATTGGAATCGTTGCTAGGCATTTTAAAATGTTGAAAAAATATATGTTTTTACAAAACTCATGAAAGCGTTGCTAGGCATTTTGAAATGTTGAAAAAATATATTTTTTTTACAAAATTCGAGAAAGCGTTGTTAAGCATTTTGAAATTTTGAAAAAATATATTTTTATTCAAAATTCATGAAAGCGTTGCTAGGCATTTTCAAATGTTGAAAAAAATATTTTTTTCACACAATTATTCAAAGAGTTGCTAGGCATTATAAAATGTTGAAAAAATATACTTTTTTTACAAAATTCGTGAAAGCGTTGCTAGGCAATATGAAATATTGAAAAAACAATTTTTTTTCACAATATTCATAAAATCGTTGCTAGGGATTTCAAAATATTGAAAAAATATATTTTTTTTTTACAAAACTCATAAAAGCGTTGCCAGGCATTTTAAAATGTGGAAAAAATGTATTTTTTTTACAAAACTCATGAAAGCGTTGCTAGGCATTTTGAAATGTTGAAAAAATTAATTTTGATTACAAAATTCATGAAAGCGTTGCTAGGCATTACGAAATGTTAAAAAAATAAATGTTTTTCACATTATTCATAACAGCGTTGCTAGGCATTTTGAAATGTTGAAAAAATATATTTTTTTCACACAATTATTCAAAGAGTTGCTAGGCATTTTAAAATGCTGAAAAAATATATTTTTTTACAAAACTCATGAATGCGTTGCTAGGCATTTTGAAATGTTGAAGAAATATTTATTGTTTACAAAATTCGAGAAAGCATTGCTAGGCAATATGAAATGTTGAAAAAATAAATGTTTTTCATATTATTCATAACAGCGTAGTAAGCATTCTGAAATGTTGAAAAAATATATTTTTTCACAAAATACATGATAGCTAGGCATTTTGAAATGTTGAAAAAATATATTTTTTCACATTATTCATAACAGCGTTGCTAGGCATTTTGAAATGTTGAAAAAATATATTTTTCTACTCAATTATTGAAAGCATTGCTATGCATTTTAAATGTTGGAAAAATATATTTTTTTTACAAAATTCATGAAAGCGTTGCTAGGCATTTTGAAATATTGTAAAAATATATTTTTTTTACAAAATTCATGAATGCGTTGCAGGCATTTTGAAATGTTGAAAAAATATATTTTTTTTACCAAATTCATGAAAGCGTTGCTAGGCATTTTGAAATGTGAAAATGATATTTATTGTTTATCAAATTCATGAAAGCGTTGTTAGGCATTTTGAAATTTTGAAAAAATATACTTTTTTTACAAAATTCGTGAAAGCGTTGCTAGGCAATATGAAATATTGAAAAAACAAATTTTTTTCACAATATTCATAAAATCGTTGCTAGGGATTTCAAAATATTGAAAAAATATATTTTTTTTTTACAAAACTCATAAAAGCGTTGCCAGGCATTTTAAAATGTGGAAAAAATGTATTTTTTTTACAAAACTCATGAAAGCGTTGCTAGGCATTTTGAAATGTTGAAAAAATTAATTTTGATTACAAAATTCATGAAAGCGTTGCTAGGCATTACGAAATGTTAAAAAAATAAATGTTTTTCACATTATTCATAACAGCGTTGCTAGGCATTTTGAAATGTTGAAAAAATATATTTTTTTCACACAATTATTCAAAGAGTTGCTAGGCATTTTAAAATGCTGAAAAAATATATTTTTTTACAAAACTCATGAATGCGTTGCTAGGCATTTTGAAATGTTGAAGAAATATTTATTGTTTACAAAATTCGAGAAAGCATTGCTAGGCAATATGAAATGTTGAAAAAATAAATGTTTTTCATATTATTCATAACAGCGTAGTAAGCATTCTGAAATGTTGAAAAAATATATTTTTTCACAAAATACATGAAAGCTAGGCATTTTGAAATGTTGAAAAAATATATTTTTTCACATTATTCATAACAGCGTTGCTAGGCATTTTGAAATGTTGAAAAAATATATTTTTCTACTCAATTATTGAAAGCATTGCTATGCATTTTAAATGTTGGAAAAATATATTTTTTTTACAAAATTCATGAAAGCGTTGCTAGGCATTTTGAAATATTGTAAAAATATATTTTTTTTACAAAATTCATGAATGCGTTGCAGGCATTTTGAAATGTTGAAAAAATATATTTTTTTTACCAAATTCATGAAAGCGTTGCTAGGCATTTTGAAATGTGAAAATGATATTTATTGTTTATCAAATTCATGAAAGCGTTGTTAGGCATTTTGAAATTTTGAAAAAATATATTTTTTTTACAAAATTCATGAAAGGTTTCTAGGCATTTTAAAATGTTGAAAAAATATATTTTTTTACAAAATTCATGAAAGCGTTGCTAGGCATTATAAAATGTTGAAAAAATAAATGTTTTTCCATATTATTCATAACAGCGTTGCTAAGCATTCTGAAATGTTGAAAAAATATATTTTTCACAAAATACATGAAATCTAGGCATTTTGAAATGTTGAAACAATATATTTTTATTCAAAATTCGTGAAAGCGTTGCTAGGCAATATGAAATGTTGAAAAAACAAATTTTTTTCACAATATTCATAAAAGCGTTGCTAGGCATTTCAAAATGTTCAAAAAATATATTTTTTTTTACGAAACTCAAGAAAGCGTTGCTAATCATTTTGAAATGTTGAAATAATATATTTTGTTTACCAAAGTCATGAAAGCGTTGCTAGGCATTTTCAAATGTTGAAAAAAATATGTTTTTTCCAAGTTATTCATAACAGCGTTGCTAGTTTGAGAAAATATACTTTTTACACACAATTATTGGAATCGTTGCTAGGCATTTTAAAATATTGAAAAAATATATTTTTTTACAAAACTCATGAAAGCGTTGCTAGGCATTTTGAAATGTTGAAAAAATATATTTTTTTTGCAAAATTCGAGAAAGCGTTGCTAGGCATTATGAAATGTTGAAAAAATATACTTTTTTTACAAAATTCGTGAAAGCGTTGCTAGGCAATATGAAATATTGAAAAAAAAAATTTTTTTCACAATATTCATAAAAGCGTTGCTAGGGATTTCAAAATGTTGAAAAAATATATATTTTTTTTACAAAACTCATGAAAGCGTTGCCAGGCATTTTAAAATGTTGAAAAAATATATTTTTTTTACAAAATTCATGAAAGCGTTTCTAGCCATTTTGAAATGTTGAAAAAATATATTTTTTTCACACAATTATTCAAAGAGTTGCTAGGCATTTTAAAATGTTGAAAAAATATATTTTTTTACAAAATTCATGAGAGCGTTGTTAGGCATTTTGAAATGTGAAAAAGATATTTATTGTTTACCAAATTCATGAAAGCGTTTTAAGCATTTTGAAATGTTGAAAAAATATATTTTGTTTACCAAAGTCATGAAAGCGTTGCTAGGCATTTTCAAATGTTGAAAAACATATATTTTTTCCACATTATTCATAACAGCGTTGCTAGTTTGAAAAAATATACTTTTTTCACACAATTATTGGAATCGTTGCAGGCATTTTATAATGTTGAAAAAATATATTTTTTTACAAAACTCATCAAAGCGTTGCCAGGCATTTTGAAATGTTAAAAAAATATATTTTTTTTTACAAAATTTGAGAAAGCGTTGCTAGGTATTATGAAATGTTGAAAAAATAAATGTTTTTTACATTCTTCATAACAGCGTTGCTAGGCATTTTAAAATGTTGAAAAAATATATTTTTTTACAAAATTCATGAAAGCGTTGCTAGCCATTTTGAAATATTGAAAAAATAAATTTATTTCACATTATTCATAACAGCGTTGATAGGCATTTTGAAATGTTGAAAAAATATATTTTTTTTACAAAATTCATGAACGCGTTGCTAGGCATTATGAAATGTTGTAAAAATAAATTTATTTCACATTATTCATAACAGCGTTGATAGGCATTTTGAAATGTTGAAAAAATACATTTTTTTTTGAAAAATTCATGAAAGCGTTACTAGGCCTTTTGAAATGTTGAAAAAATATATTTTTTTTTACAATATTCTTGAAAGCGTTGCTAGTTATTTTAAAATGTTGAAAAAATATTTTTTTTTCAAAATTCATGTGCGTTGCTAGGTCTTTTGAAATGTTAAAAAAATAAAATTTTTTCACATTATTTATAAAAGCGTTGCAATGCATTTTACAATGTTGAAAAAATATATTTTTTTAACAAAATTCATGAAAGCGTTGCTAGGCATTATAAAATGTTGAAAAAATAAAGTATTTTCACAATATTCATAAAAGGGTTGCTAGGCATTTTGAAATGTAGAAAAAATATATTTTGTTTACCAAATTCACGAAAGTGTTGCTAGGCATTTTGAAAGGTTGAAAAAATATATTTTTTCATATTATTCATAACAGCGTTGCTAGGCATTTAGAAATGTTGAAAAAAGATATTTTTCTTTACAAAATTCATGTAAGCGTTGCTAGGCATTTTGAAATGTTGTAAAAATATATGTTTTTTACAAAACCCATGAAAGCGTTGCTAGGCCTTTTGAAATGTAGAAAAATTATATTTTTTTCACAATATTTATGAAAGAGTTGCTAGGCAATTTGAAAAGTTGAAAGTATATATTTTTTACAAAATTTGAGAAATCATTGCTAGGCTTATGAAATGTTGAAAAAATAAATGTTTTTTACATTCTTCATAACAGCGTTGCTAGGCATTTTAAAATGTTGAAAAAATAAATTCTTTAACAAAACTCATGAAAGCGTTGTTAGGCATTTTGAAATGTTGAAAAAATATATTTTTTTACAAAATTCATGAAAGCGTTGCTAGCCATTTTGAAATGTTGAAAAAATATATTTTTTCACAAACCTCATGAAAGCGTTGATATTCATTTTAAAATGTTGAAAAAATATATTCTGTTTACAAAATTCATGAAAGCGTTGCAAGGCATTTTGAAATGTTGAAAAAATTACCTTTTTTTACAAAATTCGTGAAATCGTTGCTAGGCAATATGAAATGTTAAAAAAATAAATTTTTTTCACATTATTCATAACACCATTGCTAGGCATTTTGAAATGTTGAAAAAATATATTTTTTCACAAAATTCATGAAAGCGTTGCTAGGCATTATAAAATGTTGAAAAAATATATTTTTTTTACAAAATTCATGAAAGCGTTGCTAGGAATTTTGAAATGTTGAAAAAATATACTTGCTTTATAAAATTCGTGAAAGGGTTGCTAGGCAATATGAAATGTTAAAAAAATAAATTTTTTTCACACAATTATTGATATCGTTGCTAGTCATTTTAAAATGTTGAAAAAATATATTTTTTTACACAATTATTGAAAGCGTTGCTAAGCATTTTGAAATGTTGAAAAAATATATTTTGTTTACAAAATTCATGAAAGCGTTGCTAGGCATTTTGAAATGTTGAAAAAATTACCTTTTTTTTACAAAATTCCTGAAAGCGTTGCTAGGCAATATGAAATGTTGAAAAAATAAATTTTTTTCACAAAACTCATGAAAGCGTTGCTAGCCATTTTAAAATGTTGAAAAAATTTATTTTTTTTACAAAATTCATGAAAGGGTTGCTAGGCATTATGAAAAGTTGAAAAATATATTTTTTTTTACAAAATTCATGAAAGCGTTGCTTGGCATTTTGAAATGTTGAAAAAATATATTTTTTTCACAGAATTATTGAAAGCGTTGCTAGGCATTTTGAAATGTGGAAAAAATATATTCTTTTTACAAAATTCAAAGTGTTGCTAGGCATTTTGAAATGTTGAAAAATTATATTTTTCTTACAAAATTCGAGAAAGCGTTGCTAGGCAATATGAAATTTTGAAAAAATAAATATTTCTCACAATATTCATAAAAGCGTTGCTAGGCATTTTGAATTGTTGAAAAATTAAATTTTTTTTTACAAAATTAATGAAAGCGTTGCTAGGCAATATGAAATGTTGAAGAAATACATTTTTTTTACAAAATTCGTGAAAGCGTCGCTAGACATTTTAAAATGTTGAAAAATATATTTTTTTACATTATTCATAAGAGGTGTTGCTAGGCATTTAGGAATGTTGAAAAAATATATTTTTTCAGAAAATTCTTGAAAGCGTTGCTAGGCATTTTGAAATGTTAAAAAAATATATTTTTTCACAAAATTCATGAAAGCGTTGCTAGGAATTATGAAATGTTGACAAAATAAATTTTTTTCACATTAATAATAATAGCGTTGCTAGGCATTTTGAAATGTTGAAAAAATTAATTTTGATTACAAAATTCATGAAAGCGTTGCTAGTCATTACGAAATGTTAAAATAATAAATGTTTTTCACATTATTCATAACAGCGTTGCTAGTCATTTTGAAATGTTGAAAAAATATATTTTTTTCACACAATTATTGAAATAGTTGCTAGGTATTTTAAAATGTTGAAAAATTATATTTTTGTACAAAATTCATGAAAGCATTGCTAGGCATTTTGAAATGTTGAAAAAATTAATTTTGTTTACAAAATACATGAAAGCGTTGCTAGGCATTATGAAATGTTAAAAAAATAAATGTTTTTCACACATTTATTGAAAGCGTTGCTAACCATTTTGAAATGTTGAAAAAATATATTTTTTCACACAATTATTGAAAGAGTTGCTAGGCATTTTAAAATGTTGAAAAAATATATTTTTTTTACAAAATTCATGAAAGCGTTGCTATGCATTTTAAAATGTTGAAAAAATATATTTTTTCACAAAATTCATGAAAGCGTTGCTATGCATTTTAAAATGTTGAAATAATTAACTTTTTTTTACAATACTCGTGAAGGCGTTGCTAGGCAATATGAAATATTGAATAAATAATTTTTTTCACAATATATATAAAAGCGTTGCTAGGCATTTTGAAATGTGGAAAAAATATATTATGTTTACCAAATTCATGAAAGCGTTGCTAGGCATTTTGAAAGGTTGAAAAAATAAATTTTTTTTCACAAAACTCATGAGAGCGTTGCTAGGCATTTTAAAATGTTGAAACAATATATTTTTTCACACAATTTTTGAAAGCGTTGCTAGGCATTTTGAAATGTTGAAAAAATATATTTCTTCACATTATACATAAGAGCGTTGCTAGGCATTTAGAAATGTTGAAAAAATATATTTTTTCAGAAAATTCTTGAAAGCGTTGCTAGGCATTTTGAAATGTTAAAAAAATATATTTTTTCACAAAATTCATGAGAGCGTTGCTAGGAATTATGAAAAGTTGACAAAATTAATTTTTTTCACATTAATCATAATAGCGTTGCTAGGCATTTTAAAATGTTAAAAAAATATATTTTTTTTACAAAATTCATGAAAGCGTTGCTAGGCTATATGAATTATTGAAAAAATAATTTTTTTTCACATTATTCATAACTGCGTTGCTAGGCATTTTAAAATGTTGAAAAAATATATTTTTGTACAAAATTCATGAAAGCGTTGCTAGGCATTACGAAATGTTAAAAAAATAAATGTTTTTCACATTATTCATGACAGTGTTGCTAGGCATTTTGAAATGTTGAAAAAATTAATTTTTTTCACACAATTATTGAAAGAGTTGCTAGGCATTTTAAAATGTTGAAAAAATATATTTTTGTACAAAATTCATGAAAGCGTTGCTAGGCATTTTGAAATGTTGAAAAAATTAATTTTGTTTACAAAATACATGAAAGCGTTGCTAGGCATTATGGAATGTTAAAAAAATAAATGTTTTTCACATTATTCATAACAGCGTTGCTAGGCATTTAGAATTGTTGAAAAAATATATTTTTTCAGAAAATTCATGAAAGCGTTGCTAGGCATTTTGAAATGTTGAAAAAAAATATTTTTTTTACAAAATCGATGAAAGCGTTATTGGCATTTTGAAATGTTGAAAAAATATATTTTTTTCGCACAATTATTGATAGCGTTGCTAGGCATTTTAAAATGTTGAAAACATATATTTTTTTTACAAAATTCATGAAAGGGTTGCTAGGCATTATGTAAAGTTGAAAAATATATTTTTTTTTACAAAATTCGTGAAAGCGTTGCTAGGCAATATGAAATGTAGAAAAAATAAATTTGTTTCACAATATCCATAACAGCGTTGCTAGGCATTTTAAAATGTTAAAAAGATATATTTTTTCACAAAATTCATGAAAGCGTCGCTAGGCATTTTGAAATGTTGAAAAAAAATATTTTTTTTACAAAATTCATGAAAGCGTTGCTTGGCATTTTGATATGTTGAATAAATATATTTTTTCACACAATTATTGAAAGCGTTGCTAGGCATTTTGAAATGTGGAAAAAATATATTTTGTTTACCAAGTTCATGAAAGCCTTGCTAGGCATTTTGAATTGTTGAAAAAATAAATTTTCTTCACAAAACTGATGAAAGCGTTGCTAGGCATTTTGAAATGTTGAAAAAATATATTTTTTTTTATGAAATTCATGAAAGCGTTGCTAGGCAATATGAAATGTTGAAAAAATAAATTTTTTCACACATTTATTGAAAGCGTTGCTAACCATTTTGAAATATTGAAAAAATATATTTTTTCACACAATTATTGAAAGAGTTGCTAGGCGTTTTGAAATGTTGAAAAAATATATTTTTTTTACAAAATTAATGAAAGCGTTGCTATGCATTTTAAAATGTTGAGATAATTAACTTTTTTTTACAATATTCGTGAAAGCGTTGCTAGGCAATATGAAATATTGAAAAAAGAATTTTTTTCACAATATATATAAAAGCGTTGCTAGGCATTTTGAAATGTGGAAAAAATATATTATGTTTACCAAATTCATGAAAGCGTTGCTAGGCATTTTGAAAAGTTGAAAAAATAAATTTTTTTTCACAAAACTCATGAGACCGTTGCTAGGCATTTTAAAATGTTGAAAAAATATATTTTTTCACACAATTTTTGAAAGCGTTGCTAGGCTTTTTGAAATGTTGATAAAATATATTTCTTCACATTATACATAAGAGCGTTGCTAGGCATTTAGAAATGTTTAAAAAATATATTTATTCAGAAAATTCATGAAAGCGTTGCTAGGCATTTTGAAATGTTGAAAAAAAATATTTTTTTTACAAAATTCATGAAAGCGTGGCTTGGCATTTTGAAATGTTGAAAAAATATATTTTTTTCACACAATTATTGATAGCGTTGCTAGGCATTTTAAAATGTTGAAAACATCTATTTTTTTTACAAAATTCATGAAAGGGTTGCTAGGCATTTTGAAATGTTGAAAAAATATATTTTTTTTACTAATTTTTAAAAAGCGTTGCTAGGCAATATGAAATGTTGAAAAACTAAATTTCTTTCACAATATTCATAACAGCGTTGCTAGGCATTTTAAAATGTTGAAAAAATAAATTTTTTTCACATTATTCATAACAGCGTTGCTAAGCATTTTGAAATGTTGAAAAAATAATTTTTTTTCACAATATTCAGAACAGCGTTGCTAGGCATTTTGAAATGTTGAAAAAATATACTTTTTTTCCAAAATTCGTGAAAGCGTTGCTAGGCATTTTGAAATGTGGAAAAAAAATATATTTTTTTTACAAATTCATAAAAGCGTTGATAGGCATTTTGAAATGTTGAAAAAATATATTTCTTTCACACAATTATTGCAAGCGTTGCTAGGCATTTTAAAATGTTGAATAAATATATTTTATTCACACAAATATTGAAAGAGTTGCTTGGCATTTTAAAATGTTGAAAAAATATATTTTTGTACAAAATTCATGAAAGCGTTGCTAGGCATTATGAAATGTTGAAAAAATAATTTTGTTTACAAAATTCATGAAAGCGTTGTTAGGCATTTTGAAATGTTAAAAAAATATATATTTTTGTACAAAATTCATGAAAGCGTTGCTAGGCATTATGAAATGTTTTAAAAAAATAATTTTGTTTACAAAATTCATGAAAGCAATGTTAGGCATTTTGAAATGTTGAAAAAATATATATTTTTCACAAAATTCATGAAAGCGTTGCTAGGCATTTTGAAATGTTGAAAAAATATATTTTTTTTACAAAATTCATGAAAGCGTTGCTAGGCATTTTGAAATGTTGAAAAAATTTACTTTTTTTTACAAAATTCGTGAAAGCGTTGCTAGGTATTTTGAAATGTTGAAAAAATATATTTTTTTACAAATTTCGAAAAAGCGTAGCTAGGCATTTTGAAATGTTAAAAAATATATTTTTTTCACATTATTCATAACAGCGTTGCTAGGTATTTTGAAATGTTGAAAAAATATATTTTTTTACAAAATTCATAAAAGCGTTGCTAGGCATTTTGAAATGTGGAAAAAATATATTTTTTTCACACAATTATTGATAGCGTTGCTAGGCATTTTAAAATGTAAAAAACAAAAATTTTTTTTACAAAATTCATGAAAGGGTTGCTAGGCATTTTGAAATGTTGAAAAAATATACTTTTTTACAAAATTCGTGAAAGCGTTGCTAGGTTTTTTGAAATGTTGAAATAATATATTTTTTTACAAATTTCGAAAGAGCGTTGCTAGGCATTTTGAAATGTTGAAAAAATATATTTTTTTCACATTATTCATAACAGCGTTGCTAGGTATTTTGAAATGTTGAAAAAATATATTATTTTTACAAAATTCGTAAAAGCGTTGCTAGGCATTTTGAAATGTGGAGAAAATATATTTTTTTCACACAATTATTGATAGCGTTGCTAGGCATTTTAAAATGTTGAAAAAAATATATTGTTTTTACAAAATTCATGAAAGCGTTGATAGGCATTTTGAAATGTTGAAAAAATATACTTTTTTTACAAAATTCGTGAAAGCGTTGCTAGGTTTTTTGAAATGTTGAAATAATATATTTTTTTACAAATTTCGAAAGAGCGTTGCTAGGCATTTTGAAATGTTGAAAAAATATATTTTTTTCACATTATTCATAACAGCGTTGCTAGGTATTTTGAAATGTTGAAAAAATATATTATTTTTACAAAATTCGTAAAAGCGTTGCTAGGCATTTTGAAATGTGGAGAAAATATATTTTTTTCACACAATTATTGATAGCGTTGCTAGGCATTTTAAAATGTTGAAAAAAATATATTGTTTTTACAAAATTCATGAAAGCGTTGATAGGCATTTTGAAATGTTGAAAAAATATATTTTTTTTACTAATTTTGAAAAAGCGTTGCTAGGCAATATGAAATGTTGAAAAAATAAAGGTTTTTCATATTATTCATAACAGCGTTGCTAAGCATTTTGAAATGTTGAAAAACTAAATTTCTTTCACAATATTCATAACAGCGTTGCTAGGCATTTTAAAATTTAGAAAAAATAAATGTTTTTCATATTATTCATAACAGCGTTGCTAAGCATTTTGAAATGTTGAAAAACTAAATTTCTTTCACAATATTCATAACAGCGTTGCTAGGCATTTTAAAATGTTGGAAAAATAAATTTTTTTCACATTATTCATAACAGCGTTGCTAAGCATTTTGAAATGTTGAAAAAATATTTTTTTTTCACAATATTCAGAACAGCGTTGCTAGGCATTTTGAAATGTTGAAAAAATATACTTTTTTCCAAAATTCGTGAAAGCGTTGCTAGGCATTTTGAAATGTTGAAAAAATATATTTTGTTTACAAAATTCGTGAAAGCGTTGCTAGGCATTTTGAAATGTTGAAAAATATACTTTTTATTACAAAATTCGTGAAAGCGTTGCTAGGTATTTTGAAATGTTGAAAAAACATATTTTTTTTACAAATTTCGAAAAATCGTTGCTAGGCATTTTGAAATGTTGAAAAAATATATTTTTTTCACATTATTCATAACAGCATTGCTAGGTATTTTGAAATGTTGAAAAAATATATTTTTTTTACAAAATCCATAAAAGCGTTGCTAGGCATTTTGAAATGTGCAAAAAATATATATTGTTTACCAAATTCATGAAAGCGTTGCTAGGCATTTTGAAATATTGAAAAAATATATTTTTTTAACAAAATTCATGAAAGCGTTGCTAGGCATTTTGAAATGTTGAAAAAATAATTTTTTTTCACAATATTCATAACTGCGTTTCTAGGCATTTTGAAATGTTGAAAAAATATACTTTTTTTACAAAATTCGTGATATCGTTGCTAGGCATTTTGAAATGTGGAGAAAATATATTTTTTTCACACAATTATTGATAGCGTTGCTAGGCATTTTAAAATGTTGAAAAAAATATATTGTTTTTACAAAATTCATGAAAGCGTTGATAGGCATTTTGAAATGTTGAAAAAATATATTTTTTTTACTAATTTTGAAAAAGCGTTGCTAGGCAATATGAAATGTTGAAAAAATAAAGGTTTTTCATATTATTCATAACAGCGTTGCTAAGCATTTTGAAATGTTGAAAAACTAAATTTCTTTCACAATATTCATAACAGCGTTGCTAGGCATTTTAAAATTTAGAAAAAATAAATGTTTTTCATATTATTCATAACAGCGTTGCTAAGCATTTTGAAATGTTGAAAAACTAAATTTCTTTCACAATATTCATAACAGCGTTGCTAGGCATTTTAAAATGTTGGAAAAATAAATTTTTTTCACATTATTCATAACAGCGTTGCTAAGCATTTTGAAATGTTGAAAAAATATTTTTTTTTCACAATATTCAGAACAGCGTTGCTAGGCATTTTGAAATGTTGAAAAAATATACTTTTTTCCAAAATTCGTGAAAGCGTTGCTAGGCATTTTGAAATGTTGAAAAAATATATTTTGTTTACAAAATTCGTGAAAGCGTTGCTAGGCATTTTGAAATGTTGAAAAATATACTTTTTATTACAAAATTCGTGAAAGCGTTGCTAGGTATTTTGAAATGTTGAAAAAACATATTTTTTTTACAAATTTCGAAAAATCGTTGCTAGGCATTTTGAAATGTTGAAAAAATATATTTTTTTCACATTATTCATAACAGCATTGCTAGGTATTTTGAAATGTTGAAAAAATATATTTTTTTTACAAAATCCATAAAAGCGTTGCTAGGCATTTTGAAATGTGCAAAAAATATATATTGTTTACCAAATTCATGAAAGCGTTGCTAGGCATTTTGAAATATTGAAAAAATATATTTTTTTAACAAAATTCATGAAAGCGTTGCTAGGCATTTTGAAATGTTGAAAAAATAATTTTTTTTCACAATATTCATAACTGCGTTTCTAGGCATTTTGAAATGTTGAAAAAATATACTTTTTTTACAAAATTCGTGATATCGTTGCTAGGCATTTTGAAATGTTGAAAAAAATATATTGTTTTTACAAAATTCATGAAAGCGTTGATAGGCATTTTGAAATGTTGAAAAAATATATTTTCTTTACAAAATTCATGAAAGCGTTGCTAGTCATTTGAAATATTGAAAAAATATATTTTTTTACCAAAATTCAAGAAAGCGTTGCTAGGCATTTTGAAATGTTGAAAAAATATATTTGTTTTACAAATTTCGAAAAAGCGTTGCTAGGCATTTTGAAATGTTGAAAAAATATACTTTTTTTCCAAAATTCGTGAAAGCGTTGCTAGACATTTTAAAATGTTGAGAAATATATTTTTTTACATTATTCATAAGAGGTGTTGCTAGGCATTTAGAAATGTTGAAAAAATTAATTTTTTCACACATTTATTGAAAGCGTTGCTAACCATTTTGAAATGTTGAAAAAATATATTTCTTCACATTATATATAAGAGCGTTGCTAGGCATTTTAAAATGTTGAAACAATATATTTTTTCACACAATTTTTGAAAGCGTTGCTATGCATTTTGAAATGTTGAAAAAATATATTTCTTCACATTATACATAAGAGCGCTGCTAGGCATTTAGAAATGTTGGAAAAATATATTTTTTCAGAAAATTCTTGAAAGCGTTGCTAGGCATTTTGAAATGTTAAAAAAATATATTTTTTCACAAAATTCATGAAAGCGTTGCTAGGAATTATGAAATGTTGACAAAATAAATTTTTTTCACATTAATCATAATAGCGTTGCTAGGCATTTTGAAATGTTAAAAAAATATATTTTTTTTACAAAATTCATGAAAGCATTGCTAGGCTATATGAATTGTTGAAAAAATAATTTTTTTTCACATTATTCATAACTGCGTTGCTAGGTATTTTGAAATGTTGAAAAAATATATTTTTTTTACAAAATCCATAAAAGCGTTGCTAGGCATTTTGAAATGTGCAAAAAATATATATTGTTTACCAAATTCATGAAAGCGTTGCTAGGCATTTTGAAATATTGAAAAAATATATTTTTTTAACAAAATTCATGAAAGCGTTGCTAGGCATTTTGAAATGTTGAAAAAATAATTTTTTTTCACAATATTCATAACTGCGTTTCTAGGCATTTTGAAATGTTGAAAAAATATACTTTTTTTACAAAATTCGTGATATCGTTGCTAGGCATTTTGAAATGTTGAAAAAAATATATTGTTTTTACAAAATTCATGAAAGCGTTGATAGGCATTTTGAAATGTTGAAAAAATATATTTTCTTTACAAAATTCATGAAAGCGTTGCTAGTCATTTGAAATATTGAAAAAATATATTTTTTTACCAAAATTCAAGAAAGCGTTGCTAGGCATTTTGAAATGTTGAAAAAATATATTTGTTTTACAAATTTCGAAAAAGCGTTGCTAGGCATTTTGAAATGTTGAAAAAATATACTTTTTTTCCAAAATTCGTGAAAGCGTTGCTAGACATTTTAAAATGTTGAGAAATATATTTTTTTACATTATTCATAAGAGGTGTTGCTAGGCATTTAGAAATGTTGAAAAAATTAATTTTTTCACACATTTATTGAAAGCGTTGCTAACCATTTTGAAATGTTGAAAAAATATATTTCTTCACATTATATATAAGAGCGTTGCTAGGCATTTTAAAATGTTGAAACAATATATTTTTTCACACAATTTTTGAAAGCGTTGCTATGCATTTTGAAATGTTGAAAAAATATATTTCTTCACATTATACATAAGAGCGCTGCTAGGCATTTAGAAATGTTGGAAAAATATATTTTTTCAGAAAATTCTTGAAAGCGTTGCTAGGCATTTTGAAATGTTAAAAAAATATATTTTTTCACAAAATTCATGAAAGCGTTGCTAGGAATTATGAAATGTTGACAAAATAAATTTTTTTCACATTAATCATAATAGCGTTGCTAGGCATTTTGAAATGTTAAAAAAATATATTTTTTTTACAAAATTCATGAAAGCATTGCTAGGCTATATGAATTGTTGAAAAAATAATTTTTTTTCACATTATTCATAACTGCGTTGCTAGGCATTTTGAAATGTTGAAAAAATATATTTTTTTTACAAAATTCATGAAAGCGTTGCTAGGCATTTTGAAATGTTGAAAAAATTAATTTTGATTTCAAAATTCATGAAAGCGTTGCTAGGCATTACGAAATGTTAAAAAAATAAATGTTTTTCACATTATTCATAACAGCGTTGCTAGGCATTTTGAAATGTTGAAAAAATTAATTTTTTTCACACAATTATTGAAAGAGTTGCTAGGCATTTTGAAATGTTGAAAAAATTAATTTTGATTACAAAATTCATGAAAGCGTTGCTAGGCATTACGAAATGTTAAAAAAATAAATGTTTTTCACATTATTCATAACTGCGTTGCTAGGCATTTTGAAATGTTGAAAAAATAAATTTTTTGTACAAAATTCATAAAAGCGTTGCTAGGCATTTTGAAATGTTGAAAAAATTAATTTTGTTTACAAAATACATGAAAGCGTTGCTAGGCATTATGAAATGTTAAAAAAATAAATGTTTTTCACATTATTCATGACAGCGTTGCTAGGCATTTTGAAATGTTAAAAAAAAAATATTTTTTTTACAAAATTGATGAAAGCGTTACTTGGCATTTTGAAATGTTTAAAAAATAAATTTTTTTCACACAATTATTGATAGCGTTGCTAGGCATTTTAAAATGTTGAAAACATATATTTTTCTTACAAAATTCATGAAAGGGTTGCTAGGCATTATGTAAAGTTGAAAAATATATTTTTTTTTACAAAATTCGTGAAAGCGTTGCTAGGCAATATGAAATGTAGAAAAAATAAATTTGTTTCACAATATTCATAACTGCGTTTCTAGGCATTTTGAAATTTTGAAAAAATATACTTTTTTTACAAAATTCGTGATATCGTTGCTAGGCCTTTTGAAATGTTGAAAAAAATATATTGTTTTTACAAAATTCATGAAAGCGTTGATAGGCATTTTGAAATGTTGAAAAAATATATTTTCTTTACAAAACTAATGAAAGCGTTGCTAGTCATTTGAAAAATTGAAAAAATATATTTTTTTACCAAAATTCATGAAAGCGTTGCTAGGCATTTTGAAATGTTGAAAAAATTAATTTTGTTTACAAAATTCATGAAAGTGTTGCTAGGCATTATGAAATGTTAAAGAAATAAATGTTTTTCACATTATTCATAACAGCGTTGCTAGGCATTTTGAAATGATGAAAAAATATATTTTTTTCACAAAATTCATGAAAGCGTTGCTAGGCTATATGAATTGTTGAAAAAATAATTTTTTTTCACATTGTTCATAACTGCGTTGCTAGGCATTTTGAAATGTAAAAAAAATATATTTTTTCTACAAAATTCATGAAAGCGTTGCTAGGCATTTTGAAATGTTGAAAAAATTAATTTTGATTACAAAATTCATGAAAGCGTTGCTAGGCATTACGAAATGTTAAAAAAATAAATGTTTTTCACATTATTCATGACAGCGTTGCTAAGCATTTTGAAATGTTGAAAAAATTAATTTTTTTCACAAAATTATTGAAAGTGTTGCTAGGCATTTTAAAATGTTGAAAAAATATATTTTTGTACAAAATTGATGAAAGCGTTACTTGGCATTTTGAAATGTGAAAAAATATATTTTTTTCACACAATTATTGATAGCGTTGCTAGGCATTTTAAAATGTTAAAAACATATATTTTTTTTACAAAATTCATGAAAGGGTTGCTAGGCATTATGTAAAGTAGAAAAATATATTCTTTTTTACAAAATTCGTGAAAGCGTTGCTAGGCAATATGAAATGTAGAAAAAATAAATTTGTTTCACAATATCCATAACAGCGTTGCTAGGCATTTTAAAATGTTAAAAAAATATATTTTTTCACAAAATTCATGAAAGCGTCGCTAGGCATTTTGAAATGTTGAAAAAAAATATTTTTTTTACAAAATTCATGAAAGCGTTGCTAGGCATTTTGAAATGTGGAAAAAATATATTTTGTTTACCAAGTTCATGAAAGCCTTGCTAGGCATTTTGAATTGTTGAAAAAATAAATTTTCTTCACAAAACTGATGAAAGCGTTGCTAGGCATTTTGAAATGTTGAAAAAATATATTTTTTTTTATAAAATTCATGAAAGCGTTGCTAGGCAATATGAAATGTTGAAAAAATAAATTTTTTCACACATTTATTGAAAGCGTTGCTAACCATTTTGCAATGTTGAAAAAATATATTTTTTCACACAATTATTGAAAGAGTTGCTAGGCATTTTGAAATTTTGAAAAAATATATTTTTTTTACAAAATTCATGAAAGCGTTGCTATGCATTTTAAAATGTTGAAAAAATATATTTTTTCACAAAATTCATGAAAGCGTTGCTATGCATTTTAAAATGTTGAAATAATTAACTTTTTTTTACAATATTCGTGAAAGCGTTGCTAGGCATTATGAAATATTGAAAAAATAATTTTTTTCACAATATATATAAAAGCGTGGCTAGGCATTTTGAAATGTGGAAAAAATATATTATGTTTACCAAATTCATGAAAGCGTTGATAGGCATTTTGAAATGTTGAAAAAATATATTTCTTTCACACAATTATTGCAAGCGTTGCTAGGCATTTTAAAATGTTGAAAAAATATATTTTATTCACACAAATATTGCAAGAGTTGCTAGGCATTTTAAAATGTTGAAAAAATATATATTTTTCACAAAATTCATAAAAGCGTTGCTAGGCATTTTGAAATGTTGAAAAAATATATTTATTTCACAAAATTCATGAAAGCGTTGCTAGGCATTTTGAGATGTTGAAAAAATATACCTTTTTTTACAAAATTCGTGAAAGCGTTGCTAGGTATTTTGAAATGTTGAAAAAATATATTTTTTTTACAAAATTCATGAAAGCTTTGCTAGGCATTTTGAAATGTTGAAAAAATATACTTTTTTTTACAAAATTCGTGAAAGCGTTGCTATGCATTTTGAAATGTGGAAAAAAATATATTTTTTTTACAAAATTCATAAAGCGTTGATAGGTATTTTGAAATGTTGAAAAAATATATTTTTTTACAAATTTCGAAAAAGCGTTGCTAGGCGTTTTGAAATGTTTAAAAAAATATATTTTTTTCACATTATTCATAACAGCGTTGCTAGGTATTTTGAAATGTTGAAAAAATATATTTTTTTTACAAAATTCATAAAAGCGTTGCTAGGCATTTTGAAATGTGGAAAAAATATTTTTTTTCACACAATTATTGATAGCGTTGCTAGGCATTTTAAAATGTAGAAAACATATATTTTTTTCACAAAATTCATGAAAGGGTTGCTAGGCATTTTGAAATGTTGAAAAAATATACTTTTTTTTACAAAATTTGTGAAAGCGTTGCTATGCATTTTGAAATGTGGAAAAAAATATATTTTTTTTACAAAATTCATAAAGCTTTGATAGGCATTTTGAAATGTTGAAAAAATATATTTCTTTCACACAATTATTGCAAGCGTTGCTAGGCATTTTAAAATGTTAAAAAAATATATTTTATTCACACAAATATGGAGAGAGTTGCTAGGCATTTTAAAATGTTGAAAAAATATATTTTTCTACAAAATTCATGAAAGCGTTGCTAGGCATTATGAAATGTTGAAAAAATAATTTTGTTTACAAAATACATGAAAGCGTTGTTAGGCATTTTGAAATGTTGAAAAAATATATATTTTTCACAAAATTCATGAAAGCGTTGCTAGGCATTTTGAAATGTTGAAAAAATATATTTTTTCACATTATTCATAACAGCGTTGCTAGGTATTTTGAAATGTTGAAAAAATATATTTTTTTTACAAAATTCATAAAAGCGTTGCTAGGCATTTTGAAATGTGGAAAAAATATATTTTTTTCACACAATTATTGATAGCGTTGCTAGGCATTTTAAAATGTAGAAAACATATATTTTTTTTACAAAATTCATGAAAGGGTTGCTAGGCATTTTGAAATGTTGAAAAAATATACTTTTTTTTACAAAATTCGTGAAAGCGTTGCTAGGTATTTTGAAATGTTGAAAAAATATATTTTTTTACAAATTTCGAAAAGCGTTGCTAGGCATTTTGAAATGTTGAAAAAATATATTTTTTTCACATTATTCATAACCGCGTTGCTAGGTATTTTGAAATGTTGAAAAAATATACTTTTTTTCCAAAATTCGTGAAAGCGTTGCTAGGCATTTTGAAATGTGGAAAAAATAATTTTGTTTACAAAATTCATGAAAGCGTTGTTAGGCATTTTGAAATGTTGAAAAAATATATATTTTTCACAAAATTCATGAAAGCGTTGCTAGGTATTTTGAAATGTTGAAAAAATAAATTTTTTTTACAAAATTCATGAAAGCGTTGCTAGGCATTTTGAAATGTTGAAAAAATATACCTTTTTTTACAAAATTCGTGAAAGCGTTGCTAGGTATTTTGAAATGTTGAAAAAATATATTTTTTTTTACAAAATTCATGAAAGCGTTGCTAGGCATTTTGAAATGTTGAAAAAATATACTTTTTTTTACAAAATTCGTGAAAGCGTTGCTAGGTATTTTGAAATGCTGAAAAAATATATTTTTTTACAAATTTCGAAAAAGCGTTGCTAGGCATTTTGAAATGTTGAAAAAATATATTTTTTTCACATTATTCATAACAGCGTTGCTAGGTATTTTGAAATGTTGAAAAAATATATTTTTTTTACAAAATTCATAAAAGCGTTGCTAGGCATTTTGAAATGTGGAAAAAATATATTTTTTTCACACAATTATTGATAGCGTTGCTAGGTATTTTAAAATGTAGAAAACATATATTTTTTTTACAAAATTCATGAAAGGGTTGCTAGGCATTTTGAAATGTTGAAAAAATATACTTTTTTTTACAAAATTCGTGAAAGCGTTGCTAGGTATTTTGAAATGTTGAAAAAATATATTTTTTTACAAATTTCGAAAAAGCGTTGCTAGGCATTTTGAAATGTTGAAAAAATATATTTTTTTCACATTATTCATAACAGCGTTGCTAGGTATTTTGAAATGTTGAAAAAATATACTTTTTTTCCAAAATTTGTGAAAGCGTTGCTAGGCATTTTGAAATGTGGAAAAAAATATATTTTTTTTACAAAGATCATGAAAGCGTTGATAGGCATTTTGAAATGTTGAAAAAATATATTTCTTTCACACAATTATTGCAAGCGTTGCTAGGCATTTTAAAATGTTGAAAAAATATATTTTATTCACACAAATATTGAAAGAGTTGCTAGGCATTTTAAAATGTTGAAAAAATATATTTTTGTACAAAATTCATCAAAGCGTTGCTAGGCATTATGAAATGTTGAAAAAATAATTTTGTTTACAAAATTCATGAAAGCGTTGTTAGGCATTTTGAAATGTTGAAAAAATATATATTTTTCACAAAATTCATGAAAGCGTTGCTAGGCATTTTGAAATGTTGAAAACATATATTTTTTTTACAAAATTCATGAAAGGGTTGCTAGGCATTTTGAAATGTTGAAAAAATATATTTTTTTTACTAATTTTGAAAAAGCGTTGCTAGGCATTTTGAAATGTTGAAAAAATATATTTTTTCACATTATTCATAACAGCGTTGCTAGGTATTTTGAAATGTTAAAAAAATATATTTTTTTTACAAAATTCATAAAAGCGTTGCTAGGCATTTTGAAATGTGGAAAAAATATATTTTTTTCACAAAATTATTGATAGCGTTGCTAGGCATTTTAAAATGTTGAAAACATATATTTTTTTTACAAAATTCATGAAAGGGTTGCTAGGCATTTTGAAATGTTGAAAAAATATATTTTTTTTACTAATTTTGAAAAAGCGTTGCTAGGCAATATGAAATGTTGAAAAACTAAATTTCTTTCACAATATTCATAACAGCGTTGCTAGGCATTTTGAAATGTTGAAAAAATAAATGTTTTTCATATTATTCATAACAGCGTTGCTAAGCATTTTGAAATGTTGAAAAACTAAATTTCTTTCACAATATTCATAACAGCGTTGCTAGGCATTTTAAAATGTTGAAAAAATAAATTTTTTTCACATTATTCATAACAGCGTTGCTAAGCATTTTGAAATGTTGAAAAAATAATTTTTTTTCACAATATTCAGAACAGCGTTGCTAGGCATTTTGAAATGTTGAAAAAATATACTTTTTTCCAAAATTCGTGAAAGCGTTGCTAGGCATTTTGAAATGTGGAAAAAAATATATTTTTTTTACAAAATTCATGAAAGCGTTGATAGGCATTTTGAAATGTTGACAAAATATACTTTTTTTTACAAAATTCGTGAAAGCGTTGCTAGGTATTTTGAAATGTTGAAAAAATATATTTTTTTTACAAATTTCGAAAAAGCGTTGCTAGGCATTTTAAAATGTTGACAAAATATATTTTTTTCACATTATTCATAACAGCGTTGCTAGGTATTTTGAAATGTTGAAAAAATATATTTTTTTTACAAAATTCATAAAAGCGTTGCTACGCATTTTGAAATGTGGAAAAAATATATTTTTTTCACACAATTATTGATAGCGTTGCTAGGCATTTTAAAATGTAGAAAACATATATTTTTTTTACAAAATTCATGAAAGGGTTGCTAGGCATTTTGAAATGTTGAAAAAATATATTTTTTTTACAAAATTCATAAAAGCGTTGCTAGGCATTTTGAAATGTTGAAAAACTAAATTTCTTTCACAATATTCATAACAGCGTTGCTAGGCATTTTAAAATGTTGAAAAAATAAATGTTTTTCATATTATTCATAACTGCGTTGCTAGGCATTTTGAAATGTTGAAAAACTAAATTTCTTTCACAATATTCATAACAGCGTTGCTAGGCATTTTAAAATGTTGAAAAAATAAATGTTTTTCATATTATTCATAACTGCGTTGCTAAGCATTTTGAAATGTTGAAAAACTAAATTTCTTTCACAATATTCATAACAGCGTTGCTAGGCATTTTAAAATGTTGAAAAAATAAATGTTTTTCATATTATTCATAACAGCGTTGCTAAGCATTCTGAAATGTTGAAAAACCTAATTTCTTTCACAATATTCATAACAGCGTTGCTAGGCATTTTAAAATGTTGAAAAAATAAATTTTTTTCACATTATTCATAACAGCGTTGCTAAGCAATTTGAAATGTTGAAAAAATAATTTTTTTTCACAATATTCAGAACAGCGTTGCTAGGCATTTTGAAATGTTGAAAAATTATACTTTTTTCCAAAATTCGTGAAAGCGTTGCTAGGCATTTTGAAATGTTGAAAAATATACTTTTTTTTACAAAATTCGTGAAAGCGTTGCTAGGTATTTTGAAATGTTGAAGAAATATATTTTTTTTACAAATTTCGAAAAAGCGTTGCTAGGCATTTTGATATGTTGAAAAAATATATTTTTTTCACATTATTCATAACAGCGTTGCTAGGCACTTTGAAATGTGGAAAAAATATATATTGTTTACCAAATTCATGAAAGCGTTGCTAGGCATTTTGAAATATAGAAAAAATATATTTTTTTAACAAAATTCATGAAAGCGTTGCTAGGCATTTTGAAATGTTGAAAAAATATATTTTTTTTACAAAATTCATAAAAGAGTTGCTAGGCATTTTGAAATGTGGAAAAAATATATTTTTTCACACAATTATTGATAGCGTTGCTAGGCATTTTAAAATGTAGAAAACATATATCTTTTTTACAAAATTCATGAAAGGGTTGCTAGGCATTTTGAAATGTTGAAAAAATATACTTTTTTTTACAAAATTCGTGAAAGCGTTGCTAGGTATTTTGAAATGTTGAAAAAATATATTTTTTTACAAATTTCGAAAAAGCGTTGCTAGGCATTTTGAAATGTTGAAAAAATATATTTTTTTCACATTATTCATAACAGCGTTGCTAGGTATTTTGAAATGTTGAAAAAATAATTTTGTTTACAAAATTCATGAAAGCGTTGTTAGGCATTTTGAAATGTTGAAAAAATATATATTTTTCACAAAATTCATGAAAGCGTTGCTAGGCATTTTGAAATGTTGAAAACATATATTTTTTTTACAAAATTCATGAAAGGGTTGCTTTGCATTTTGAAATGTTGAAAAAATATATTTTTTTTACTAATTTTGAAAAAGCGTTGCTAGGCATTTTGAAATGTTGAAAAAATATATTTTTTCACATTATTCATAACAGCGTTGCTAGGTATTTTGAAATGTTGAAAAAATATATTTTTTTTACAAAATTCATAAAAGCGTTGCTAGGCATTTTGAAATGTGGAAAAAATATATTTTTTTCACACAATTATTGATAGCGTTGCTAGGCATTTTAAAATGTTGAAAACATATATTTTTTTTACAAAATTCATGAAAGGGTTGCTAGGCATTTTGAAATATTGAAAAAATATATTTTGTTTACAAAATTCATGAAAGCGTTGCTAGGCATTTTGAAATGTTGAAAAATATACTTTTTTTTACAAAATTCGTGAAAGCGTTGCTAGGTATTTTGAAATGTTGAAAAAATATATTTTTTTTACAAATTTCGAAAAAGCGTGGCTAGGCATTTTGATATGTTGAAAAAATATATTTTTTTCACATTATTCATAACAGCGTTGCTAGGTATTTTGAAATGTTGAAAAAATATATTTTTTTTACAAAATTCATAAAAGCATTGCTAGGCACTTTGAAATGTGGAAAAAATATATATTGTTTACCAAATTCATGAAAGCGTTGCTAGGCATTTTGAAATATTGAAAAAATATATTTTTTTAACAAAATTCATGAAAGCGTTGCTAGGCATTTTGAAATGTTGAAAAAATATATTTTTTTTACAAAATTCATAAAAGAGTTGCTAGGCATTTTGAAATGTGGAAAAAATATATTTTTTCACACAATTATTGATAGCGTTGCTAGGCATTTAAAAATGTAGAAAACATATATCTTTTTTACAAAATTCATGAAAGGGTTGCTAGGCATTTTGAAATGTTGAAAAAATATACTTTTTTTTACAAAATTCGTGAAAGCGTTGCTAGGTATTTTGAAATGTTGAAAAAATATATTTTTTTACAAATTTCGAAAAAGCGTTGCTAGGCATTTTGAAATGTTGAAAAAATATATTTTTTTCACATTATTCATAACAGCGTTGCTAGGTATTTTGAAATGTTGAAAAAATATACTTTTTTTCCAAAATTTGTGAAAGCATTGCTAGGCATTTTGAAATGTGGAAAAAAATATATTTTTTTTACAAAGATCATGAACGCGTTGATAGGCATTTTGAAATGTTGAAAAAATATATTTCTTTCACACACTTATTGCAAGCGTTGCTAGGCATTTTAAAATGTTGAAAAAATATATTTTATTCACACAAATATTGAAAGAGTTGCTAGGCATTTTAAAATGTTAAAAAAATATATTTTTGTACAAAATTCATGAAAGCGTTGCTAGGCATTATGAAATGTTGAAAAAATAATTTTGTTTACAAAATTCATGAAAGCGTTGTTAGGCATTTTGAAATGTTGAAAAAATATATATTTTTCACAAAATTCATGAAAGCGTTGCTAGGCATTTTGAAATGTTGAAAACATATATTTTTTTTACAAAATTCATGAAAGGGTTGCTAGGCATTTTGATATGTTGAAAAAATATATTTTTTTTACTAATTTTGAAAAAGCGTTGCTAGGCATTTTGAAATGTTGAAAAAATATATTTTTTCACATTATTCATAACAGCGTTGCTAGGTATTTTGAAATGTTGAAAAAATATATTTTTTTTACAAAATTCATAAAAGCGTTGCTAGGCATTTTGAAATGTGGAAAAAATATATTTTTTTCACACAATTATTGATAGCGTTGCTAGGCATTTTAAAATGTTGAAAACATATATTTTTTTTACAAAATTCATGAAAGGGTTGCTAGGCATTTTGAATTGTTGAAAAAATATATTTTTTTTACTAATTTTGAAAAAGCGTTGCTAGGCAATATGAAATGTTTAAAAACTAAATTTCTTTCACAATATTCATAACAGCGTTGCTAGGCATTTTGAAATGTTGAAAAAATAATTTTTTTTCACAATATTCAGAACAGCGTTGCTAGGCATTTTGAAATGTTGAAAAAATATACTTTTTTCCAAAATTCGTGAAAGCGTTGCTAGGCATTTTAAAATGTGGAAAAAAATTTATTTTTTTTACAAAATTCATGAAAGCGTTGATAGGCATTTTGAAATGTTGAAAAAATATATCTCTTTCACACAATTATTGCAAGCGTTGCTAGGCATTTTAAATTGTTGAAAAAATATATTTTATTCACACAAATATTGAAAGAGTTGCTAGGCATTTTAAAATGTTGAAAAAATATATTTTTGTACAAAATTCATGAAAGCGTTGCTAGGCATTATGCAATGTTGAAAAAATAATTTTGTTTACAAAATTCATGAAAGCGTTGTTAAGCATTTTGAAATGTTGAAAAAATATATATTTTTCACAAAATTCATGAAAGCGTTGCTAGGCATTTTGAAATGTTGAAAAAATATATTTTCTTTACAAAATTCATGAAAGCGTTGCTAGGCATTTTGAAATGTTGAAAAAATATACTTTTTTTTACAAAATTCGTGAAAGCGTTGCAAGGTATTTTGAAATGTTGAAAAAATATATTTTTTTACAAATTTCGAAAAAGCGTTGCTAGGCATTTTGAAATGTGGAAAAAATATATTTTTTTCACGCAATTATTGATAGCGTTGCTAGGCATTTTAAAATGTAGAAAACATATATTTTTTTACAAAATTCATGAAAGGGTTGCTAGGCATTTTGAAATGTTGAAAAAATATACTTTTTTTTACAAAATTCGTGAAAGCGTTGCTAGGTATTTTGAAATGTTGAAAAAATATATTTTTTTACAAATTTGGAAAAAGCGTTGCTAGGCATTTTGAAATGTTGGAAAAATATATTTTTTTCACATTATTCATAACAGCGTTGCTAGGTATTTTGAAATGTTGAAAAAATATATTTTTTTTACAAAATTCATAAAAGCGTTGCTAGGCATTTTGAAATGTGGAAAAAATATATTTCTTTCACACAATTATTGATAGCGTTGTTAGGCATTTTGAAATGTTGAAAACATATATTTATTTTACAAAATTCATGAAAGGGTTGCTAGGCATTTTGAAATGTTGAAAAAATATACTTTTTTTTACAAAATTCGTGAAAGCGTTGCTAGGTATTTTGAAATGTTGAAAAAATATATTTTTTTACAAATTTCGAAAAAGCGTTGCTAGGCATTTTGAAATGTTGAAAAAATATATTTTTTTCACATTATTCATAACAGCGTTGCTAGGTATTTTGAAATGTTGAAAAAATATATCTTTTTTACAAAATTCATAAAAGCGTTGCTAGGCATTTTGAAATGTGGAAAAAATATATTTTTTTCACACAATTATTGATAGCGTTGCTAGGCATTTTAAAATGTTGAAAACATATATTTATTTTACAAAATTCATGAAAGGGTTGCTAGGCATTTTGAAATGTTGAAAAATATATTTTGTTTACAAAATTCATGAAAGTGTTGCTAGGCATTTTGAAATGTTGAAAAATATACTTTTTTTTACAAAATTCGTGAAAGCGTTGCTAGGTATTTTGAAATGTTGAAAAAATATATTTTTTTTACAAATTTCGAAAAAGCGTTGCTAGGCATTTTGATATGTTGAAAAAATATATTTTTTTCACATTATTCATAACAGCGTTGCTAGGTATTTTGAAATGTTGAAAAAATATATTTTTTTTACAAAATTCATAAAAGCGTTGCTAGGCACTTTGAAATGTGGAAAAAATATATCTTGTTTACCAAATTCATGAAAGCGTTGCTAGGCATTTTGAAATATTGAAAAAATATATTTTTTTAACAAAATTCATGAAAGCGTTGCTAGGCATTTTGAAATGTTGAAAAAATATTTTTTTTTCACAATATTCATAACTGCGTTTTTAGGCATTTTGAAATGTTGAAAAAATATACTTTTTTTACAAAATTCGTGATATTGTTGCTAGGCATTTTGAAATGTTGAAATAAATATATTGTTTTTACAAAATTCATGAAAGCGTTGATAGGCATTTTGAAATGTTGAAAAAATATATTTTCTTTACAAAATTCATGAAAGCGTTGCTAGTCATTTGAAATATTGAAAAAATATATTTTTTTATCAAAATTCATGAAAGTGTTGCTAGGCATTATGAAATGTTAAAGAAATAAATGTTTTTCACATTATTCATAACAGCGTTGCTAGGCATTTTGAAATGATGAAAAAATATATTTTTTTCACAAAATTCATGAAAGCGTTGCTAGGCATTTTGAAATTTTGAAAAAATATATTTTTTTTACGAATTTCGAAAAAGCGTTGCTAGGCATTTTGAAATGTTGAAAAAAAATATTTTTTTCAAATTATTCATAACAGCGTTGCTAAGCATTTTGAAATGTTGAAAAAATATTTTTTTTTCACAATATTCAGAACAGCGTTGCTAGGCATTGAGAAATGTTGAAAAAATTAATTTTGTTTACAAAATTCATGAAAGCGTTGCTAGGAATTTTGAAATGTTGAAATAATATATATTTTTCACAAAATTCATGAAAGCGTTGCTAGGCATTTTGAAATGTTGAAAATATATACTATTTTTTACAAAATTCGTGAAAGCGTTGCTAGGTATTTTGAAATGTTGAAAAAATATATTTTTTTTACAAATTTCGTAAAAGCGTTGCTAGGCATTTTGAAATGTTGAAAAAATATAATTTTTTCACATTATTCATAACAGCGTTGCTAGGTATTTTGATATGTTGAAAAAATATATTTTTTTTACAAAATTCATAAAAGCGTTGCTAGGCATTTTGAAATGTGGAAAAAATATATATTGTTTACCAAATTCATGAATTCGTTGCTAGGCATTTTGAAATATTGAAAAAATATATTTTTTTAACAAAATTCATGAAAGCGTTGCTAGGCATTTTGAAATGTTGAAAAACTTAATTTTGTTTACATAATTCATGAAAGCGTTGCTAGGCATTATGAAATGTTGAAAAAATATGTTTTTTTCACACAATTATTGATAGCGTTGCTAGGCTATATGAAATGTTGAAAAAATAATTTTTTTATAATTATTCATAACAGCGTTGCTAGGCATTTTGAAATGTTGAAAAAATATTTTATTTTCACAAAATTCATGAAAGCGTTGCTAGGCATTTTAAAATGTTGAAAAAATAATTTTTTACCACAAAATTCATGAAAGCGTTGCTAGGCATTTTGAAATGTTGAAAAAATATACTTTTTTTACAAAATTCGTGAAATTGTTGCTAGGCATTTTGAAATGTTGAAAAAAATATATTGTTTTTACAAAATTCATGAAAGCGTTGATAGGCATTTTGAAATGTTGAAAAAATATATTTTTTTCACACAATTATTGAAAGAGTTGCTAGGAATTTTAAAATGTTGAAAAATAATATTTTTGTAGAAAATTCATGAAAGCGTTGCTAGACATTTTGAAATGTTGAAAAAATATATTTTCTTTACAAAATTCATGAAAGCGTTGCTAGTCATTTGAAATATTGAAAAAATATATTTTTTTACCAAAATTCATGAAAGCATTGCTAGGCATTTTGAAATGTTGAAAAAATATATTTTTTTTACAAATTTCGAAAAAGCGTTGCTAGGCATTTTGAAATGTTGAAAAAATATATTTTTTTTACAAATTTCGAAAAAGTTGACAAAATAAGTTTTTTTTACATTATTCATAACAGCCTTGCTAGGCATTTTAAAATGTTGGAAAAATAATTTTTTTTCACATTATTCACAACAGCGTTGCTAAGCGTTTTGAAATGTTGAAAAAATAAATTTTTTTCACAATATTCATAACAGCGTTGCTAGGAATTTTAAAATGTTGAAAATATAAATTTTTTTTACAATATTCAGAACAGCGTTGCTAGGCATTTTAAAATGTTGAAAATATAAATTGTTTTCACAATAATCATAACTGCGTTGCTAGGCATTTTGAAATGTTGAAAAAATATACTTTTTTTACAAAATTCATGAAAGCGTTGATAGGCATTTTGAAATGTTGAAAAAATATATTTTTTTCACACAATTATTGAAAGCGTTGCTAGACAATATGAAATGTTGAAAAACTAAATATCTTTCACAATATTCATAAAAGCGTTGCTAGGCATTTTAAAATGTTGAAAAAATAAATTTTTTTCACATTATTCATAACAGCGTTGCTAAGCATTTTGAAATGTTGATGAAATAAATTTTTTTCACAATATTCAGAACAGCGTTGCTAGGCATTTTAAAATGTTGAAGATATAAATTTTTTTTCACAATATTCATAACTGCGTTGCTTGGCATTTTGAAATGTTGAAAAAATATACTTTTTTTACAAAATTCGTGAAAGCGTTGATAGGCATTTTGAAATGTTGAAAAATATATTTTTTTTCAAAATTCTTGAAAGCATTGCTAGGCATTACGAAATGTTAAAAAAATAATTTTTTTCACATTATTCATAACTGCGTTGCTAGGCATTTTAAAATGTTGAAACAATATATTTTTTCATAAAATCCATGAAAGCGTTGCTAGGAATTGTGAAATGTTAAAAAATAAATGTTTTTCACATTTTCATAACAGCGTTGCTAGGCATTTTGAAATGTTGAAACAATATATTTTTTCACAAAATTCATGAAAGCGTTGCTAGGCATTTTGAAATGTGGATAAAATATATTATGTTTACCAAATTCATGAAAAAGTTGCTAGGCATTTTGAAAGGTTGAAAAAATGAATTTTTTTTCACAAAACTCATGAGAGCGTTGCTAGGCATTTTAAAATGTTGAAAAAATATATTTTTTCACACAATTTTTGAAAGCGTTGCTAGGCATTTTGAAATGTTGAAAAAATATATTTCTTCACATTATACATAAGAGCGTTGCTAGGCATTTAGAAATGTTGAAAAAATATATTTTTTCAGAAAATTCATGAAAGCGTTGCTACGCATTTTGAAATGTTGAAAAAAATATTTTTTTTACAAAATTCATGAAAGGGTTGCTAGGCATTTTGAAATGTTGAAAAAATATATTTTTTTTACTAATTTTGAAAAAGCGTTGCTAGGCAATATGAAAAGTTGAAAAACTAAATTTCTTTCACAATATTCATAACAGCGTTGCTAGGCATTTTTAAATGTTGAAAAAATAAATGATTTTCATATTATTCATAACAGCGTTGCTAAGCATTTTGAAATGTTGAAAAACTAAATTTCTTTCACAATATTCATAACAGCGTTGCTAGGCATTTTAAAATGTTGAAAAAATATACTTTTTTTCCAAAATTCGTGAAAGCGTTGCTAGGCATTTTGAAATGTGGAAAAAAATATATTTTTTTTCAAAATTCATGAAAGCGTTGATAGGCATTTTGAAATGTTGAAAAAATATATTTCTTTCACACAATTATTGCAAGCGTTGCTAGGCATTTTAAAATGTTGAAAAAATATATTTTATTCACACAAATATTGAAAGAGTTGCTAGGCATTTTAAAATCTTGAAAAAATATATTTTTGTACAAAATTCATGAAAGCGTTGCTAGGCATTATGAAATGTTGAAAAAATTAATTTTGTTTACAAAATTCATGAAAGCGTTGCTAGGCATTTTGAAATGTTGAAAAAATATATATTTTTCACAAAATTCATGAAAGCGTTGCTAGGCATTTTGAAATGTTGAAAAAATATATTTTTTTTACAAAATTCATGAAAGCGTTGTTAGGCATTTTGAAATGTTGAAAAAATATACTTTGTTTTACAAAATTCGTGAAAGCGTTGCTAGGTATTTTGAAATGTTGAAAAAATATATTTTTTTACAAATTTCGAAAAAGCGTTGCTAGGCATTTTGAAATGTTGAAAAAATATATTTTTTTCACATTATTCATAACAGCGTTGCTAGGTATTTTGAAATGTTGAAAAAATATACTTTTTTTCCAAAATTTGTGAAAGCGTTGCTAGGCATTTTGAAATGTGGAAAAAATATATTTTTTTTACTAATTTTTAAAAAGCGTTGCTAGGCAATATGAAATGTTGAAAAACTAAATTTCTTTCACAATATTCATAACAGCGTTGCTAGGCATTTTAAAATGTTGAAAAAATAAATGTTTTTCATATTATTCATAACAGCGTTGCTAAGCATTTTGAAATGTTGAAAAACTAAATTTCTTTCACATTATTCATAACAGCGTTGCTAGGCATTTTAAAATGTTGAAAAAATAAATTTTTTTTACATTATTCATAACAGTGTTGCTAAGCATTTTGAAATGTTGAAAAAATAATTTTTTTTCACAATATTCAGAACAGCGTTGCTAGGCATTTTGAAATGTTGAAAAAATATACTTTTTTTCCAAAATTCGTGAAAGCGTTGCTAGGCATTTTGAAATGTGGAAAAAATATATTTTTTTCACACAATTATTGATAGCGTTGCTAGGCATTTTAAAATGTAGAAAACATATATTTTTTTTACAAAATTCATGAAAGGGTTGCTAGGCATTTTGAAATGTTGAAAAAATATACTTTTTTTTACAAAATTCGTGAAAGCGTTGCTAGGTATTTTGAAATGTTGAAAAAATATATTTTTTTACAAATTTCGAAAAAGCGTTGCTAGGCATTTTGAAATGTTGAAAAAATATATTTTTTTCACATTATTCATAACAGCGTTGCTAGGTATTTTGAAATGTTGAAAAAATATACTTTTTTTCCAAAATTTGTGAAAGCGTTGCTAGGCATTTTGAAATGTGGAAAAAAATATATTTTTTTTACAAAATTCATGAAAGCGTTGATAGGCATTTTGAAATGTTGAAAAAATATATTTCTTTCACAAAATTATTGCAAGCGTTGCTAGGCATTTTAAAATGTTGAAAAAATATATTTTATTCACACAAATATTGAAAGAGTTGCTAGGCATTTTAAAATGTTGAAAAAATATATTTTTTTTACTAATTTTGAAAAAGCGTTGCTAGGCATTTTGAAATGTTGAAAAAATATATTTTTTCACATTATTCATAACAGCGTTGCTAGGTATTTTGAAATGTTGAAAAAATATATTATTTTTACAAAATTCATAAAAGCGTTGCTAGGCATTTTGAAATGTGGAAAAAATATATTTTTTTCACACAATTATTGATAGCGTTGCTAGGCATTTTAAAATGTTGAAAACATATATTTTTTTTAAAGAATTCATGAAAGGGTTGCTAGGCATTTTGAAATGTTGAAAAAATATACTTTTTTTCCAAAATTTGTGAAAGCGTTGCTAGGCATTTTGAAATGTGGAAAAAAATATATTTTTTTTACAAAATTCATGAAAGCGTTGCTAGGCATTTTAAAATGTTGAAAAAATAATTTTGTTTACAAAATTCATGAAAGCGTTGTTAGGCATTTTGAAATGTTGAAAAAATATATATTTTTCACAAAATTCATGAAAGCGTTGCTAGGCATTTTGAAATGTTGAAAACATATATTTCTTTTACAAAATTCATGAAAGGGTTGCTAGGCATTTTGATATGTTGAAAAAATATATTTTTTTTACGAATTTTGAAAAAGCGTTGCTAGGCATTTTGAAATGTTGAAAACATATATTTTTTTCACACAATTATTGATAGCGTTGCTAGGCATTTTAAAATGTTGAAAACATATATTTTTTTTACAGAATTCATGAAAGGGTTGCTAGGCATTTTGAAATGTTGAAAAAATATACTTTTTTTCCAAAATTTGTGAAAGCGTTGCTAGGCATTTTGAAATGTGGAAAAAAATATATTTTTGTACTAAATTCATGAAAGCGTTGCTAGGCATTATGCAATGTTGAAAAAATAATTTTGTTTACAAAATTCATGAAAGCGTTGTTAGGCATTTTGAAATGTTGAAAAAATATATATTTTTCACAAAATTCATGAAAGCGTTGCTAGGCATTTTGAAATGTTGAAAACATATATTTCTTTTACAAAATTCATGAAAGGGTTGCTAGGCATTTTGAAATGTTGAAAAAATATATTTTTTTTACTAATTTTGAAAAAGCGTTGCTAGGCATTTTGAAATGTTGAAAAAATATATTTTTTCACATTATTCATAACAGCGTTGCTAGGTATTTTGAAATGTTGAAAAAATATATTATTTTTACAAAATTCATAAAAGCGTTGCTAGGCATTTTGAAATGTGGAAAAAATATATTTTTTTCACACAATTATTGATAGCGTTGCTAGGCATTTTAAAATGTTGAAAACATATATTTTTTTACAGAATTCATGAAAGGGTTGCTAGGCATTTTGAAATGTTGAAAAAATATACTTTTTTTCCAAAATTTGTGAAAGCGTTGCTAGGCATTTTGAAATGTGGAAAAAAATATATTTTTTTTACAAAATTCATGAAAGCGTTGCTAGGCATTTTAAAATGTTGAAAACATATATTTATTTTACAAAATTCATGAAATGGTTGCTAGGCAATATGAAATGTTGAAAAACTAAATTTCTTTCACAATATTCATAACAGCGTTGCTAGGCATTTTGAAATGTTGAAAAAATATACTTTTTTCCAAAATTCGTGAAAGCGTTGCTAGGCATTTTGAAATGTGGAAAACAATATATTTTTTTTACAAAATTCATGAAAGCGTTGATAGGCATTTTGAAATGTTGAAAAAATATATCTCTTTCACACAATTATTGCAAGCGTTGCTAGGCATTTTAAATTGTTGAAAAAATATATTTTATTCACACAAATATTGAAAGAGTTGCTAGGAATTTTAAAATGTTGAAAAAATATATTTTTGTACAAAATTCATGAAAGCGTTGCTAGGCATTATGCAATGTTGAAAAAATAATTTTGTTTACAAAATTCATGAAAGCGTTGTTAAGCATTTTGAAATGTTGAAAAAATATATATTTTTCACAAAATTCATGAAAGCGTTGCTAGGCATTTTGAAATGTTGAAAAAATATATTTTTTTTACATTATTCATAACAGCGTTGCTAGGGATTTTGAAATGTTGAAAAAATATACTTTTTTTTACAAAATTCGTGAAAGCGTTGCTAGGTATTTTGAAATGTTGAAAAAATATATTTTTTTTACAAATTTCGTAAAAGCGTTGCTAGGCATTTTGAAATGTTGAAAAAATATAATTTTTTCACATTATTCATAACAGCGTTGCTAGGTATTTTGATATGTTGAAAAAATATATTTTTTTTACAAAATTCATAAAAGCGTTGCTAGGCATTTTGAAATGTGGAAAAAATATATATTGTTTACCAAATTCATGAAAGCGTTGCTAGGCATTTTGAAATATTGAAAAAATATATTTTTTTAACAAAATTCATGAAAGCGTTGCTAGGCATTTTGAAATGTTGAAAAAATATGTTTTTTTCACACAATTATTGATAGCGTTGCTAGGCTATATGAAATGTTGAAAAAATAATTTTGTTATAATTATTCATAACAGCGTTGCTAGGCATTTTGAAATGTTGAAAAAATATTTTATTTTCACAAAATTCATGAAAGCGTTGCTAGGCATTTTAAAATGTTGAAAAAATAATTTTTTTCCACAAAATTCATGAAAGCGTTGCTGGGAATTTTGAAATGTTGAAAAAATATACTTTTTTTACAAAATTCGTGAAATCGTTGCTATGCATTTTGAAATGTTGAAAAAAATATATTGTTTTTACAAAATTCATGAAAGCGTTGATAGGCATTTTGAAATGTTGAAAAAATATATTTTTTTCACACAATTATTGAAAGAGTTGCTAGGCATTTTAAAATGTTGAAAAATAATATTTTTGTAGAAAATTCATGAAAGCGTTGCTAGACATTTTGAAATGTTGAAAAGATATATTTTCTTTACAAAATTCATGAAAGCGTTGCTAGTCATTTGAAATATTGAAAAAATATATTTTTTTACCAAAATTCATGAAAGCATTGCTAGGCATTTTGAAATGTTGAAAAAATATATTTTTTTACAAATTTCGAAAAAGCGTTGCTAGGCATTTTGAAATGTTGAAAAAATAATTTTTTTTCACAATATTCATAATAGCGTTGCTAGGAATTTTAAAATGTTGAAAATATAAATTTTTTTTACAATAATCATAACTGCGTTGCTAGGCATTTTGAAATGTTGAAAAAATATACTTTTTTTACAAAATTCATGAAAGCGTTGATAGGCATTTTGAAATGTTGAAAAAATATATTTTTTTCACACAATTATTGAAAGCGTTGCTAGGCAATATGAAATGTTGAAAAACTAAATATCTTTCACAATATTCATAAAAGCGTTGCTAGGCATTTTAAAATGTTGAAAAAATAAATTTTTTTCACATTATTCATAACAGCGTTGCTAAGCATTTTGAAATGTTGATGAAATAAATTTTTTTCACAATATTCAGAACAGCGTTGCTAGGCATTTTAAAATGTTGAAGATATAAATTTTTTTTCACAATATTCATAACTGCGTTGCTTGGCATTTTGAAATGTTGAAAAAATATACTTTTTTTACAAAATTCGTGAAAGCGTTGATAGGCATTTTGAAATGTTGAAAAAATATATTTTTTTTCAAAATTCTTGAAAGCGTTGCTAGGCATTACGAAATGTTAAAAAAATAATTTTTTTTCACATTATTCATAACTGCGTTGCTAGGCATTTTAAAATGTTGAAACAATATATTTTTTCACAAAATTCATGAAAGCGTTGCTAGGAATTGTGAAATGTTAAAAAATAAATGTTTTTCACATTATTCATAACAGCGTTGCTAGGCATTTTGAAATGTTGAAAAAATATATTTTTTTTTTACAAAATTCCTGAAAGCATTGCTAGGCATTATGAAATGTTGAAACAATATATTTTTTCACAAAATTCATGAAAGCGTTGCTAGGCATTTTGAAATGTGGATAAAATATATTATGTTTACCAAATTCATGAAAAAGTTGCTAGGCATTTTGAAAGGTTGAAAAAATAAATTTTTTTTCACAAAACTCATGAGAGCGTTGCTAGGCATTTTAAAATGTTGAAAAAATATATTTTTTCACACAATTTTTGAAAGCGTTGCTAGGCGTTTTGAAATGTTGAAAAAATATATTTCTTCACATTATACATAAGAGCGTTGCTAGACATTTAGAAATGTTGAAAAAATATATTTTTTCAGAAAATTCATGAAAGCGTTCCTAGGCATTTTGAAATGTTGAAAAAAAATATTTTTTTTACAAAATTCATGAAAGGGTTGCTAGGCATTTTGAAATGTTGAAAAAATATATTTTTTTTACTAATTTTGAAAAAGCGTTGCTAGGCAATATGAAATGTTGAAAAACTAAATTTCTTTCACAATATTCATAACAGCGTTGCTAGGCATTTTAAAATGTTGAAAAAATAAATTTTTTTCACATTATTCATAACAGCGTTGCTAAGCATTTTGAAATGTTGAAAAAATAATTTTTTTTCACAATATTCAGAACAGCGTTGCTAGGCATTTTGAAATGTTGAAAAAATATACTTTTTTTCCAAAATTCGTGAAAGCGTTGCTAGGCATTTTGAAATGTGGAAAAAAATATATTTTTTTTACAAAATTCATGAAAGCGTTGATAGGCATTTTGAAATGTTGAAAAAATATATTTCTTTTACACAATTATTGCAAGCGTTGCTAGGCATTTTAAAATGTTGAAAAAATATATTTTATTCACACAAATATTGAAAGAGTTGCTAGGCATTTTAAAATTTTGAAAAAATATATTTTTGTACAAAATTCATGAAAGCGTTGCTAGGCATTATGAATTGTTGAAAAAATTAATTTTGTTTACAAAATTCATGAAAGCGTTGCTAGGCATTTTGAAATGTTGAAAAATTATATATTTTTCACAAAATTCATGAAAGCGTTGCTAGGCATTTTGAAATGTTGAAAAAATATATTTTTTTTACAAAATTCATGAAAGCGTTGCTAGGCATTTTGTAATGTTGAAAAAATATACTTTGTTTTACAAAATTCGTGAAAGCGTTGCTAGGTATTTTGAAATGTTGAAAAAATATATTTTTTTTAAAAATTTCATTAAAGCGTTGCTAGGCATTTTGAAATGTGGAAAAAATATATTTTTTTCACACAATTATTGATAGCGTTGCTAGGCATTTTAAAATGTTGAAAACATATATTTTTTTTACAAAATTCATGGAAGGGTTGCTAGGCATTTTGAAATGTTGAAAAAATATATTTTTTTTACTATTTTTTAAAAAGCGTTGCTAGGCAATATGAAATGTTGAAAAACTAAATTTCTTTCACAATATTCATAACAGCGTTGCTAGGCATTTTAAAATGTTGAAAAAATAAATGTTTTTCATATTATTCATAACAGCGTTGCTAAGCATTTTGAAATGTTGAAAAACTAAATTTCTTTCACAATATTCATAACAGCGTTGCTAGGCATTTTAAAATGTTGAAAAAATTAATTTTTTTCACATTTTTCATAACAGCGTTGCTAAGCATTTTGAAATGTTGAAAAAATAATTTTTTTTCACAATATTCAGAACAGCGTTGCTAGGCATTTTGAAATGTTGAAAAAATATACTTTTTTTCCAAAATTCGTGAAAGCGTTGCTAGGCATTTTGAAATGTGGAAAAAAATATATTTTTTTTACAAAATTCATGAAAGCGTTGATAGGCATTTTGAAATGTTGAAAAAATATATTTCTTTCACACAATTATTGCAAGCGTTGCTAGGCATTTTAAAATGTTGAAAAAATATATTTTATTCACACAAATATTGAAAGAGTTGCTAGGCATTTTAAAATCTTGAAAAAATATATTTTTGTACAAAATTCATGAAAGCGTTGCTAGGCATTATGAAATGTTGAAAAAATTAATTTTGTTTACAAAATTCATGAAAGCGTTGCTAGGCATTTTGAAATGTTGAAAAAATATATTTTTTTCACAAAATTAATGAAAGCGTTGCTATGCATTTAAAATGTTGAAAAAATATATTTTTTTCACTAAATTCTTGTAAGCGTTGCTAGGCATTATGAAATGTTGAAAAAATAATTTTTTTTTCACATTATTCATAACTGCGTTGCTAGCCATTTTGAAATGTTGAAACAATATATTTTTTCACAAAATTCATGAAAGCGTTGCTAGGCATTTTGAAATGATTAAAAATAATTTTTTGTCACAAAATTCATGAAAGCGTTGCTAGGGATTTTGAAATGTTGGAAAAATTAATTTTTTTCACAAATGTCATGAAAGCGTTGCTAGGTATTTTGAAACGTTGAAAAAAAATATATTTTTTTACAATTTTCATGAAAGCGTTGATAGGCATTATGAAATGTTGAAAAAATATATTTTTTTTACAAATTTCGAAAAAGCGTTGCTAGGCAATATGAAATGTTGAAAAACTAAATTTTTATCACAATATTCATAACAGCGTTGCTAGGCATTTTAAAATGTTGAAAAAATAATTTTTTTCACATTATTCATTACAGCGGTGCTACGCATTTTGAAATGTTGAAAAAATATATTTCTTTCACACAATTATTGCAAGCGTTGCTAGGCATTTTAAAATGTTGAAAAAATATATTTTTTTCACACAATTATTGAAAGAGTTGCTAGGCATTTTAAAATGTTGAAAAAATATATTTTTGTACAAAATTCATGAAAGCGTTGCTATGCATTTTAAAATGTTGAAAAATTATTTTTTTTTCACACTATTCATAATAGCGGTGCTAGGCATTATGAAATGTTGAAAAAATATATTTTTTTACTAAATTCCTGAAAGCGTTGCTAGGCTATATGAAATGTTGAAAAAATAATTTTTTTTATAATTATTCATAACAGCGTTGCTAGACATTTTTAATTGTTGAAAAAATATATTTTTTACATAAATCACAACAGCGTTGCTAAGCATTTTGAAATGTTGAAAAAATATATTTTTTTCACAAAATTCATGAAAGCGTTGCTATGAATTTAAAATGTTGAACAAATATATTTTTTTCACAAAATTCTTGTAAGCGTTGCTAGGCATTATGAAATGTTGAAAAATATATTTTTCTTCACATTGTTCATAACAGCGTTGCTAGGCATTTTGAAATGTTGAAAAAACATATTTTTTTTACAAAATTCATGAAAGCGTTGCTAGGCTTTTTGAAATGTTGAAAAATATACTTTTTTTCCAAAATTCGTGAAAGCGTTGCGAAGGATTTTGAAAAGTTGAAAAAATATATTTTTTTTACAAAATTCATGAAAGCGTTGCTACGCATTTTAAAATGTTGAAAACATATATTTTTTTTACAAAATTCATGAAAGCGTTGCTAGTCTTTATGAAATGTTGAAAAAATATATTTTTTCACAAAATTCATGAAAGCGTTGCTATGCATTTTAAAATGTTGAAAAAATATATTTTTTTTACAAAATTCATGAAAGCGTTGCTAGGCGTTATGAAATGCTGAAAAAATAAGTTTTTTTTACATTATTCATAACAGCGTTGCTAGGAATTTGGAAATGTTGAAAAAATATATTTTTTTTACAAAATTCATGAAAGCGTTGCTAGGCATTTTGAAATTTTGAAAAAATATATTTTTTTTACAAAATTCATGAAAGCGTTGCTAGGCATTTTGAAATGTTGAAAAATATACTTTTTTTTCAAAATTCGTGAAAGCGTTTCGAAGGATTTTGAAAAGTTGAAAAAATATATTTTTTTTACAAAATTCATGAAAGCGTTGCTACGCATTTTAAAATGTTGAAAACATATATTTTTTTTACAAAATTCTTGAAAGCGTTGCTAGGCAATATGAAATGTGGACAAAATAAATTTTTTTTACATTATTCATAACAGCGTTGCTAGGCATTTTAAAATGTTGGATAAATAAATTTTTATCACATTATTCATAACAGCGTTGCTAGGCATTAAAAAATGTTGAAAAAATATATTTTTTTTACAAAATTCATGAAAGCGTTGCTAGTCTTTATGAAATGTTGAAAAAATATATTTTTTTCACAAAATTCATGAAAGCGTTGCTATGCATTTTAAAATGTTGAAAATATATATTTTTTTTACAAAATTCATGAAAGCGTTGCTAGGCTTTATGAAATGCTGAAAAAATATATTTTTTTCACAAAATTAATGAAAACGTTGCTATGCATTTAAAATGTTGAAAAAATATATTTTTTTCACAAAATTCTTGTAAGCGTTGCTAGGCATTATGAAATGTTGAAAAAATAATTTTTTTTTCACATTATTCATAACTGCGTTGCTAGCCATTTTGAAATGTTGAAACAATATATTTTTTCACAAAATTCATGAAAGCGTTGCTAGGCATTTTGAAATGATTAAAAATAATTTTTTGTCACAAAATTCATGAAAGCGTTGCTAGGGATTTTGAAATGTTGGAAAAATTAATTTTTTTCACAAAAGTCATGAAAGCGTTGCTAGGCATTTTAAAATGTTAAAAAAATATATTTTTTTACAAAAATCTTGAAAGCGTTTCTAGGCATTATGAAATGTTGAAACAATATATTTTTTCACATTATTCATAACAGCGTTGCTAGGCATTTTAAAATGTTGAAAAAATATTTTTTTTTCACACAATTATTGCAAGCGTTGCTAGGCATTTTAAAATGTGGAAAAAATATATTTTTTTACATAATTCATAACAGCTTTGCTAGGCATTTTGTAATGTTGAAAAAATATATTTTTTTCACAAAATTCATGAAAGCGTTGCTAGGCATTTTGAAATGTTGAAAAAATAATTTTTTCCCAAAATTCATGAAAGCGTTGCTATGCATTTTAAAATGTTGAAAAAATATATTTTTTTTACAAAATTCTTGAAAGCGTTGCTAGGCATTATGAAATGTTGAAAAAATACATTTTTTTCACATTATTCATAACAGCGTTGGTAGGCAATGTGAATGTTGACAAAATTTTTTTTTTACATTATTCATAACAGCGTTGCTAGGCATTTTAAAATGTTGGAAAAATAAATTGTTTGCACATTTTTCATAACAGCGTTGCTAGGCATTTTAAAATGTTGAAAAAATATATTTCTTTACAAAATTCTTGAAAGCGTTGCTAGGCATTTTAAAATGTTAAAAAAATATATTTTTTTACAAAAATTTTGAAAGCGTTGCTAGGCATTATGAAATGTAGAAAATTTAAATTTTTTCACATTATTCATAACAGCGTTGGTAGGCAATGTGAAATGTTGACAAAATAATTTTTTTTACATTATTCATAACAGCGTTGCTAGGCATTTTAAAATGTTGGAAAAATAAATTGTTTTCACATTTTTCATAACAGCTTTGCTAGGCATTTTAAAATGTTGAAAAAATATATTTTTTTCACACAATTATTGCAAGCGTTGCTAGGCATTTTAAAATGTTGAAAGAATATATTTTTTTTCACAAAATTCATAACAGCTTTGCTAGGCATTTTGTAATGTTGAAAAATTATATTTTTTTCACAAAATTCATGAAAGCGTTGCTAGCATTTTGAAATGTTGAAAAAATATATTTTTTCCCAAAATTCATGAAAGCGTTGCTATGCATTTTAAAATGTTGAAAAAATATATTTTTTTTACAAAATTCTTGAAAGCGTTGCTAGGCATTATGAAATGTTGAAAAAATACATTTTTTTCACATTATTCATAACAGCGTTGGTAGGCAATGTGAAATGTTGACAAAATAATTTTTTTTACATTATTCATAACAGCGTTGCTAGGCATTTTAAAATGTTGGAAAAATAAATTGTTTTCACATTATTCATAACAGCGTTGCTAGGCATTTTGAAATGTTGAAAAAATATACTTTATTTCAAAAATTCGAGAAAGCGTTGTGAGGGATTTTAAAATGTTGAAAAAATTTATTTTTTTTACAAAATTCTTGAAAGCGTTGCTACGCAATATGAAATGTGGACAAAATAAATTTTTTTTACAATATTCATAACAGCGTTGCTAGGCATTTTAAAATGTTGGATAAATACATTTTTATCACATTATTCATAACAGCGTTGCTAGGCATTAAAAAATGTTGAAAAAATAAATTTTTTTTACAAAATTCATGAAAGCGTTGCTAGTCTATATGAAATGTTGAAAAAATATATTTTTTTCACAAAATTCATGAAAGCGTTGCTATGCATTTTAAAATGTTGAAAAAATATATTTTTTTTACAAAATTCATGAAAGCGTTGCTAGGCTTTATGAAATGCTGAAAAAATAAGTTTTTTTTACATTATTCATAACAGCGTTGCTAGGCATTTGGAAATGTTGAAAAAATATATTTTTTTTACAAAATTCATGAAAGCGTTGCGAAGGATTTTGAAAAGTTGAAAAAATATATTTTTTTTACAAAATTCATGAAAGCGTTGCTACGCATTTTAAAATGTTGAAAAAATATATTTTTTTTACAAAATTTTTGAAAGCGTTGCTAGGCAATATGAGATGTGGACAAAATAAATTTTTTTTACATTATTCATAACAGCGTTGCTAGGCATTTTAAAATGTTGGATAAATAAATTTATATCACATTATTCATAACAGCGTTGCTAGGCATTAAAAAATGTTGAAAAAATATATTTTTTTTACAAAATTCATGAAAGCGTTGCTAGTCTTTATGAAATGTTGAAAAAATATATTTTTTTCACAAAATTCATGAAAGCGTTGCTATGCATTTTAAAATGTTGAAAAAATATATTTTTTTTACAAAATTCATGAAAGCGTTGCTAGGCTTTATGAAATGCTGAAAAAATATATTTTTTTCACAAAATTAATGAAAGCGTTGCTATGCATTTAAAATGTTGAAAAAATATATTTTTTTCACAAAATTCTTGTAAGCGTTGCTAGGCATTATGAAATGTTGAAAAAAAATTTTTTTTCACATTATTCATAACTGCGTTGCTAGCCATTTTGAAATGTTGAAACAATATATTTTTTCTCAAAATTCATGAAAGCGTTGCTAGGCATTTTGAAATGTTTAAAAATAATTTTTTGTCACAAAATTCATGAAAGCGTTGCTAGGGATTTTGAAATGTTGGAAAAAATAATTTTTTTCACAAAAGTCATGAAAGCGTTGCTAGGCATTTTAAAATGTTAAAAAAATATATTTTTTTACAAAAATCTTGAAAGCGTTGCTAGGCATTATGAAATGTTGAAACAATATATTTTTTCACATTATTCATAACAGCGTTGCTTGGCATTATGAAATGTTGAAAAAATAATTTTTTTTTCACATTATTCATAACTGCGTTGCTAGCCATTTTGAAATGTTGAAACAATATATTTTTTCACAAAATTCATGAAAGCGTTGCTAGGCATTTTGAAATGATTAAAAATAATTTTTTGTCACAAAATTCATGAAAGCGTTGCTAGGGATTTTGAAATGTTGGAAAAAAATATATTTTTTTACAATTTTCATGAAAGCGTTGATAGGCATTATGAAATGTTGAAAAAATATATTTTTTTTACAAATTTCGAAAAAGCGTTGCTAGGCAATATGAAATGTTGAAAAACTAAATTTTTATCACAATATTCATAACAGCGTTGCTAGGCATTTTAAAATGTTGAAAAAATAATTTTTTTCACATTATTCATTACAGCGGTGCTACGCATTTTGAAATGTTGAAAAAATATATTTCTTTCACACAATTATTGCAAGCGTTGCTAGGCATTTTAAAATGTTGAAAAAATATATTTTTTTCACACAATTATTGAAAGAGTTGATAGGCATTTTAAAATGTTGAAAAAATATATTTTTGTACAAAATTCATGAAAGCGTTGCTATGCATTTTAAAATGTTGAAAAATTATTTTTTTTTCACACTATTCATAATAGCGGTGCTAGGCATTTTGAAATGTTGAAAAAATATATTTTTTTACTAAATTCCTGAAAGCGTTGCTAGGCTATATGAAATGTTGAAAAAATAATTTTTTTTATAATTATTCATAACAGCGTTGCTAGACATTTTTAAATGTTGAAAAAATATATTTTTTACATAAATCACAACAGCGTTGCTAAGCATTTTGAAATGTTGAAAAAATATATTTTTTTCACAAAATTCATGAAAGCGTTGCTATGAATTTAAAATGTTGAACAAATATATTTTTTTCACAAAATTCTTGTAAGCGTTGCTAGGCATTATGAAATGTTGAAAAATATATTTTTCTTCACATTGTTCATAACAGCGTTGCTAGGCATTTTGAAATGTTGAAAAAACATATTTTTTTTACAAAATTCATGAAAGCGTTGCTAGGCTTTTTGAAATGTTGAAAAATATACTTTTTTTCCAAAATTCGTGAAAGCGTTGCGAAGGATTTTGAAAAGTTGAAAAAATATATTTTTTTTACAAAATTCATGAAAGCGTTGCTACGCATTTTAAAATGTTGAAAAAATATATTTTTTTTACAAAATTCTTGAAAGCGTTGCTAGGCAATATGAAATGTGGACAAAATAAATTTTTTTTACATTATTCATAACAGCGTTGCTAGGCATTTTAAAATGTTGGATAAATAAATATTTATCACATTATTCATAACAGCTTTGCTAGGCATTAAAAAATGTTGAAAAAATATATTTTTTTTACAAAATTCATGAAAGCGTTGCTAGTCTTTATGAAATGTTGAAAAAATATATTTTTTCACAAAATTCATGAAAGCGTTGCTATGCATTTTAAAATGTTGAAAAAATATATTTTTTTTACAAAATTCATGAAAGCGTTGCTAGGCGTTATGAAATGCTGAAAAAATAAGTTTTTTTTACATTATTCATAACAGCGTTGCTAGGAATTTGGAAATGTTGAAAAAATATATTTTTTTTACAAAATTCATGAAAGCGTTGCTAGGCATTTTGAAATTTTGAAAAAATATATTTTTTTTACAAAATTCATGAAAGCGTTGCTAGGCATTTTGAAATGTTGAAAAATATACTTTTTTTTCAAAATTCGTGAAAGCGTTTCGAAGGATTTTGAAAAGTTGAAAAAATATATTTTTTTTACAAAATTCATGAAAGCGTTGCTACGCATTTTAAAATGTTGAAAACATATATTTTTTTTACAAAATTCTTGAAAGCGTTGCTAGGCAATATGAAATGTGGACAAAATAAATTTTTTTTACATTATTCATAACAGCGTTGCTAGGCATTTTAAAATGTTGGATAAATAAATTTTTATCACATTATTCATAACAGCGTTGCTAGGCATTAAAAAATGTTGAAAAAATATATTTTTTTTACAAAATTCATGAAAGCGTTGCTAGTCTTTATGAAATGTTGAAAAAATATATTTTTTTCACAAAATTCATGAAAGCGTTGCTATGCATTTTAAAATGTTGAAAATATATATTTTTTTTACAAAATTCATGAAAGCGTTGCTAGGCTTTATGAAATGCTGAAAAAATATATTTTTTTCACAAAATTAATGAAAACGTTGCTATGCATTTAAAATGTTGAAAAAATATATTTTTTTCACAAAATTCTTGTAAGCGTTGCTAGGCATTATGAAATGTTGAAAAAATAATTTTTTTTTCACATTATTCATAACTGCGTTGCTAGCCATTTTGAAATGTTGAAACAATATATTTTTTCACAAAATTCATGAAAGCGTTGCTAGGCATTTTGAAATGATTAAAAATAATTTTTTGTCACAAAATTCATGAAAGCGTTGCTAGGGATTTTGAAATGTTGGAAAAATAATTTTTTTCACAAAAGTCATGAAAGCGTTGCTAGGCATTTTAAAATGTTAAAAAAATATATTTTTTTACAAAAATCTTGAAAGCGTTTCTAGGCATTATGAAATGTTGAAACAATATATTTTTTCACATTATTCATAACAGCGTTGCTAGGCATTTTAAAATGTTGAAAAAATATTTTTTTTTCACACAATTATTGCAAGCGTTGCTAGGCATTTTAAAATGTGGAAAAAATATATTTTTTTACATAATTCATAACAGCTTTGCTAGGCATTTTGTAATGTTGAAAAAATATATTTTTTTCACAAAATTCATGAAAGCGTTGCTAGGCATTTTGAAATGTTGAAAAAATAATTTTTTCCCAAAATTCATGAAAGCGTTGCTATGCATTTTAAAATGTTGAAAAAATATATTTTTTTTACAAAATTCTTGAAAGCGTTGCTAGGCATTATGAAATGTTGAAAAAATTCATTTTTTTCACATTATTCATAACAGCGTTGGTAGGCAATGTGAATGTTGACAAAATTTTTTTTTTACATTATTCATAACAGCGTTGCTAGGCATTTTAAAATGTTGGAAAAATAAATTGTTTGCACATTTTTCATAACAGCGTTGCTAGGCATTTTAAAATGTTGAAAAAATATATTTCTTTACAAAATTCTTGAAAGCGTTGCTAGGCATTTTAAAATGTTAAAAAAATATATTTTTTTACAAAAATTTTGAAAGCGTTGCTAGGCATTATGAAATGTAGAAAATTTAAATTTTTTCACATTATTCATAACAGCGTTGGTAGGCAATGTGAAATGTTGACAAAATAATTTTTTTTACATTATTCATAACAGCGTTGCTAGGCATTTTAAAATGTTGGAAAAATAAATTGTTTTCACATTTTTCATAACAGCTTTGCTAGGCATTTTAAAATGTTGAAAAAATATATTTTTTTCACACAATTATTGCAAGCGTTGCTAGGCATTTTAAAATGTTGAAAGAATATATTTTTTTTCACAAAATTCATAACAGCTTTGCTAGGCATTTTGTAATGTTGAAAAATTATATTTTTTTCACAAAATTCATGACAGCGTTGCTAGGCATTTTGAAATGTTGAAAAAATATATTTTTTCCCAAAATTCATGAAAGCGTTGCTATGCATTTTAAAATGTTGAAAAAATATATTTTTTTTACAAAATTCTTGAAAGCGTTGCTAGGCATTATGAAATGTTGAAAAAATACATTTTTTTCACATTATTCATAACAGCGTTGGTAGGCAATGTGAAATGTTGACAAAATAATTTTTTTTACATTATTCATAACAGCGTTGCTAGGCATTTTAAAATGTTGGAAAAATAAATTGTTTTCACATTATTCATAACAGCGTTGCTAGGCATTTTGAAATGTTGAAAAAATATACTTTATTTCAAAAATTCGAGAAAGCGTTGTGAGGGATTTTAAAATGTTGAAAAAATAAATTTTTTTTACAAAATTCATGAAAGCGTTGCTAGTCTATATGAAATGTTGAAAAAATATATTTTTTTCACAAAATTCATGAAAGCGTTGCTATGCATTTTAAAATGTTGAAAAAAAATATTTTTTTTACAAAATTCATGAAAGCGTTGCTAGGCTTTATGAAATGCTGAAAAAATAAGTTTTTTTTACATTATTCATAACAGCGTTGCTAGGCATTTGGAAATGTTGAAAAAATATATTTTTTTTACAAAATTCATGAAAGCGTTGCGAAGGATTTTGAAAAGTTGAAAAAATATATTTTTTTTACAAAATTCATGAAAGCGTTGCTACGCATTTTAAAATGTTGAAAAAATATATTTTTTTTACAAAATTTTTGAAAGCGTTGCTAGGCAATATGAGATGTGGACAAAATAAATTTTTTTTACATTATTCATAACAGCGTTGCTAGGCATTTTAAAATGTTGGATAAATAAATTTATATCACATTATTCATAACAGCGTTGCTAGGCATTAAAAAATGTTGAAAAAATATATTTTTTTTACAAAATTCATGAAAGCGTTGCTAGTCTTTATGAAATGTTGAAAAAATATATTTTTTTCACAAAATTCATGAAAGCGTTGCTATGCATTTTAAAATGTTGAAAAAATATATTTTTTTTACAAAATTCATGAAAGCGTTGCTAGGCTTTATGAAATGCTGAAAAAATATATTTTTTTCACAAAATTAATGAAAGCGTTGCTATGCATTTAAAATGTTGAAAAAATATATTTTTTTCACAAAATTCTTGTAAGCGTTGCTAGGCATTATGAAATGTTGAAAAAAAAATTTTTTTCACATTATTCATAACTGCGTTGCTAGCCATTTTGAAATGTTGAAACAATATATTTTTTCTCAAAATTCATGAAAGCGTTGCTAGGCATTTTGAAATGTTTAAAAATAATTTTTTGTCACAAAATTCATGAAAGCGTTGCTAGGGATTTTGAAATGTTGGAAAAAATAATTTTTTTCACAAAAGTCATGAAAGCGTTGCTAGGCATTTTAAAATGTTAAAAAAATATATTTTTTTACAAAAATCTTGAAAGCGTTGCTAGGCATTATGAAATGTTGAAACAATATATTTTTTCACATTATTCATAACAGCGTTGCTAGGCATTTTAAAATGTTGAAAAAATATATTTTTTTCACACAATTATTGCAAGCGTTGCTAGGCATTTTAAAATGTTGAGAGAATATATTTTTTTTCACAAAATTCATAACAGCTTTGCTAGGCATTTTGTAATGTTGAAAAAATATATTTTTTTCACAAAATTCATGAAAGCGTTGCTAGGCATTTTGAAATGTTGAAAAAATATATTTTTTCCCAAAATTCATGAAAGCGTTGCTATGCATTTTAAAATGTTGAAAAAATATATTTTTTTTACAAAATTCTTGAAAGCGTTGCTAGGCATTATGAAATGTTGAAAAAATACATTTTTTTCATATTATTCATAACAGCGTTGGTAGGCAATGTGAAATGTTGTCAAAATAATTTTTTTTACATTATTCATAACAGCGTTGCTAGGCATTTTAAAATGTTGGAAAAATAAATTGTTTTCACATTTTTCATAACAGCGTTGCTAGGCATTTTAAAATGTTGAAAAAATTTATTTTTTTTACAAAATTCTTGAAAGCGTTGCTAGGCATTATGAAATGTTGAAAAATTAAAAATTTTTTATATTATTCATAACTGCTTTGCTAGGCATTTTGAAATGTTGAAACAATATATTTTTTCACAAAATTCTTGAAAGCGTTGCTAGGCATTACAAAATGTTGAAAAAATAAATTTTTTTCACATTATTCATAACAGCGTTGCTAGGCATTTAGAAATTTTAAAAAAAAATATTTTTTTACAAAATTCATGACAGCGTTGCTAGGCATTTTAAAATGTTGAAAAAATATATTTTTTTTACAAAGTTCTTGAAAGCGTTGCTAGGCATTTTGAAATCTTGAAAAAATATTTTTTTTTACAAAATTCATGAAAGCGTTGCTAGGCTTTATGAAATATTGAAAAAATATATTTTTTTCACAAAATTAATGAAAGTGTTGCTATGCATTTCAAAATATTGAAACAATATATTTTATTTACAAAATTCTTGAAAGCGTTCCTAGGCATTATGAAATGTTGAAAAAATAATTTTTTTTTTCACATTATTTATAACAGCGTTGCTAGGCATTTTGAAATGTTGAAAAAATATTTTTTTTCACAAAATTTTTGAAAACGTTGCTATGCATTTTAAAATGTTAAAAAAATATTTTTTTTTTTACAAAATTCATGAAAGCGTTGCTAGGCATTTAAAATGTTGAAAAAATATATTTTTTTACAAAATTCTTGAAAGCGTTGCTAGGCATTATGAAATGTTGTAAAAATATTTTTTTTTCACATTATTCATAACTGCGTTGCTAGGCATTTTGAAATGATGAAACAATATATTTTTTCACAAAATTCATGAAAGCATTGCTAGGCATTTTGAAATGTTGAATAAAAGTATATTTATTTTACAAAATTCATGAAAGCGTTGCTAGGCTTTATGAAAAGTTGAAAAAATATATTTTTTTCACAAAATTAATGAAAGTGTTGCTATGCATTTTAAAATGTTGAAAAAATATATTTTTTTACAAAATTCTTGAAAGCGTTGCTAGGCATTATGAAATGTTGAAAAAATATATTTTTTTTACAAAATTCATGAAAGCATTGCTAGGCATTTTGAAATGTTGAAAAAATATATTTTTTTTACAAACTTCATGAAAGCGTTGCTATTCATTTTAAAATGTTGAAAAAATATATTTTTTTTATAAAATTCTTGAAAGCGTTGCTAGGCATTATGAAATGTTGAAAAATTAAATTTTTTTCACATTATTCATAACTGCGTTGCTAGGCATTTTGACATGTTGAAACAATATATTTTTTCACAAAATTCTTGAAAGCGTTACTAGGCATTTTGAAATGTTGAAAAAATATATATTTTTCACATTATTCATAACAGTGTTGCTAGGCATTTTGAAATGTTGAAAAAATATATTTTTTTTACAAAATTCATGAAAGCGTTACTAGGCATTTTGAAATGTTGAAAAAATATATTTTTTTCACAACATTCATGACAGCGTTGCTATGCATTTTAAAATGTTGAAAAAATATATTTTTTTTACAAAATTCATGAATGCGTTGCTAGGCATTTTAAAATGTTAAAAAAATATATTTTTTTTACAAAATTCTTGAAAGCGTTGCTAGGCATTATGAAATGTTGAAAAAATAAATTTTTTTCACATTATTCATAACTGCGTTGCTAGCCATTTTGAAATGTTGAAACAATATATTTTTTCTCAAAATTCATGAAAGCGTTGCTAGGCATTTTGAAATGTTTAAAAATAATTTTTTGTCACAAAATTCATGAAAGCGTTGCTAGGGATTTTGAAATGTTGGAAAAATTAATTTTTTTCACAAAAGTCATGAAAGCGTTGCTAGGCATTTTAAAATGTTAAAAAAATATATTTTTTTACAAAAATCTTGAAAGCGTTGCTAGGCATTATGAAATGTTGAAACAATATATTTTTTCACATTATTCATAACAGCGTTGCTAGGCATTTTAAAATGTTGAAAAAATATATTTTTTTCACAAAATTCATGAAAGCGTTGCTAGGCATTTTGAAATGTTGAAAAAATATATTTTTTCCCAAAATTCATGAAAGCGTTGCTATGCATTTTAAAATGTTGAAAAAATATATTTTTTTTACAAAATTCTTGAAAGCGTTGCTAGGCATTATGAAATGTTGAAAAATTAAAAATTTTTTATATTATTCATAACTGCTTTGCTAGGCATTTTGAAATGTTGAAACAATATATTTTTTCACAAAATTCTTGAAAGCGTTGCTAGGCATTACAAAATGTTGAAAAAATAAATTTTTTTCACATTATTCATAACAGCGTTGGTAGGCAATGTGAAATGTTGTCAAAATAATTTTTTTTACATTATTCATAACAGCGTTGCTAGGCATTTTAAAATGTTGGAAAAATAAATTGTTTTCACATTTTTCATAACAGCGTTGCTAGGCATTTTAAAATGTTGAAAAAATTTATTTTTTTTACAAAATTCTTGAAAGCGTTGCTAGGCATTATGAAATGTTGAAAAATTAAAACTTTTTTATATTATTCATAACTGCTTTGCTAGGCATTTTGAAATGTTGAAACAATATATTTTTTCACAAAATTCTTGAAAGCGTTGCTAGGCATTACAAAATGTTGAAAAAATAAATTTTTTTCACATTATTCATAACAGCGTTGCTAGGCATTTAGAAATTTTAAAAAAAAATATTTTTTTACAAAATTCATGACAGCGTTGCTAGGCATTTTAAAATGTTGAAAAAATATATTTTTTTTACAAAGTTCTTGAAAGCGTTGCTAGGCATTTTGAAATCTTGAAAAAATATTTTTTTTTACAAAATTCATGAAAGCGTTGCTAGGCTTTATGAAATATTGAAAAAATATATTTTTTTCACAAAATTAATGAAAGTGTTGCTATGCATTTTAAAATATTGAAACAATATATTTTATTTACAAAATTCTTGAAAGCGTTCCTAGGCATTATGAAATGTTGAAAAAATAATTTTTTTTTTCACATTATTTATAACAGCGTTGCTAGGCATTTTGAAATGTTGAAAAAATATTTTTTTTCACAAAATTTTTGAAAACGTTGCTATGCATTTTAAAATGTTAAAAAAATATTTTTTTTTTTACAAAATTCATGAAAGCGTTGCTAGGCATTTAAAATGTTGAAAAAATATATTTTTTTACAAAATTCTTGAAAGCGTTGCTAGGCATTATGAAATGTTGTAAAAATATTTTTTTTTCACATTATTCATAACTGCGTTGCTAGGCATTTTGAAATGATGAAACAATATATTTTTTCACAAAATTCATGAAAGCATTGCTAGGCATTTTGAAATGTTGAATAAAAGTATATTTATTTTACAAAATTCATGAAAGCGTTGCTAGGCTTTATGAAAAGTTGAAAAAATATATTTTTTTCACAAAATTAATGAAAGTGTTGCTATGCATTTTAAAATGTTGAAAAAATATATTTTTTTACAAAATTCTTGAAAGCGTTGCTAGGCATTATGAAATGTTGAAAAAATATATTTTTTTTACAAAATTCATGAAAGCATTGCTAGGCATTTTGAAATGTTGAAAAAATATATTTTTTTTACAAACTTCATGAAAGCGTTGCTATTCATTTTAAAATGTTGAAAAAATATATTTTTTTTATAAAATTCTTGAAAGCGTTGCTAGGCATTATGAAATGTTGAAAAATTAAATTTTTTTCACATTATTCATAACTGCGTTGCTAGGCATTTTGACATGTTGAAACAATATATTTTTTCACAAAATTCTTGAAAGCGTTACTAGGCATTTTGAAATGTTGAAAAAATAATTATTTTTCACATTATTCATAACAGTGTTGCTAGGCATTTTGAAATGTTGAAAAAATATATTTTTTTTACAAAATTCATGAAAGCGTTACTAGGCATTTTGAAATGTGGAAAAAATATATTTTTTTCACAAAATTCATGACAGCGTTGCTATGCATTTTAAAATGTTGAAAAAATATATTTTTTTTACAAAATTCATGAATGCGTTGCTAGGCATTTTAAAATGTTAAAAAATATATTTTTTTTACAAAATTCTTGAAAGCGTTGCTAGACATTATGAAATGTTGAAAAAATAAATTTTTTTCACATTATTCATAACTGCGTTGCTAGGCATTTTGAAATGTTGAGACAATATATTTTTTCACAAAATTCATTAAAGCGTTGCTAGGCATTTTGAAATGTTGAAAAAATATATTTTTTTTACAAAATACATGAAAGCGTTGCTAGGCTTTATGAAATGTTGAAAAAATATATTTTTTTCACAAAATTAATGAAAGTGTTGCTATGCATTTTAAAATGTTGAAAAAATATATTTTTTTTACAAAATTCTTGAAAGCGTTGCTAGGCATTGTGAAATTAAAAAAAAATATATTTTTTTTACAAAACTCATGAAAGCGTTGCTAGGCTTTATGAAATGTTAAAAAAATATATTTTTTTCACAAAATTAATGAAAATGATGCTATGCATTTTAAAATATTGAAAAAATATATTTTTTTTAAAAAATTCTTGAAAGCGTTGCTAGGCAATAGGAAATGTTGAAAAATTAAATTTTTTTCACATTATTCATAACTGCGTTGCTAGGCATTTTGACATGTTAAAACAATTATTTTTTTCACAAAATTCTTGAAAGCGTTGCTAGGCATTATGATATGTTGAAAAAATAAATTTTTTTCACATTATTCATAACAGCGTTGCTAGGCATTTTGAAATGATGAAACAATATATTTTTTCACTAAATTCAAGAAAGCGTTGCTAGGAATTTTGAAATGTTGAAAAAATATATTTTTTTTACAAAATACATGAAAGCGTTGCTAGGCTTTATGAAATGTTGAAAAAATATATTTTTTCACAAAATTAATGAAAGTGTTGCTATGCATTTTAAAATGTTGAAAAAATATATTTTTTTTACAAAATTCTTGAAAGCATTGCTAGGCATTATGAAATGTTGAAAAAATATATTTCTTTTACAAAATTCATGAAAGCGTTGCTAGGCTTTATGAAATGTTGAAAAAATATATTTTTTTCACAAAATTTATGAAAGCGTTGCTATGCATTTTTAAATGTTGAAAAAATATATTTTTTTTACAAAATTCTTGAAAGCGTTGCTAGGCATTATGAAATGTTGAAAAAATATATTTCTTTTACAAAAATCATGAAAGCGTTGCTAGGCTTTATGAAATGTTGAAAAAATATATTTTTTTCACAAAATTCATGAAAGCGTTGCTATGCATTTTGAAAAGGTGAAAAAATATATATTTTTTCTAATTCATGAGAGGGTTGCTATGCATTTTAAAATGTTGAAAAAATATATTTTTTTTACAAAATTCATGAAAGCGTTGCTAGGCTATATGAAATGTTAAAAAAATATATTTATTTCACAAAATTAATGAAGATGTTGCTATGCATTTTAAAATGTTAAAAAAATATATTTTTTTTACAAAATTCTTGAAAGCGTTGCTAGGCATTATGAAATGTTAAAAAAATATTTTTTTTAAACATTATTCATAACTGCGTTGTTAGGCATTTTGAAATGTTGAAACAATATATTTTTTCACAAAATTCATGAAAGCGTTGCTAGGCATTTTGAAATGTTGAAAAAATATATTTTTTTACACAATTCTTGAAAGCGTTGCTAGGCATTATTAAATGTTGAAATATTAAATGTTTTTTACATTATTCATAACAGCGTTGCTAGGCATTTTGAAATGTTGAATAAAAATATATTTATTTTACAAAATTCATGAAAGCGTTGCTAGGCTTTATGAAATGTTGAAAAAATATATTTTTTTCACAAAATTAATGAAAGTGTTGCTATGCATTTTAAAATGTTGAAAATATATATTTTTTTACAAAATCTTGAAAGCGTTGCTAGGCATTATGAAATGTTGAAAAAATATATTTTTTTTACAAATTTCATGAAAGCGTTGCTAGGCATTTTGAAATGTTGAAAAAAAATATTTTTTTTTACAAAATTCATGAAAGCGTTGCTATTCATTTTAAAATGTTGAAAAAATATATTTTTTTATAAAATTCTTGAAAGCGTTGCTAGGCATTAAGAAATGTTGAAAAATTAAATTTTTTTCACATTATTCATAACTGCGTTGCTAGGCATTTTGACATGTTGAAACAATATATTTTTTCACAAAATTCTTGAAAGCGTTATTAGGCATTTTGAAATGTTGAAAAAATATATATTTTTCACATTATTCATAACAGTGTTGCTAGGCATTTTGAAATGTTGAATAAATATATTTTTTTTACAAAATTCATGAAAGCGTTACTAGGCATTTTGAAATGTTGAAAAAATATATTTTTTTTACAAAATTCATGAAAGCGTTGCTATGCATTTTAAAATGTTAAAAAACTATATTTTTTTACAAAATTCTTGAAAGCGTTGCTAGGAATTATGAAATGTTGAAAAATTAAATTTTTTTCACATTATTCATAACTGCGTTGCTAGGAATTTTGACATGTTGAAACAATATATTTTTTTACAAAATTCTTGAAAGCGTTGCTAGGCATTATGAAATGTTGAAAAAATAAATTTTTTTCACATTATTCATAACAGCGTTGCTAGGCATTTTGAAATGTTGAAAAAATATATTTTTTTCACAAAATTCATGACAGCGTTGCTATGCATTTTAAAATGTTGAAGAAATATATTTTTTTTACAAAATTCATTAATGCGTTGCTAGGCATTTTAAAATGTTAAAAAAATATATTTTTTTACAAAATTCATGAAAGCGTTGCTAGGCTTTATGAAATGTTGAAAAAATATATTTTTTTCACAAAATTCATGAAAGCGTTGCTAGGCATTTTGAAATGTTGAAAAAATATACTTTTTTTACAAAATTCTTGAAAGCGTTGCTAGGCATTATGAAATGTTGAAAAAATATATTTTTTTTAACATTATTCATAACTGCGTTGCTAGGCATTTTGAAATATTGACACAATATATTTTTTCACAAAATTCATGAAAGCGTTGCTAGGCATTTTAAAATGTTGAAAAAATAAATTTTTTTCACATTATTCATAACAGCGTTGCTAGGCATTTTGAAATGATGAAACAATATATTTTTTCACTAAATTCATGAAAGCGTTGCTAGGCATTTTGAAATGTTGAAAAAATATATTTTTTTTACAAAATACATGAAAGCGATGCTAGGCTTTATGAAATGTAGAAAAAATATATTTTTTCACAAAATTAATGAAAGTGTTGCTATGCATTTTAAAATGTTGAAAAATATATTTTTTTTACAAAATTCTTGAAAGCGTTGCTAGGCATTATGAAATGTTGAAAAAATATATTTCTTTTACAAAATTCATGAGAGCGTTGCTAGGCTTTATGAAATGTTGAAAAAATATATTTTTTTTCAAAATTCATGAAAGCGTTGCTATGCATTTTGAAATGTTGAAAAAATATATTTTTTCACAAAATTAATGAAAGTGTTGCTATGCATTTTAAAATGTTGAAAAAATATATTTTTTTTACAAAATTCTTGAAAGCGTTGCTAGGCATTATGAAATGTTGAAAAAATATATTTCTTTTACAAAATTCATGAAAGCGTTGCTAGGCTTTATGAAATGTTGAAAAAATATATTTTTTTCACAAAATTCATGAAAGCGTTGCTATGCATTTTGAAATGTTGAAAAAATATATTTTTTTTACAAAATTCATGAAAGCGTTGCTAGGCATTTTGATATGTTGAAAAAATATACTTTTTTTCCAAAATTCGTTAAAGCGTTGCGAGGGATTTTGAAAAGGTGAAAAAATATATATTTTTTTTTAATTCATGAAAGGGTTGCTATGCATTTTAAAATGTTGAAAAAATATATTTTTTTTACAAAACTCTTGAAAGCGTTGCTAGGCATTATGAAATGTTGAAAAATTAAATTTTTTCACATTATTCATAACAGCGTTGCTAGGCATTTTGAAATGTTGAAACAATATATTTTTTCACAAAATTCATGAAAGCGTTGCTAGGCATTTTGAAATGTTGAAAAAATATATTTTTTTTACAAAATTCATGAAAGCGTTGCTAGGCTTTATGAAATGTGGAAAAAATATATTTTTTCACAAAATTAATAAAAGTGTTGCTATGCATTTTAAAATGTTGAAAAAATATATTTTTTTTACAAAATTCTTGAAAGCGTTGCTAGGCATTATGAAATGTTGAAAAAATATATTTCTTTTACAAAATTCATGAAAGCGTTGCTAGGCTTTATGAAATGTTGAAAAAATATATTTTTTTCACAAAATTCATGAAAGCGTTGCTATGCATTTTGAAATGTTGAAAAAATATATTTTTTTTACAAAATTCTTGAAAGCGTTGCTAGGCATTATGAAATGTTGAAAAAATATATTTCTTTTACAAAATTAATGAAAGCGTTGCTAGGCTTTATGAAATGTTGAAAAAATATATTTTTTTCACAAAATTCATGAAAGCGTTGCTATGCATTTTGAAAAGGTGAAAAAATATATTTTTTTTACAAAATTCTTGAAAGCGTTGCTAGGCATTATGAAATGTTGAAAAATTAAATTTTTTCACATTATTCATAACAGCGTTGCTAGGCATTTTGAAATGTTGAAAAAATAAATTTTTTTCACATTATTCATAACTGCGTTGCTATTCATTTTGAAATGTTAAAACTATATATTTTTTCACAAAATTCATGAAAGCGTTGCTAGGCATTGTGAAATGTTAAAAAAATATATTTTTTTTACAAAATTCATGAAAGCGTTGCTAGGCTATATGAAATGTTAAAAAAAATATATTTATTTCACAAAATTAATGAAAATGTTGGTATGCATTTTAAAATGTTGAAAAAATATATTTTTTTTAACATTATTCATAACTGCGTTGTTAGGCATTTTGAAATGTTGAAACAATATATTTTTTCACAAAATTCATGAAAGCGTTGCTAGGCATTTTGAAATGTTGAAAAAATATATTTTTTTACACAATTCTTGAAAGCGTTGCTAGGCATTATTAAATGTTGAAATATTAAATGTTTTTTACATTATTCATAACAGCGTTGCTAGGCATTTTGAAATGTTGAAAAAATATATTTTTTTTACAAAATTCATGAAAGCGTTGCTAGGCTTTATGAAATGTTAAAAAAATATATTTATTTCACAAAATTAATGAAAATGTTGCTATGCATTTTAAAATGTTGAAAAAACATATTTTTGTTACAAAATTCTTGAAAGCGTTGCTAGGCATTATGAAATGTTGAAAAAATATTTTTTTTTTCACATTATTCATAACTGCGTTGCTAGGCATTTTGAAATGATGAAACAATATATTTTTTCACAAAATTCATGAAAGCGTTGCTAGGCATTTTGAAATGTTGAATAAAATATATTTATTTTACAAAATTCATGAAAGCGTTGCTAGGCTTTATGAAATGTTGAAAAAATATATTTTTTTCACAAAATTAATGAAAGTGTTGCTATGCATTTTAAAATGTTGAAAATATATATTTTTTTACAAAATCTTTAAAGCGTTGCTAGGCATTATGAAATGTTGAAAAAATATATTTTTTTTACAAAATTCATGAAAGCGTTGCTAGGCATTTTGAAATGTTGAAAAAAAATATTTTTTTTACAAAATTCTTGAAAGCGTTACTCGGCATTTTGAAATGTTGAAAAAATATACATTTTTCACATTATTCATGACAGTGTTGCTAGGCATTTTGAAATGTTGAAAAAATATATTTTTTTTACAAAATTCTTGAAAGCGTTGCTAGGCATTATGAAATGTTGAAAAAATATATTTCTTTTACAAAATTCATGAAAGCGTTGCTAGGCTTTATGAAATGTTGAAAAAATATATTTTTTTCACAAAATTCATGAAAGCGTTGCTATGCATTTTGAAATGTTGAAAAAATATATTTTTTTTACAAAATTCATGAAAGCGTTGCTAGGCATTTTGATATGTTGAAAAAATATACTTTTTTTCCAAAATTCGTTAAAGCGTTGCGAGGGATTTTGAAAAGGTGAAAAAATATATATTTTTTTTTAATTCATGAAAGGGTTGCTATGCATTTTAAAATGTTGAAAAAATATATTTTTTTTACAAAATTCTTGAAAGCGTTGCTAGGCATTATGAAATGTTGAAAAATTAAATTTTTTCACATTATTCATAACAGCGTTGCTAGGCATTTTGAAATGTTGAAACAATATATTTTTTCACAAAATTCATGAAAGCGTTGCTAGGCATTTTGAAATGTTGAAAAAATATATTTTTTTTACAAAATTCATGAAAGCGTTGCTAGGCTTTATGAAATGTGGAAAAAATATATTTTTTCACAAAATTAATGAAAGTGTTGCTATGCATTTTAAAATGTTGAAAAAATATATTTTTTTTACAAAATTCTTGAAAGCGTTGCTAGGCATTATGAAATGTTGAAAAAATATATTTCTTTTACAAAATTCATGAAAGCGTTGCTAGGCTTTATGAAATGTTGAAAAAATATATTTTTTTCACAAAATTCATGAAAGCGTTGCTATGCATTTTGAAATGTTGAAAAAATATATTTTTTTTACAAAATTCTTGAAAGCGTTGCTAGGCATTATGAAATGTTGAAAAAATATATTTCTTTTACAAAATTAATGAAAGCGTTGCTAGGCTTTATGAAATGTTGAAAAAATATATTTTTTTCACAAAATTCATGAAGCGTTGCTATGCATTTTGAAAAGGTGAAAAAATATATTTTTTTTTAATTCATGAGAGGGTTGCTATGCATTTTAAAATGTTGAAAAAATATATTTTTTTTACAAAATTCTTGAAAGCGTTGCTAGGCATTATGAAATGTTGAAAAATTAAATTTTTTCACATTATTCATAACAGCGTTGCTAGGCATTTTGAAATGTTGAAAAAATAAATTTTTTTCACATTATTTATAACTGCGTTGCTATTCATTTTGAAATGTTAAAACTATATATTTTTTCACAAAATTCATGAAAGCGTTGCTAGGCATTGTGAAATGTTAAAAAAATATATTTTTTTTACAAAATTCATGAAAGCGTTGCTAGGCTATATGAAATGTTAAAAAAAATATATTTATTTCACAAAATTAATGAAAATGTTGCTATGCATTTTAAAATGTTGAAAAAATATATTTTTTTAACATTATTCATAACTGTGTTGTTAGGCATTTTGAAATGTTGAAACAATATATTTTTTCACAAAATTCATGAAAGCGTTGCTAGGCATTTTGAAATGTTGAAAAAATATATTTTTTTACACAATTCTTGAAAGCGTTGCTAGGAATTATTAAATGTTGAAATATTAATTGTTTTTTACATTATTCATAACAGCGTTGCTAGGCATTTTGAAATGTTGAAAAAATATATTTTTTTTACAAAATTCATGAAAGTGTTGCTCGGCTTTATGAAATGTTAAAAAAATATATTTATTTCACAAAATTAATGAAAATGTTGCTATGCATTTTAAAATGTTGAAAAAATATATTTTTTTTACAAAATTCTTGAAAGCGTTGCTAGGCATTATGAAATGTTGAAAAAATATTTTTTTTTCACATTATTCATAACTGCGTTGCTAGGCATTTTGAAATGATGAAACAATATATTTTTTCACAAAATTCATGAAAGCGTTGCTAGGCATTTTGAAATGTTGAATAAAAATATATTTATTTTACAAAATTCATGAAAGCGTTGCTAGGCTTTATGAAATGTTGAAAAAATATATTTTTTTCACAAAATTAATGAAAGTGTTGCTATGCATTTTAAAATGTTGAAAATATATATTTTTTTACAAAATCTTGAAAGCGTTGCTAGGCATTTTGAAATGATGAAAAAAAATATTTTTTTTACAAAATTCATGAAAGCGTTGCTATTCATTTAAAATGTTGAAAAAATATATTTTTTTTATAAAATTCTTGAAAGCGTTGCTAGGCATTAAGAAATGTTGAAAAATTAAATTTTTTTCACATTATTCATAACTGCGTTGCTAGGCATTTTGACATGTTGAAACAATATATTTTTTCACAAAATTCTTGAAAGCGTTACTAGGCATTTTGAAATGTTGAAAAAATATATATTTTTCACATTATGACAGTGTTGCTAGGCATTTTGAAATGTTGAAAAAATATATTTTTTTTACAAAATTCATGAAAGCGTTACTAGGCATTTTGAAATGTTGAAAAAATATATTTTTTTACAAAATTCATGAATGCGTTGCTAGGCATTTTAAAATGTTAAAAAAATATATTGTTTTACAAAATTCATGAAAGCGTTGCTAGGCTTTATGAAATGTTGAAAAAATATATTTTTTTCACAAAACTCATGAAAGCGTTGCTAGGCATTTTGAAATGTTGAAAAAATATACTTTTTTTCCAAAATTCGTGAAAGCGTTGCGAGGGATTTTGAAAAGGTGAAAAAATAAATTTTTTCACATTATTCATAACACCGTTTCTAGGCATTTTGAAATGTTGAAAAAATATATTTTTTTCACAAAATTCATGACAGCGTTGCTATGCATTTTAAAATGTTGAAAAAATATATTTTTTTTACAAAATTCATGAAAGCGTTGCTAGGCATTTTAAAACGTTGAATAAATATATTTTTTTTACAAAACTCTTGAAAGCGTTGCTAGGCATTATGAAAAGGTGAAAAAATAAATTTTTTCACATTATTCATAACACCGTTTCTAGGCATTTTGAAATGTTGAAAAAATATATTTTTTTCACAAAATTCATGACAGCGTTGCTATGCATTTTAAAATGTTGAAAAAATATATTTTTTTTACAAAATTCATGAAAGCGTTGCTAGGCATTTTAAAACGTTGAATAAATATATTTTTTTTACAAAACTCTTGAAAGCGTTGCTAGGCATTATGAAAAGTTGAAAAAATAAATTTTTTTCACATTATTCATAACTGCGTTGCTAGGCATTTTGAAATGTTGAAACAATATATTTTTTCACAAAATTCATGAAAGCGTTGCTATGCATTTTGAAATGTTGAAAAAATATATTTTTTCACAAAATTAATGAAAGTGTTGCTATGCATTTTAAAATGTTGAAAAAATATATTTTTTTTACAAAATTCTTGAAAGCGTTGCTAGGCATTATGAAATGTTGAAAAAATATATTTCTTTTACAAAATTCATGAAAGCGTTGCTAGGCTTTATGAAATGTTGAAAAAATATATTTTTTTCACAAAATTCATGAAAGCGTTGCTATGCATTTTGAAATGTTGAAAAAATATATTTTTTTTACAAAATTCATGAAAGCGTTGCTAGGCATTTTGATATGTTGAAAAAATATACTTTTTTTCCAAAATTCGTTAAAGCGTTGCGAGGGATTTTGAAAAGGTGAAAAAATATATATATTTTTTTAATTCATGAAAGGGTTGCTATGCATTTTAAAATGTTGAAAAAATATATTTTTTTTACAAAATTCTTGAAAGCGTTGCTAGGCATTATGAAATGTTGAAAAATTAAATTTTTTCACATTATTCATAACAGCGTTGCTAGGCATTTTGAAATGTTGAAACAATATATTTTTTCACAAAATTCATGAAAGCGTTGCTAGGCATTTTGAAATGTTGAAAAAATATATTTTTTTTACAAAATTCATGAAAGCGTTGCTAGGCTTTATGAAATGTGGAAAAAATATATTTTTTCACAAAATTAATGAAAGTGTTGCTATGCATTTTAAAATGTTGAAAAAATATATTTTTTTTACAAAATTCTTGAAAGCGTTGCTAGGCATTATGAAATGTTGAAAAAATATATTTCTTTTACAAAATTCATGAAAGCGTTGCTAGGCTTTATGAAATGTTGAAAAAATATATTTTTTTCACAAAATTCATGAAAGCGTTGCTATGCATTTTGAAATGTTGAAAAAATATATTTTTTTTACAAAATTCTTGAAAGCGTTGCTAGGCATTATGAAATGTTGAAAAAATATATTTCTTTTACAAAATTAATGAAAGCGTTGCTAGGCTTTATGAAATGTTGAAAAAATATATTTTTTTCACAAAATTCATGAAAGCGTTGCTATGCATTTTGAAATGTTAAAACTATATATTTTTTCACAAAATTCATGAAAGCGTTGCTAGGCATTGTGAAATGTTAAAAAAATATATTTTTTTTACAAAATTCTTGAAAGCGTTGCTAGGCATTATGAAATGTTAAAAAAATATTTTTTTTTAACATTATTCATAACTGCGTTGTTAGGCATTTTGAAATGATGAAACAATATATTTTTTCACAAAATTCATGAAAGCGTTGCTAGGCATTTTGAAATGTTGAATAAAAATATATTTATTTTACAAAATTCATGAAAGCGTTGCTAGGCTTTATGAAATGTTGAAAAAATATATTTTTTTCACAAAATTAATGAAAGTGTTGCTATGCATTTTAACATGTTGAAAATATATATTTTTTTACAAAATCTTGAAAGCGTTGCTAGGCATTATGAAATGTTGAAAAAATATATTTTTTTTACAAAATTCATGAAAGCGTTGCTATTCATTTAAAATGTTGAAAAAATATATTTTTTTTATAAAATTCTTGAAAGCGTTGCTAGGCATTAAGAAATGTTGAAAAATTAAATTTTTTTTACATTATTCATAACTGCGTTGCTAGGCATTTTGACATGTTGAAACAATATATTTTTTCACAAAATTCTTGAAAGCGTTGCTAGGCATTTTGAAATGTTGAAAAAATATACTTTTTTTCCAAAATTCGTGAAAGCGTTGCGAGGGATTTTGAAAAGGTGAAAAAATAAATTTTTTCACATTATTCATAACACCGTTGCTAGGCATTTTGAAATGTTGAAAAAATATATTTTTTTCACAAAATTCATGACAGCGTTGCTATGCATTTTAAAATGTTGAAAAAATATATTTTTTTTACAAAATTCATGAAAGCGTTGCTAGGCATTTTAAAACGTTGAATAAATATATTTTTTTTACAAAACTCTTGAAAGCGTTGCTAGGCATTATGAAAAGTTGAAAAAATAAATTTTTTTCACATTATTCATAACTGCGTTGCTAGGCATTTTGAAATGTTGAAACAACATATTTTTTCACAAAATTCATGAAAGCGTTGCTAGGCATTGTGAAATGTTAAAAAATATATTTTTTTTACAAAACTCATGAAAGCGTTGCTAGGATTTATGAAATGTTAAAAAAATATATTTTTTTCACAAAATTAATGAAAATGTTGCTATGCATTTTAAAATGTTGAAAAAATATATTTTTTTTAACATTATTCATAACTGCGTTGCTAGGCATTTTGAAATGTTGACACAATATATTTTTTCACAAAATTCATGAAAGCGTTGCTAGGCATTTTAAAATGTTGAAAAAATATATTTTTTTTACAAAACTCTTGAAAGCGTTGCTAGGCAATATGAAATGTTGAAAAATTAAATTTTTTCACATTATTCATAACTGCGTTGCTAGGCATTTTGACATGTTGAAACAATATATTTTTTCACAAAATTCTAGAAAGCGTTGCTAGGCATTATGAAATGTTGAAAAAATAAATTTTTTTCACATTATTCATAACAGCGTTGCTAGGCATTTTGAAATGTTGAAAAAATATATTTTTTCACAAAATTAATGAAAGTGTTGCTATGCATTTTAAAATGTTGAAAAAATATATTTTTTTTACAAAATTCTTGAAAGCGTTGCTAGGCATTATGAAATGTTGAAAAAATATATTTTTTTCACAAAATTCATGAAAGCGTTGCTATGCATTTTGAAATGTTGAAAAAATATATTTTTTTAAGAAAATTCATGAAAGCGTTGCTAGGCATTTTGAAATGTTGAAAAAATATATTTTTTTTACAAAATACATGAAAGCGTTGCTAGGCTTTATGAAATGTTGAAAAAATATATTTTTTCACAAAATTAATGAAAGTGTTGCCATGCATTTTAAAATGTTGAAAAAATATATTTTTTTTACAAAATTCTTGAAAGCGATGCTAGGCTTTATGAAATGTTGAAAAAATATATTTTTTTCACAAAATTCATGAAATCGTTGCTATGCATTTTGAAATGTTGAAGAAATATATTTTTTTTAGAAAATTCATGAAAGCGTTGCTAGGCATTTTGAAATGTTGAAAAAATATATTTCTTTTACAAAATTAATGAAAGCGTTGCTAGGCTTTATGAAATGTTGAAAAAATATATTTTTTTCACAAAATTCATGAAAGCGTTGCTATGCATTTTGAAAAGGTGAAAAAATATATTTTTTTTTTAATTCATGAGAGGGTTGCTATGCATTTTAAAATGTTGAAAAAATATATTTTTTTTACAAAATTCTTGAAAGCGTTGCTAGGCATTATGAAATGTTGAAAAATTAAATTTCTTCACATTATTCATAACAGCGTTGCTAGGCATTTTGAAATGTTAAAACTATATATTTTTTCACAAAATTCATGAAAGCGTTGCTAGGCATTGTGAAATGTTAAAAAAATATATTTTTTTTACAAAATTCTTGAAAGCGTTGCTAGGCATTATGAAATGTTAAAAAAATATTTTTTTTTAACATTATTCATAACTGCGTTGTTAGGCATTTTGAAATGATGAAACAATATATTTTTTCACAAAATTCATGAAAGCGTTGCTAGGCATTTTGAAATGTTGAATAAAAATATATTTATTTTACAAAATTCATGAAAGCGTTGCTAGGCTTTATGAAATGTTGAAAAAATATATTTTTTTCACAAAATTAATGAAAGTGTTGCTATGCATTTTAACATGTTGAAAATATATATTTTTTTACAAAATCTTGAAAGCGTTGCTAGGCATTATGAAATGTTGAAAAAATATATTTTTTTTACAAAATTCATGAAAGCGTTGCTAGGCATTTTGAAATGTTGAAAAAAAATATTTTTTTTTACAAAATTCATGAAAGCGTTGCTATTCATTTAAAATGTTGAAAAAATATATTTTTTTTATAAAATTCTTGAAAGCGTTGCTAGGCATTAAGAAATGTTGAAAAATTAAATTTTTTTTACATTATTCATAACTGCGTTGCTAGGCATTTTGACATGTTGAAACAATATATTTTTTCACAAAATTCTTGAAAGCGTTGCTAGGCATTTTGAAATGTTGAAAAAATATACTTTTTTTCCAAAATTCGTGAAAGCGTTGCGAGGGATTTTGAAAAGGTGAAAAAATAAATTTTTTCACATTATTCATAACACCGTTGCTAGGCATTTTGAAATGTTGAAAAAATATATTTTTTTCACAAAATTCATGACAGCGTTGCTATGCATTTTAAAATGTTGAATAAATATATTTTTTTTACAAAATTCATGAAAGCGTTGCTAGGCATTTTAAAACGTTGAATAAATATATTTTTTTTACAAAACTCTTGAAAGCGTTGCTAGGCATTATGAAAAGTTGAAAAAATAAATTTTTTTCACATTATTCATAACTGCGTTGCTAGGCATTTTGAAATGTTGAAACAACATATTTTTTCACAAAATTCATGAAAGCGTTGCTAGGCATTGTGAAATGTTAAAAAATATATTTTTTTTACAAAACTCATGAAAGCGTTGCTAGGATTTATGAAATGTTAAAAAAATATATTTTTTTCACAAAATTAATGAAAATGTTGCTATGCATTTTAAAATGTTGAAAAAATATATTTTTTTTAACATTATTCATAACTGCGTTGCTAGGCATTTTGAAATGTTGACACAATATATTTTTTCACAAAATTCATGAAAGCGTTGCTAGGCATTTTAAAATGTTGAAAAAATATATTTTTTTTACAAAACTCTTGAAAGCGTTGCTAGGCAATATGAAATGTTGAAAAATTAAATTTTTTCACATTATTCATAACTGCGTTGCTAGGCATTTTGACATGTTGAAACAATATATTTTTTCACAAAATTCTAGAAAGCGTTGCTAGGCATTATGAAATGTTGAAAAAATAAATTTTTTTCACATTATTCATAACAGCGTTGCTAGGCATTTTGAAATGATGAAACAATATATTTTTTCACAAAATTCATGAAAGCGTTGCTAGGCATTTTGAAATGTAAAAAAAAATATATTTTTTTTACAAAATACATGAAAGCGATGCTAGGCTTTATGAAATGTTGAAAAAATATATTTTTTCACAAAATTAATGAAAGTGTTGCTATGCATTTTAAAATGTTGAAAAAATATATTTTTTTTACAAAATTCTTGAAAGCGTTGCTAGGCATTATGAAATGTTGAAAAAATATATTTTTTTCACAAAATTCATGAAAGCGTTGCTATGCATTTTGAAATGTTGAAAAAATATATTTTTTTAAGAAAATTCATGAAAGCGTTGCTAGGCATTTTGAAATGTTGAAAAAATATATTTTTTTTACAAAATACATGAAAGCGTTGCTAGGCTTTATGAAATGTTGAAAAAATATATTTTTTCACAAAATTAATGAAAGTGTTGCCATGCATTTTAAAATGTTGAAAAAATATATTTTTTTTACAAAATTCTTGAAAGCGTTGCTAGGCATTATGAAATGTTGAAAAAATATATTTCTTTTACAAAATTCATGAAAGCGATGCTAGGCTTTATGAAATGTTGAAAAAATATATTTTTTTCACAAAATTCATGAAATCGTTGCTATGCATTTTGAAATGTTGAAGAAATATATTTTTTTTAGAAAATTCATGAAAGCGTTGCTAGGCATTTTGAAATGTTGAAAAAATATATTTTTTTTTAAAAATTCATGAGAGCGTTGCTATGCATTTTAAAATGTTAAAAAACTATATTTTTTTTACAAAATTCTTGAAAGCGTTGCTAGGCATTATGAAATGTTGAAAAATTAAATATTTTTCACATTATTCATAACTGCGTTGCTAGGAATTTTGACATGTTGAAACAATATATGTTTTCACAAAATTCTTGAAAGCGTTGCTAGGCATTATGAAATGTTGAAAAAATAAATTTTTTTCACATTATTCATAACAGCGTTGCTAGGCATTTTGAAATGTTGAAAAAATATATTTTTTTCACAAAATTCATGACAGCGTTGCTATGCATTTTAAAATGTTGAAGAAATATATTTTTTTTTTTCAAAATTCATGAATGCGTTGCTAGGCATTTTAAAATGTTAAAAAAATATATTTTTTTACAAAATTCATGAAAGCTTTGCTAGGCTTTATGAAATGTTGAAAAAATATATTTTTTTCACAAAATTCATGAAAGCGTTGCTAGGCATTTTGAAATGTTGAAAAAATATACTTTTTTCCAAAATTCGTGAAAGCGTTGCGAGGGATTTTGAAAAGGTGAAAAAATAAATTTTTTGACATTATTCATAACACCGTTGCTAGGCATTTTGAAATGTTGAAAAAATATATTTTTTTCACAAAATTCATGACAGCGTTGCTATGCATTTTAAAATGTTGAAAAAATATATTTTTTTTACAAAATTCATGAAAGCGTTGCTAGGCATTTTAAAACGTTGAATAAATATATTTTTTTTACAAAACTCATGAAAGCGTTGCTAGGCTTTATGAAATGTTAAAAAAATATATTTTTTTCACAAAATTAATGAAAATGTTGCTATGCATTTTAAAATGTTGAAAAAATATATTTTTTTTAACATTATTCATAACTGCGTTGCTAGGCGTTTTGAAATTTTGACACAATATATATTTTCACAAAATTCATGAAAGCGTTACTAGGCATTTTGAAATGTTGAAAAAATATATATTTTTCACATTATTCATGACAGTGTTGCTAGGCATTTTGAAATGTTGAAAAAATATATTTTTTTTACAAAATTCATGAAAGCGTTACTAGGCATTTTGAAATGTTGAAAAAATATATTTTTTTACAAAATTCATGAATGCGTTGCTAGGCATTTTAAAATGTTAAAAAAATATATTTTTTTACAAAATTCATGAAAGCGTTGCTAGGCTTTATGAAATGTTGAAAAAATATATTTTTTTCACAAAATTCATGAAAGCGTTGCTAGGCATTTTGAAATGTTGAAAAAATATACTTTTTTTCCAAAATTCGTGAAAGCGTTGCGACGGATTTTGAAAAGGTGAAAAAATAAATTTTTTCACATTATTCATAACACCGTTGCTAGGCATTTTAAAACGTTGAATAAATATATTTTTTTTACAAAACTCTTGAAAGCGTTGCTAGGCATTATGAAAAGTTGAAAAAATAAATTTTTTTCACATTATTCATAACTGCGTTGCTAGGCATTTTGAAATGTTGAAACAATATATTTTTTCACAAAATTCATGAAAGCGTTGCTAGGCATTGTGAAATGTTAAAAAATATATTTTTTTTACAAAACTCATGAAAGCGTTGCTAGGCTTTATGAAATGTTAAAAAAATATATTTTTTTCACAAAATTAATGAAAATGTTGCTATGCATTTTAAAATGTTGAAAAAATATATTTTTTTTAACATTATTCATAACTGCGTTGCTAGGCATTTTGAAATGTTGACACAATATATTTTTTCACAAAATTCATGAAAGCGTTGCTAGGCATTTTAAAATGTTGAAAAAATATATTTTTTTTACAAAACTCTTGAAAGCGTTGCTAGGCAATATGAAATGTTGAAAAATTAAATTTTTTCACATTATTCATAACTGCGTTGCTAGGCATTTTAACATGTTGAAACAATATATTTTTTCACAAAATTCTAGAAAGCGTTGCTAGGCATTATGAAATGTTGAAAAAATATATTTTTTTCACAAAATTCATGAAAGCGTTGCTATGCATTTTGAAATGTTGAAAAAATATATTCTTTTTAGAAAATTCATGAAAGCGTTGCTAGGCATTTTGAAATGTTGAAAAAATATATTTTTTTACAAAATTCTTGAAAGCGTTGCTAGGCAGTATGAAATGTTGAAATAATAAATTTTTTTCACATTATTCATAACAGCGTTGCTAGGCATTTTGAAATGATGAAACAATATATTTTTTCACAAAATTCATGAAAGCGTTGCTAGGCATTTTGAAATGTTGAAAAACTATATTTTTTTTACAAAATACATGAAAGCGATGCTAGGCTTTATGAAATGTTGAAAAAATATATTTTTTCACAAAATTAATGAAAGTGTTGCTATGCATTTTAAAACGTTGAAAAAATATATTTTTTTTACAAAATTCTTGAAAGCGTTGCTAGGCATTATGAAATGTTGAAAAAATATATTTTTTTCACAAAATTCATGAAAGCGTTGCTATGCATTTTGAAATGTTGAAAAAATATATTCTTTTTAGAAAATTCATGAAAGCGTTGCTAGGCATTTTGAAATGTTGAAAAAATATATTTTTTTACAAAATTCTTGAAAGCGTTGCTAGGCAGTATGAAATGTTGAAATAATAAATTTTTTTCACATTATTCATAACTGCGTTGCTAGGCATTTTGAAATGTTGAAACAATATATTTTATCACAAAATACATGAAAGCATTGCTAGGCATTTTGAAATGTTGAAAAAATATATTTTTTTTACAAAATACATGAAAGCGTTGCTAGGCTTTATGAAATGTTGAAAAAATATATTTTTTCACAAAATTAATGAAAGTGTTGCCATGCATTTTAAAATGTTGAAAAAATATATTTTTTTTACAAAATTCTTGAAAGCGTTGCTAGGCATTATGAAATGTTGAAAAAATATATTTCTTTTACAAAATTCATGAAAGCGATGCTAGGCTTTATGAAATGTTGAAAAAATATATTTTTTTCACAAAATTCATGAAAGCGTTGCTATGCATTTTGAAATGTTGAAGAAATATATTTTTTTTACAAAATTCTTGAAAGCGTTGCTAGGCATTATGAAATGTTGAAAAATTAAATTTTTTTCACATTATTCATAACTGCGTTGCTAGGAATTTTGACATGTTGAAACAATATATTTTTTCACAAAATTCTTGAAAGCGTTGCTAGGCATTATGAAATGTTGAAAAAATATATTTTTTTCACAAAATTCATGACAGCGTTGCTATGCATTTTAAAATGTTGAAAAAATATATTTTTTTCACAAAATTCATGAAAGCGTTGCTAGGCATTTTGATATGTTGAAAAAATATACTTTTTTTCCAAAATTCGTTAAAGCGTTGCGAGGGATTTTGAAAAGGTGAAAAAATATATATTTTTTTTTAATTCATGAAAGGGTTGCTATGCATTTTAAAATGTTGAAAAAATATATTTTCTTACAAAATTCTTGAAAGCGTTGCTAGGCATTATGAAATGTTGAAAAATTAAATTTTTTCACATTATTCATAACAGCGTTGCTAGGCATTTTGAAATGTTGAAACAATATATTTTTTCACAAAATTCATGAAAGCGTTGCTAGGCATTTTGAAATGTTGAAAAAATATATTTTTTTTACAAAATTCATGAAAGCGTTGCTAGGCTTTATGAAATGTGGAAAAAATATATTTTTTCACAAAATTAATGAAAGTGTTGCTATGCATTTTAAAATGTTGAAAAAATATATTTTTTTTACAAAATTCTTGAAAGCGTTGCTAGGCATTATGAAATGTTGAAAAAATATATTTCTTTTACAAAATTCATGAAAGCGTTGCTAGGCATTTTGAAATGTTGAAAAAATATACTTTTTTTCCAAAATTCGTGAAAGCGTTGCGAGGGATTTTGAAAAGGTGAAAAAATAAATTTTTTGACATTATTCATAACACCGTTGCTAGGCATTTTGAAATGTTGAAAAAATATATTTTTTTCACAAAATTCATGACAGCGTTGCTATGCATTTTAAAATGTTGAAAAAATATATTTTTTTTACAAAATTCATGAAAGCGTTGCTAGGCATTTTAAAACGTTGAATAAATATACTTTTTTTACAAAACTCTTGAAAGCGTTGCTAGGCATTATGAAAAGTTGAAAAAATAAATTTTTTTCAAATTATTCATAACTGCGTTGCTAGGCATTTTGAAATGTTGAAACAATATATTTTTTCACAAAATTCATGAAAGCGTTGCTAGGCATTGTGAAATGTTAAAAAATATATTTTTTTTTACAAAACTCATGAAAGCGTTGCTAGGCTTTATGAAATGTTAAAAAAATATATTTTTTTCACAAAATTAATGAAAATGTTGCTATGCATTTTAAAATGTTGAAAAAATATATTTTTTTTAACATTATTCATAACTGCGTTGCTAGGCATTTTGAAATGTTGACACAATATATTTTTTCACAAAATTCATGAAAGCGTTGCTAGGCATTTTAAAATGTTGAAAAAATATATTTTTTTTACAAAACTCTTGAAAGCGTTGCTAGGCAATATGAAATGTTGAAAAATTAAATTTTTTCACTTTATTCATAACTGCGTTGCTAGGCATTTTGACATGTTAAAACAATATATTTTTTCACAAAATTCTAGAAAGCGTTGCTAGGCATTATGAAATGTTAAAAAAATAAATTTTTTTCACATTATTCATAACAGCGTTGCTAGGCATTTTGAAATGATGAAACAATATATTTTCTCACAAAATTCATGAAAGCGTTGCTAGGCATTTTGAAATGTTGAAAAAATATATTTTTTTTACAAAATACATGAAAGCGATGCTAGGCTTTATGAAATGTTGAAAAAATATATTTTTTCACAAAATTAATGAAAGTGTTGCTATTCATTTTAAAATGTTGAAAAAATATATTTTTTTTACAAAATTCTTGAAAGCGTTGCTAGGCATTATGAAATGTTGAAAAAATATATTTTTTTCACAAAATTCATGAAAGCGTTGCTATGCATTTTGAAATGTTGAAAAAATATATTTTTTTAGAAAATTCATGAAAGCGTTGCTAGGCATTTTGAAATGTTGAAAAAATATATTTTTTTACAAAATTCTTGAAAGCGTTGCTAGGCAGTATGAAATGTTGAAAATATAAATTTTTTTCACATTATTCATAACTGCGTTGCTAGGCATTTTGAAATGTTGAAACAATATATTTTATCACAAAATTCATGAAAGCGTTGCTAGGCATTTTGAAATGTTGAAAAAATATATTTTTTTTACAAAATACATGAAAGCGTTGCTAGGCTTTATGAAATGTTGAAAAAATATATTTTTTCACAAAATTAATGAGTGTTGCTATGCATTTTAAAATGTTGAAAAAATATATTTTTTTTACAAAATTCTTGAAAGCGTTGCTAGGCATTATGAAATGTTGAAAAAATATATTTCTTTTACAAAATTCATGAGAGCGTTGCTAGGCTTTATGAAATGTTGAAAAAATATATTTTTTTCACAAAATTCATGAAAGCGTTGCTATGCATTTTGAAATGTTGAAGAAATATATTTTTTTTAGAAAATTCATGAAAGCGTTGCTAGGCATTTTGAAATGTTGAAAAAATATATTTTTTTTACAAAATTCATGAAAGCGTTGCTAGGCATTTTGATATGTTGAAAAAATATACTTTTTTTCCAAAATTCGTTAAAGCGTTGCGAGGGATTTTGAAAAGGTGAAAAAATATATATTTTTTTTTAATTCATGAAAGGGTTGCTATGCATTTTAAAATGTTGAAAAAATATATTTTTTTACAAAATTCTTGAAAGCGTTGCTAGGCATTATGAAATGTTGAAAAATTAAATTTTTTCACATTATTCATAACAGCGTTGCTAGGCATTTTGAAATGTTGAAAAAATAAATTTTTTTCACATTATTCATAACTGCGTTGGTAGGCATTTTGAAATGTTGAAACAATATATTTTTTCACAAAATTCATGAAAGCGTTGCTAGGCATTGTGAAATGTTAAAAAAATATATTTTTTTTACAAAATTCTTGAAAGCGTTGCTAGGCATTATGAAATGTTGAAAAAATATATTTTTTTCACAAAATTCATGAAAGGGTTGCTATGCATTTTGAAATGTTGAAAAAATATATTTTTTTTAGAAAATTCATGAAAGCGTTGCTAGGCATTATGAAATGTTGAAAAATTAAATTTTTACACATTATTCATAACAGCGTTGCTAGGCATTTTGAAATGTTGAAAAAATAAATTTTTTTCACATTATTCATAACTGCGTTGGTAGGCATTTTGAAATGTTGAAACAATATATTTTTTCACAAAATTCATGAAAGCGTTGCTAGGCATTGTGAAATGTTAAAAAAATATATTTTTTTTACAAAATTCATGAAAGCGTTGCTAGGCTTTATGAAATGTTAAAAAAAATATTTATTTCTCAAAATTAATGAAAATGTTGCTATGCATTTTAAAATGTTGAAAAAATATATTTTTTTTACAAAATTCTTGAAAGCGTTGCTAGGCATTATGAAATGTTGAAATATTAAATGTTTTTCACATTATTCATAACAGCGTTGCTAGGCATTTTGAAATGTTGAAAACATATTTTTTTTCACATTATTCATAACGGCGTTGCTAGGCATTTTGAAATGATGAAACAATATATTTTCTCACAAAATTCATGAAAGCGTTGCTAGGCATTTTGAAATGTTGAAAAAATATATTTTTTTTACAAAATACATGAAAGCGATGCTAGGCTTTATGAAATGTTGAAAAAATATATTTTTTCACAAAATTAATGAAAGTGTTGCTATGCATTTTAAAATGTTGAAAAAATATATTTTTTTTACAAAATTCTTGAAAGCCTTGCTAGGCATTATGAAATGTTGAAAAAATATATTTTTTTCACAAAATTCATGAAAGCGTTGCTATGCATTTTGAAATGTTGAAAAAATATATTTTTTTTAGAAAATTCATGAAAGCGTTGCTAGGCATTTTGAAATGTTGAAAAAATATATTTTTTTACAAAATTCTTGAAAGCGTTGCTTGGCAGTATGAAATGTTGAAAATATAAATTTTTTTCACATTATTCATAACTGCGTTGCTAGGCATTTTGAAATGTTGAAACAATATATTTTATCACAAAATTCATGAAAGCGTTGCTAGGCATTTTGAAATGTTGAAAAAATATATTTTTTTTACAAAATACATGAAAGCGTTGCTAGGCTTTATGAAATGTTGAAAAAATATATTTTTTCACAAAATTAATGAAAGTGTTGCTATGCATTTTAAAATGTTGAACAAATATATTTTTTTTACAAAATTCTTGAAAGCGTTGCTAGGCATTATGAAATGTTGAAAAAATATATTTCTTTTACAAAATTCATGAAAGCGTTGCTAGGCTTTATGAAATGTTGAAAAAATATATTTTTTTCACAAAATTCATGAAAGCGTTGCTATGCATTTTGAAATGTTGAAGAAATATATTTTTTTTAGAAAATTCATGAAAGCGTTGCTAGGCATTTTGAAATGTTGAAAAAATATATTTTTTTTACAAAATTCATGAAAGCGTTGCTAGGCATTTTGATATGTTGAAAAAATATACTTTTTTTCCAAAATTCGTTAAAGCGTTGCGAGGGATTTTGAAAAGGTGAAAAAATATATATTTTTTTTTAATTCATGAAAGGGTTGCTATGCATTTTAAAATGTTGAAAAAATATATTTTTTTACAAAATTCTTGAAAGCGTTGCTAGGCATTATGAAATGTTGAAAAATTAAATTTTTTCACATTATTCATAACAGCGTTGCTAGGCATTTTGAAATGTTGAAAAAATAAATTTTTTTCACATTATTCATAACTGCGTTGGTAGGCATTTTGAAATGTTGAAACAATATATTTTTTCACAAAATTCATGAAAGCGTTGCTAGGCGTTGTGAAATGTTAAAAAAATATATTTTTTTTACAAAATTCTTGAAAGCGTTGCTAGGCTTTATGAAATGTTGAAAAAATATATTTTTTTCACAAAATTCATGAAAGCGTTGCTATGCATTTTGAAATGTTGAAAAAATATATTTTTTTTAGAAAATTCATGAAAGCGTTGCTAGGCATTATGAAATGTTGAAAATCTAAATTTTTTCACATTATTCATAACAGCGTTGCTAGGCATTTTGAAATGTTGAAAAAATAAATTTTTTTCACATTATTCATAACTGCGTTGGTAGGCATTTTGAAATGTTGAAACAATATATTTTTTCACAAAATTCATGAAAGCGTTGCTAGGCATTGTGAAATGTTAAAAAAATATATTTTTTTTACAAAATTCATGAAAGCGTTGCTAGGCTTTATGAAATGTTAAAAAAAATATTTATTTCTCAAAATTAATGAAAATGTTGCTATGCATTTTAAAATGTTGAAAAAATATATTTTTTTTACAAAATTCTTGAAAGCGTTGCTAGGCATTATGAAATGTTGAAATATTAAATGTTTTTCACATTATTCATAACAGCGTTGCTAGGCTTTTTGAAATGTTGAAAAAAAATATTTTTTTACAAAATTCATGAAAGCGTTGCTAGGCTATATGAAATGTTGAAAAAAAAATTTTTTTTCACATTATTCATAACAGCGTTGCTAGGCATTTTAAAATGTTGAAAAAATATATTTTTTTCACAAAATTTATGAAAGCGTTGCTAGGCATTTTGAAATGTAGAAAAAATATATTTTTTTCACAAAATAATGAAAGCATTGCTAGGCATTTTGAAATGTTGAAAAAATATATTTTTTTTCACAAAATTCATGAAAGCGTTGCTATGCATTTTAAAATGTTGAAAAAATATATTTTTTTTCAAAATTCTTGAAAGCGTTGCTAGGCATTACGAAATGTTGAAAAAAAAAATTTTTTTCACATTATTCATAACTGCGTTGCTAGGCATTTTGAAATGTTGAAACAATATATTTTTTCACAAAATTCATGAAAGCGTTGCTAGGCATTTTGAAATGTTAAAAAAATATGTTTTTTTTACAAAATTCATGAAAGCGTTGCTATGCATTTTACAATGTTGAAAAAATATATTTTTTTTACAAAATTCTTTAAAGCGTTGCTAGGCATTATGAAATGTTGAAATAATAAATGCTTTTCACATTATTCATAACAGCGTTGCTAGGCATTTTGAAATGTTGAAAAAATATATTTTTTCACTAAATTCATGACAGCGTTGCTATGCATTTTAAAATGTTGAAAAAATATATTTTTTTTACAAAATTCATGAAAGCGTTGCTAGGCATTTTAAAACGTTGAAAAAATAAATTTTTTTACAAAATTCTTTAAAGCGTTGCTAGGCATTATGAAAAGTTGAAAAAATAAATTTTTTTTACAAAATTCATGAAAGCGTTGCTATGCTTTATGAAATGTTAAAATAAATATATTTTTTTCACAAAATTAATGAAAATGTTGCTATGCATTTTAAAATGTTGAAAAAATATATTTTTTTTACAAAATTCTTGAAAGCGTTGCTAGGCATTATGAAATGTTGAAAAAATATTTTTTTTTTAACATTATTCATAACTGCGTTGCTAGGCATTTTGAAATGTTGAAACAATATATTTTTTCACAAAATTCATGAAAGCGTTGCTAGGCATTTTGAAATGTTGAAAAAATATATTTTTTTTTCAAAATTCATGAAAGCGTTGCTAGGCATTTTGAAATGTTGAAAATATATATTTTTTTTCAAAATTCATGAAAGCGTTGCTACGCTTTAAGAAATGTTAAAAAAAATATATTTTTTTCACAAAATTAATGAAAATGTTGCTATGCATTTTAAAATGTTGAAAAAATATATTTTTTTTACAAAATTCTTGAAAGCGTTGCTAGGCATTATGAAATGTTGAAAAAATATTTTTTTTTTAACATTATTCATAACTGCGTTGCTAGGCATTTTGAAATGTTGAAACAATATATTTTTTCACAAAATTCATGAAAGCGTTGCTAGGCATTTTGAAATGTTGAAAAAATATATTTTTTTTTCAAAATTCATGAAAGCGTTGCTACGCTTCATGAAATGTGGAAAAAATATATTTATTACACAAAATTCATGAAAGCGTTGCTATGCATTTTAAAATGTTGAAAAAATATATTTTTTTTACAAAATTCTTGAAAGCGTTGCTAGGCATTATGAAAAGTTGAAATATTAAATGTTTTTCACATTATTCCTAACAGCGTTGCTAGGCATTTTGAAATGTTAAAAAAATATATTTTTTTCACACAATTATTGCAAGCGTTGCAAGGCATTATGAAATGTTGAAAACATATTTTTTTTCACATTATTCATAACGGCGTTGCTAGGCATTTTGAAATGTTGAAACAATATATTTTTTCACAAAATTCATGAAAGCGTTGCTAGGCATTTTGAAATGTTGAAAAAATTTGTTTTTTTTACAAAATTCATGAAAGCGTTGCTATGCATTTTAAAATGTTGAAAAAATATATTTTTTTTACAAAATTCTTTAAAGCGTTGCTAGGCATTATGAAATGTTGAAATAATAAATGTTTTTCACATTATTAATAACAGCGTTTCTAGGCATTTTGAAATGTTGAAAAAAAATATTTTTTTACAAAATTCATGAAAGCGTTGCTAGGCTATACGAAATGTTGGAAAAATACATTTTTTTCACATTATTCATAACAGCGTTGCTAGGCATTTTAAAATTTTGAAAAAATATAATTTTTTTACAAAATTCTTTAAAGCGTTGCTAGGCATTATGAAATGTTGAAATAATAAATGTTTTTCACATTATTCATAACAGCGTTGCTAGGCATTATGAAATGTTGAAAAAATATTTTTTTTTCACATTATTCATAACTGCGTTGCTAGGCATTTTGAAATGTTGAAACAATATATTTTTTCACAAAATTCATGAAAGCGTTGCTAGGCTTGATGAAATGTTGAAAAAATATATTTTTTTCACAAAATTAATGAAAGTGCTGCTATGCATTTTAAAATGTTGAAAAAATATATTTTTTTTACAAAATTCTTGAATGAATTGCTAGGCATTATGAAATGTTGAAAAAATAAATTTTTTTCACAATAATCATAACTGCGTTGCTAGGCATTTTGAAATGTTGAAACAATATATTTTTTCACAAAATTCATGAAAGCGTTGCTAGGCAATGTGAAATGTTGAAAAAATATATTTTTTTTACAAAATTCATGAAAGCGTTGCTAGGCTTGATGAAATGTTGAAAAAATATATTTTTTTCACAAAATTAATGAAAGTGTTGCTATGCATTTTAAAATGTTGAAAAAATATATTATTTTACAAAATTCTTGAAAGCGTTGCTAGGCATTATGAAATGTTGAAAAATTAAATTTTTTTTCACATTATTCATAACAGCGTTGCTAGGCATTTTGAAATGTTGAAAAAATATTTTTTTTTCACAAAATTCATGAAAGCGTTGCTAGGCATTTTGAAATGTTGAAAAATATATGTTTTTCACATAATTCTTGAAAGCGTTGCTATACATTTTAAAATGTTGAAAAAATATATTATTTTTACAAAATTCTTGAAAGCGTGGCTAGGCATCATGAAATGTTGAAAAAATATTTTTTTTCACATTATTCATAACTGCGTTGCTAGGCATATTGAAATGTTGAAACAATATATTTTTTCACAAAATTCATGAAAGCGTTGCTAGGCATTTTGAAATGTTGAAAAATATATGTTTTTCACATAATTGTTGAAAGCGTTGCTATGCATTTTAAAATGTTGAAAAAATATATTTTTTTTTCAAAATTCATGAAAGCGTTGCTAGGCATTTTAAAATGTTGAAAAAATATATTTTTATTACAAAATTCTTGAAAGCGTGGCTAGGCATTATGAAATGTTAAAAAAATATTTTTTTTTCACATTATTCATAACTGCGTTGCTAGGCATTTTGAAATGTTGAAACAATATATTTTTTCACAAAATTCATGAAAGCGTTGCTATGCATTTTGAAATGTTGAAAAAATATATTTTTTACACAAAATTCATAAAAGCGTTGCTATGCATTTTAAAATGTTGAAAAAATATATTTTTTTTACAAAATTCTTGAAAGCGTTGCTACGCATTTTGAAATGATGAAAAAATATATTTTTTTTACAAAATTCATGAAAGCGTTGCTAGGCTATATGAAATGTTGAAAAAATAATTTTTTTTTCACATTATTCATAACAGCGTTGCTAGACATTTTGAAATGTTGAAAAAATATATTTTTTTCTCAAAATTCATGGATGCGTTGCTATGCATTTTAAAATGTTGAAAAAATATATTTTTTTTCAAAATTCTTGAAAGCGTTGCTAGGCATTGTGAAATGTTAAAAAATAAATGTTTTTCACATTATTCATAACAGCGTTGCTAGGCATTTTAAAATGCTGAAAAAATATATTTTTTTTACAAAATTCATGAAAGCGTTGCTAGGCTTTATGAAATGTTGAAAAAATATATTTATTACACAAAATTCATGAAAGCGTTGCTATGCATTTTAAAATGTTGCAAAAATATATTTTTTTTACAAAATTCTTGAAAGCGTTGCTAGGCATTATGAAATGTTAAAAAATATTAAATGTTTTTCACATTATTCATAACAGCGTTGCTAGGCATTTTGAAATGTTGAAAAAATATATTTTTTTTACACAATTATTGCAAGCGTTGCTAGGCATTATGAAATGTTGAAAACATATTTTTTTTCACATTATTCATAACGGCGTTGCTAGGCATTTTGAAATGTTGAAACTATATATTTTTTCACAAAATTCATGAAAGCGTTGCTAGGCATTTTGAAATGTGGAAAAAATATGTTTTTTTTACAAAATTCATGAAAGCGTTGCTATGCATTTTAAAATGTTGAAAAAATATATTTTTTTTACAAAATTCTTTAAAGCGTTGCTAGGCATTATGAAATGTTGAAATAATAAATGTTTTTCACATTATTCATAACAGCGTTTCTAGGTATTTTGAAATGTTGAAAAAAAATATTTTTTTACAAAATTCATGAAAGCGTTGCTCGGCTATATGAAATGTTGAAAAAATAAATTTTTTTCACATTATTCATAACAGCGTTGCTAGGCATTTTAAAATGTTGAAAAAATATAATTTTTTTACAAAATTCTTTAAAGCGTTGCTAGGCATTATGAAATGTTGAAATAATAAATGTTTTTCACATTATTCATAACAGCGTTGCTAGGCATTATGAAATGTTGAAAAAATATTTTTTTTTTTCACATTATTCATAACTGCGTTGCTAGGCATTTTGAAATGTTGAAACAATATATTTTTTCACAAAATTCATGAAAGCGTTGCTAGGCTTGATGAAATTTTGAAAAAATATATTTTTTTCACAAAATTAATGAAAGTGTTGCTATGCATTTTAAAATGTTGAAAAAATATATTTTTTTTACAAAATTCTTGAAAGAATTGCTAGGCATTATGAAATGTTGAAAAAATAAATTTTTTTCACAATAATCATAACTGCGTTGCTAGGCATTTTGAAATGTTGAAACAATATATTTTTTCACAAAATTCATGAAAGCGTTGCTAGGAAATGTGAAATGTTGAAAAAATATATTTTTTTTACAAAATTCATGAAAGCGTTGCTAGGCTTGATGTAAAGTTGAAAAAATATATATTTTTTTCACAAAATTAATGAAAGTGTTGCTATGCATTTTAAAATGTTGAAAAAATATATTATTTTACAAAATTCTTGAAAGCGTTGCTAGGCATTATGAAATGTTGAAAAATTAAATTTTTTTTCACATTATTCATAACAGCGTTGCTAGGCATTTTGAAATGTTGAAAAAATATTTTTTTTTTCACAAAATTCATGAAAGCGTTGCTAGGCATTTTGAAATGTTGAAAAATATATGTTTTTCACATAATTCTTGAAAGCGTTGCTATACATTTTAAAATGTTGAAAAAATATATTATTTTTACAAAATTCTTGAAAGCGTGGCTAGGCATCATGAAATGTTGAAAAAATATTTTTTTTTCACATTATTCATAACTGCGTTGCTAGGCATATTGAAATGTTGAAACAATATATTTTTTCACAAAATTCATGAAAGCGTTGCTAGGCATTTTGAAATGTTGAAAAATATATGTTTTTCACATAATTCTTGAAAGCGTTGCTATGCATTTTAAAATGTTGAAAAAATATATTTTTTTTACAAAATTCATGAAAGCGTTGCTAGGCATTTTAAAATGTTGAAAAAATATATTTTTATTACAAAATTCTTGAGAGCGTGGCTAGGCATTATGAAATGTTAAAAAAATATTTTTTTTTCACATTATTCATAACTGCGTTGCTAGGCATTTTGAAATGTTGAAACAATATATTTTTTCACAAAATTCATGAAAGCGTTGCTATGCATTTTGAAATGTTGAAAAAAATATATTATTTTTACAAAATTCATGAAAGCGTTGCTAGGCTTTATGAAATGTTGAAAAAATATATTTTTTACACAAAATTCATAAAAGCGTTGCTATGCATTTTAAAATGTTGAAAAAATATAGTTTTTTTACAAAATTCTTGAAAGCGTTGCTAGGCATTTTGAAAAGATGAAAAAATATATTTTTTTTACAAAATTCATGAAAGCGTTGCTAGGCTATATGAAATGTTGAAAAAATAATTTTTTTTTCACATTATTCATAACAGCGTTGCTAGACATTTTGAAATGTTGAAAAAATATATTTTTTTCTCAAAATTCATGGATGCGTTGCTAGGCATATTGAAATGTTGAAACAATATATTTTTTCACAAAATTCATGAAAGCGTTGCTAGGCATTTTGAAATGTTGAAAAATATATGTTTTTCACATAATTGTTGAAAGCGTTGCTATGCATTTTAAAATGTTGAAAAAATATATTTTTTTTTCAAAATTCATGAAAGCGTTGCTAGGCATTTTAAAATGTTGAAAAAATATATTTTTATTACAAAATTCTTGAAAGCGTGGCTAGGCATTATGAAATGTTAAAAAAATATTTTTTTTTCACATTATTCATAACTGCGTTGCTAGGCATTTTGAAATGTTGAAACAATATATTTTTTCACAAAATTCATGAAAGCGTTGCTATGCATTTTGAAATGTTGAAAAAATATATTTTTTACACAAAATTCATAAAAGCGTTGCTATGCATTTTAAAATGTTGAAAAAATATATTTTTTTTACAAAATTCTTGAAAGCGTTGCTACGCATTTTGAAATGATGAAAAAATATATTTTTTTTACAAAATTCATGAAAGCGTTGCTAGGCTATATGAAATGTTGAAAAAATAATTTTTTTTTCACATTATTCATAACAGCGTTGCTAGACATTTTGAAATGTTGAAAAAATATATTTTTTTCTCAAAATTCATGGATGCGTTGCTATGCATTTTAAAATGTTGAAAAAATATATTTTTTTTCAAAATTCTTGAAAGCGTTGCTAGGCATTGTGAAATGTTAAAAAATAAATGTTTTTCACATTATTCATAACAGCGTTGCTAGGCATTTTAAAATGCTGAAAAAATGTATTTTTTTTACAAAATTCATGAAAGCGTTGCTAGGCTTTATGAAATGTTGAAAAAATATATTTATTACACAAAATTCATGAAAGCGTTGCTATGCATTTTAAAATGTTGCAAAAATATATTTTTTTTACAAAATTCTTGAAAGCGTTGCTAGGCATTGTGAAATGTTAAAAAATAAATGTTTTTCACATTATTCATAACAGCGTTGCTAGGCATTTTGAAATGTTGAAAAAATATATTTTTTTTACACAATTATTGCAAGCGTTGCTAGGCATTATGAAATGTTGAAAACATATTTTTTTTCACATTATTCATAACGGCGTTGCTAGGCATTTTGAAATGTTGAAACTATATATTTTTTCACAAAATTCATGAAAGCGTTGCTAGGCATTTTGAAATGTGGAAAAAATATGTTTTTTTTACAAAATTCATGAAAGCGTTGCTATGCATTTTAAAATGTTGAAAAAATATATTTTTTTTACAAAATTCTTTAAAGCGTTGCTAGGCATTATGAAATGTTGAAATAATAAATGTTTTTCACATTATTCATAACAGCGTTTCTAGGTATTTTGAAATGTTGAAAAAAAATATTTTTTTACAAAATTCATGAAAGCGTTGCTCGGCTATATGAAATGTTGAAAAAATAAATTTGTTTCACATTATTCATAACAGCGTTGCTAGGCATTTTAAAATGTTGAAAAAATATAATTTTTTTACAAAATTCTTTAAAGCGTTGCTAGGCATTATGAAATGTTGAAATAATAAATGTTTTTCACATTATTTATAACAGCGTTGCTAGGCATTATGAAATGTTGAAAAAATATTTTTTTTTTTCACATTATTCATAACTGCGTTGCTAGGCATTTTGAAATGTTGAAACAATATATTTTTTCACAAAATTCATGAAAGCGTTGCTAGGCTTGATGAAATGTTGAAAAAATATATTTTTTTCACAAAATTAATGAAAGTGTTGCTATGCATTTTAAAATGTTGAAAAAATATATTTTTTTTACAAAATTCTTGAAAGAATTGCTAGGCATTATGAAATGTTGAAAAAATAAATTTTTTTCACAATAATCATAACTGCGTTGCTAGGCATTTTGAAATGTTGAAACAATATATTTTTTCACAAAATTCATGAAAGCGTTGCTAGGAAATGTGAAATGTTGAAAAAATATATTTTTTTTACAAAATTCATGAAAGCGTTGCTAGGCTTGATGTAAAGTTGAAAAAATATATATTTTTTTCACAAAATTAATGAAAGTGTTGCTATGCATTTTAAAATGTTGAAAAAATATATTATTTTACAAAATTCTTGAAAGCGTTGCTAGGCATTATGAAATGTTGAAAAATTAAATTTTTTTTCACATTATTCATAACAGCGTTGCTAGGCATTTTGAAATGTTGAAAAAATATTTTTTTTTTCACAAAATTCATGAAAGCGTTGCTAGGCATTTTGAAATGTTGAAAAATATATGTTTTTCACATAATTCTTGAAAGCGTTGCTATACATTTTAAAATGTTGAAAAAATATATTATTTTTACAAAATTCTTGAAAGCGTGGCTAGGCATCATGAAATGTTGAAAAAATATTTTTTTTTCACATTATTCATAACTGCGTTGCTAGGCATATTGAAATGTTGAAACAATATATTTTTTCACAAAATTCATGAAAGCGTTGCTAGGCATTTTGAAATGTTGAAAAATATATGTTTTTCACATAATTCTTGAAAGCGTTGCTATGCATTTTAAAATGTTGAAAAAATATATTTTTTTACAAAATTCATGAAAGCGTTGCTAGGCATTTTAAAATGTTGAAAAAATATATTTTTATTACAAAATTCTTGAGAGCGTGGCTAGGCATTATGAAATGTTAAAAAAATATTTTTTTTTCACATTATTCATAACTGCGTTGCTAGGCATTTTGAAATGTTGAAACAATATATTTTTTCACAAAATTCATGAAAGCGTTGCTATGCATTTTGAAATGTTGAAAAAAATATATTATTTTTACAAAATTCATGAAAGCGTTGCTAGGCTTTATGAAATGTTGAAAAAATATATTTTTTACACAAAATTCATAAAAGCGTTGCTATGCATTTTAAAATGTTGAAAAAATATAGTTTTTTTACAAAATTCTTGAAAGCGTTGCTAGGCATTTTGAAAAGATGAAAAAATATATTTTTTTTACAAAATTCATGAAAGCGTTGCTAGGCTATATGAAATGTTGAAAAAATAATTTTTTTTTCACATTATTCATAACAGCGTTGCTAGACATTTTGGAATGTTGAAAAAATATATTTTTTTCTCAAAATTCATGGATGCGTTGCTATGCATTTTAAAATGTTGAAAACATATATTTTTTTTCAAAATTCATGAAAGCGTTGCTAGGCTTTATGAAATGTTGAAAAAATATATTTATTACACAAAATTCATGAAAGCGTTGCTATGCATTTTAAAATGTTGCAAAAATATATTTTTTTTACAAAATTCTTGAAAGCGTTGCTAGGCATTATGAAATGTTAAAAAATATTAAATGTTTTTCACATTATTCATAACAGCGTTGCTAGGCATTTTGAAATGTTGAAAAAATATATTTTTTTCACACAATTATTGCAAGCGTTGCTAGGCATTATGAAATGTTGAAAACATATTTTTTTTCACATTATTCATAACGGCGTTGCTAGGCATTTTGAAATGTTGAAACTATATATTTTTTCACAAAATTCATGAAAGCGTTGCTAGGCATTTTGAAATGTTGAAAAAATATGTTTTTTTTACAAAATTCATGAAAGCGTTGCTATGCATTTTAAAATGTTGAAAAAACATATTTTTTTTACAAAATTCTTTAAAGCGTTGCTAGGCATTATGAAATGTTGAAATAATAAATGTTTTTCACATTATTCATAACAGCGTTTCTAGGTATTTTGAAATGTTGAAAAAAAATATTTTTTTACAAAATTCATGAAAGCGTTGCTAGGCTATATGAAATGTTGAAAAAATAAATTTTTTTCACATTATTCATAACAGCGTTGCTAGGCATTTTAAAATGTTGAAAAAATATAATTTTTTTACAAAATTCTTTAAAGCGTTGCTAGGCATTATGAAATGTTGAAATAATAAATGTTTTTCACATTATTCATAACAGCGTTGCTAGGCATTATGAAATGTTGAAAAAATATTTTTTTTTTCACATTATTCATAACTGCGTTGCTAGGCATTTTGAAATGTTGAAACAATATATTTTTTCACATAATTCATGAAAGCGTTGCTAGGCTTGATGAAATGTTGAAAAAATATATTTTTTTCACAAAATTAATGAAAGTGTTGCTATGCATTTTAAAATGTTGAAAAAATATATTTTTTTTACAAAATTCTTGAAAGAATTGCTAGGCATTATGAAATGTTGAAAAAATATATTTTTTTCACAATAATCATAACTGCGTTGCTAGGCATTTTGAAATGTTGAAACAATATATTTTTTCACAAAATTCATGAAAGCGTTGCTAGGCATTGTGAAATGTTGAAAAAATATATTTTTTTTACAAAATTCATGAAAGCGTTGCTAGGATTGATGAAATGTTGAAAAAATATATTTTTTTCACAAAATTAATGAAAGTGTTGCTATGCATTTTAAAATGTTGAAAAAATATATTATTTTACAAAATTCTTGAAAGCGTTGCTATACATTTTAAAATGTTGAAAAAATATATTATTTTTACAAAATTCTTGAAAGCGTGGCTAGGCATTATGAAATGTTGAAAAAATATTTTTTTTTTCACATTATTCATAACTGCGTTGCTAGGCATTTTGAAATGTTGAAACAATATATTTTTTCACAAAATTCTTGAAAGCGTTGCTATTTATTTTAAAATGTTGAAAAAATATATTTTTTTTATAAAATTCTTGAAAGCGTTGCTAGGCATTATGAAATGTTGAAAAATTAAATTTTTTTCACATTATTCATAACTGCGTTGCTAGGCATTTTGACATGTTGAAACAATATATTTTTTCACAAAATTCTTGAAAGCGTTACTAGGCATTTTGAAATGTTGACAAAATATATATTTTTCACATTATTCATAACAGTGTTGCTAGGCATTTTGAAATGTTGAAAAAATATATTTTTTTTACAAAATTCATGAAAGCGTTACTAGGCATTTTGAAATGTTGAAAAAATATATTTTTTTTACAAAATTCATGAAAGCGTTGCTATGCATTTTAAAATGTTGAAAAACTATATTTTTTTTACAAAATTCTTGAAAGCGTTGCTAGGCATTATGAAATGTTGAAAAATTAAATTCTTTTCACATTATTCATAACTGCGTTGTTAGGCATTTTGACATGTTGAAAAAATATATTTTTTTCACAAAATTCATGACAGCGTTGCTATGCATTTTAAAATGTTGAAAAAATATATTTTTTTTACAAAATTCATGAATGCGTTGCTAGGCATTTTAAAATGTTAAAAAAATATATTTTTTTACAAAATTCTTGAAAGCGTTGCTAGGCATTATGAAATGTTGAAAAAATAAATTTTGTTCACATTATTCATAACTGCGTTGCTAGGCATTTTGAAATGTTGAGACAATATATTTTTTCACAAAATTCATTAAAGCGTTGCTAGGCAATTTGAAATGTTGAAAAAATATATTTTTTTTACAAAACTCATTAAAGCGTTGCTAGGCTTTATGAAATGTGGAAAAAATATATTTATTACACAAAATTCATGAAAGCGTTGCTATGCATTTTAAAATGTTGATAAACTATATTTTTTTTACAAAATTCTTGAAAGCGTTGCTAGGCAATAGGAAATGTTGAAAAATTAAATTTTTTTTACAAAACTCATTAAAGCGTTGCTAGGCTTTATGAAATGTGGAAAAAATATATTTATTACACAAAATTCATGAAAGTGATGCTATGCATTTTAAAATGTTGAAAAAATATATTTTTTTTACAAAATTCTTGAAAGCGTTGCTAGGCATTATGAAATGTTGAAAAAATATATTTCTTTTACAAAATTCATGAAAGCGTTGCTATGCATTTTGAAAAGGTGAAAAAATATATTTTTTTTTTAATTCATGAGAGGGTTGCTATGCATTTTAAAATGTTGAAAAAATATATTTTTTTTACAAAATTCTTGAAAGCGTTGCTAGGCATTATGAAATGTTGAAAAATTAAATTTTTTCACATTATTCATAACAGCGTTGCTAGGCATTTTGAAATGTTGAAAAAATAAATTTTTTTCACATTATTCATAACTGCGTTGCTAGGCATTTTGAAATGTTGAAACTATATATTTTTTCACAAAATTCATGAAAGCGTTGCTAGGCATTGTGAAATGTTAAAAAAATATATTTTTTTTACAAAATTCATGAAAGCGTTGCTAGGCTATATGAAATGTAAAAAAAATATATTTATTTCACAAAATTAATGAAGATGTTGCTATGCATTTTAAAATGTTAAAAAAATATATTTTTTTTACAAAATTCTTGAAAGCGTTGCTAGGCATTATGAAATGTTGAAAAAATATTTTTTTTAAACATTATTCATAACTGCGTTGTTAGGCATTTTGAAATGTTGAAACAATATATTTTTTCACAAAATTCATGAAAGCGTTGCTAGGCATTTTGAAATGTTGAAAAAATATATTTTTTTACACAATTCTTGAAAGCGTTGCTAGGCATTATTAAATGTTGAAATATTAAATGTTTTTTACATTATTCATAACAGCGTTGCTAGGCATTTTGAAATGTTGAAAAAATATATTTTTTTTACAAAATTCATGAAAGCGTTGCTAGGCTTTATGAAATGTTAAAAAAATATATTTATTTCACAAAATTAATGAAAATGTTGCTATGCATTTTAAAATGTTGAAAAAATATATTTTTTTTACAAAATTCTTGAAAGCGTTGCTAGGCATTATGAAATGTTGAAAAAATATTTTTTTTTCACATTATTCATAACTGCGTTGCTAGGCATTTTGAAAAGATGAAACAATATATTTTTTCACAAAATTCATGAAAGCGTTGCTAGGCATTTTGAAATGTTGAATAAAAATATATTTATTTTACAAAATTCATGAAAGCGTTGCTAGGCTTTATGAAATGTTGAAAAAATATATTTATTTCACAAAATTAATGAAAATGTTGCTATGCATTTTAAAATGTTGAAAAAATATATTTTTTTTACAAAATTCTTGAAAGCGTTGCTAGGCATTATGAAATGTTGAAAAAATATTTTTTTTTCACATTATTCATAACTGCGTTGCTAGGCATTATGAAATGTTGAAAAAATATTTTTTTTTCACATTATTCATAACTGCGTTGCTAGGCATTTTGAAATGATGAAACAATATATTTTTTCACAAAATTCATGAAAGCGTTGCTAGGCATTTTGAAATGTTGAAAAAAAATATTTTTTTTTACAAAATTCATGAAAGCGTTGCTATTCATTTTAAAATGTTGAAAAAATATATTTTTTTTATAAAATTCTTGAAAGCGTTGCTAGGCATTAAGAAATGTTGAAAAATTAAATTTTTTTCACATTATTCATAACTGCGTTGCTAGGCATTTTGACATGTTGAAACAATATATTTTTTCACAAAATTCTTGAAAGCGTTACTAGGCATTTTGAAACGTTGAAAAAATATATATTTTTCACATTATTCATAACAGTGTTGCTAGGCATTTTGAAATGTTGAAAAAATATATTTTTTTTACAAAATTCATGAAAGCGTTACTAGGCATTTTGAAATGTTGAAAAAATATATTTTTTTTACAAAATTCATGAAAGCGTTGCTATGCATTTTAAAATGTTAAAAAACTATATTTTTTTTACAAAATTCTTGAAAGCGTTGCTAGGCATTATGAAATGTTGAAAAATTAAATTTTTTTCACATTATTCATAACTGCGTTGCTAGGAATTTTGACATGTTGAAACAATATATTTTTTCACAAAATTCTTGAAAGCGTTGCTAGGCATTATGAAATGTTGAAATAATAAATTTTTTTCACATTATTCATAACAGCGTTGCTAGGCATTTTGAAATGTTGAAAAATATATGTTTTTCACATAATTCTTGAAAGCGTTGCTATGCATTTTAAAATGTTGAAAAAATATATTTTTATTACAAAATTCTTGAGAGCGTGGCTAGGCATTATGAAATGTTAAAAAAATATTTATTTTTCACATTATTCATAACTGCGTTGCTAGGCATTATGAAATGTTGAAATAATAAATTTTTTTCACATTATTCATAACAGCGTTGCTAGGCATTTTGAAATGTTGAAAAATATATGTTTTTCACATAATTCTTGAAAGCGTTGCTATGCATTTTAAAATGTTGAAAAAATATATTTTTATTACAAAATTCTTGAGAGCGTGGCTAGGCATTATGAAATGTTAAAAAAATATTTATTTTTCACATTATTCATAACTGCGTTGCTAGGCATTTTGAAATGTTGAAACAATATATTTTTTCACAAAATTCATGAAAGCGTTGCTATGCATTTTGAAAAGATGAAAAAATATATTTTTTTTACAAAATTCATGAAAGCGTTGCTAGGCTATATGAAATGTTGAAAAAATAATTTTTTTTTCACATTATTCATAACAGCGTTGCTAGAGATTTTGAAATGTTGAAAAAATATATTTTTTTCTCAAAATTCATGGATGCGTTGCTATGCATTTTAAAATGTTGAAAAAATATATTTTTTTTCAAAATTCTTGAAAGCGTTGCTAGGCATTGTGAAATGTTAAAAAATAAATGTTTTTCACATTATTCATAACAGCGTTGCTAGGCATTTTAAAATGCTGAAAAAATATATTTTTTTACAAAATTCATGAAAGCGTTGCTAGGCTTTATGAAATGTTGAAAAAATATATTTATTACAAAAAATTCATGAAAGCGTTGCTATGCATTTTAAAATGTTGCAAAAATATATTTTTTTTACAAAATTCTTGAAAGCGTTGCTAGGCATTATGAAATGTTAAAAAATATTAAATGTTTTTCACATTATTCATAACAGCGTTGCTAGGCATTTTGAAATGTTGAAAAAATATATTTTTTTCACACAATTATTGCAAGCGTTGCTAGGCATTATGAAATGTTGAAAACATATTTTTTTTCACATTATTCATAACGGCGTTGCTAGGCATTTTGAAATGTTGAAACTATATATTTTTTCACAAAATTCATGAAAGCGTTGCTAGGCATTTTGAAATGTTGAAAAAATATGTTTTTTTTACAAAAATCATGAAAGCGTTGCTATGCATTTTAAAATGTTGAAAAAACATATTTTTTTTACAAAATTCTTTAAAGCGTTGCTAGGCATTATGAAATGTTGAAATAATAAATGTTTTTCACATTATTCATAACAGCGTTTCTAGGTATTTTGAAATGTTGAAAAAAAATATTTTTTTACAAAATTCATGAAAGCGTTGCTAAGGCTATATGAAATGTTGAAAAAATAAATTTTTTTCACATTATTCATAACAGCGTTGCTAGGCATTTTAAAATGTTGAAAAAATATAATTTTTTTACAAAATTCTTTAAAGCGTTGCTAGGCATTATGAAATGTTGAAATAATAAATGTTTTTCACATTATTCATAACAGCGTTGCTAGGCATTATGAAATGTTGAAAAAATATTTTTTTTTTCACATTATTCATAACTGCGTTGCTTGGCATTTTGAAATGTTGAAACAATATATTTTTTCACATAATTCATGAAAGCGTTGCTAGGCTTGATGAAATGTTGAAAAAATATATTTTTTTCACAAAATTAATGAAAGTGTTGCTATGCATTTTAAAATGTTGAAAAAATATATTTTTTTTACAAAATTCTTGAAAGAATTGCTAGGCATTATGAAATGTTGAAAAAATATATTTTTTTCACAATAATCATAACTGCGTTGCTAGGCATTTTGAAATGTTAAAACAATATATTTTTTCACAAAATTCATGAAAGCGTTGCTAGGCATTGTGAAATGTTGAAAAAATATATTTTTTTTACAAAATTCATGAAAGCGTTGCTAGGCTTGATGAAATGTTGAAAAAATATATTTTTTTCACAAAATTAATGAAAGTGTTGCTATGCATTTTAAAATGTTGAAAAAATATATTATTTTACAAAATTCTTGAAAGCGTTGCTATACATTTTAAAATGTTGAAAAAATATATTATTTTTACAAAATTCTTGAAAGCGTGGCTAGGCATTATGAAATGTTGAAAAAATATTTTTTTTTCACATTATTCATAACTGCGTTGCTAGGCATTTTGAAATGTTGAAACAATATATTTTTTCACAAAATTCTTGAAAGCGTTGCTTTTCATTTTAAAATGTTGAAAAAATATATTTTTTTTATAAAATTCTTGAAAGCGTTGCTAGGCATTATGAAATGTTGAAAAATTAAATTTTTTTCACATTATTCATAACTGCGTTGCTAGGCATTTTGACATGTTGAAACAATATATTTTTTCACAAAATTCTTGAAAGCGTTACTAGGCATTTTGAAATGTTGAAAAAATATATATTTTTCACATTATTCATAACAGTGTTGCTAGGCATTTTGAAATGTTGAAAAAATATATTTTTTTTACAAAATTCATGAAAGCGTTACTAGGCATTTTGAAATGTTGAAAAAATATATTTTTTTTACAAAATTCATGAAAGCGTTGCTATGCATTTTAAAATGTTGAAAAACTATATTTTTTTTACAAAATTCTTGAAAGCGTTGCTAGGCATTATGAAATGTTGAAAAATTAAATTTTTTTCACATTATTCATAACTGCGTTGTTAGGCATTTTGACATGTTGAAAAAATATATTTTTTTCACAAAATTCATGACAGCGTTGCTATGCATTTTAAAATGTTGAAAAAATATATTTTTTTTACAAAATTCATGAATGCGTTGCTAGGCATTTTAAAATGTTAAAAAAATATATTTTTTTACAAAATTCTTGAAAGCGTTGCTAGGCATTATGAAATGTTGAAAAAATAAATTTTGTTCACATTATTCATAACTGCGTTGCTAGGCATTTTGAAATGTTGAGACAATATATTTTTTCATAAAATTCATTAAAGCGTTGCTAGGCAATTTGAAATGTTGAAAAAATATATTTTTTTTTCCAAAACTCATTAAAGCGTTGCTAGGCTTTATGAAATGTGGAAAAAATATATTTATTACACAAAATTCATGAAAGCGTTGCTATGCATTTTAAAATGTTGATAAACTATATTTTTTTTACAAAATTCTTGAAAGCGTTGCTAGGCAATAGGAAATGTTGAAAAATTAAATTTTTTTTACAAAACTCATTAAAGCGTTGCTAGGCTTTATGAAATGTGGAAAAAATATATTTATTACACAAAATTCATGAAAGTGATGCTATGCATTTTAAAATGTTGAAAAAATATATTTTTTTTACAAAATTCTTGAAAGCGTTGCTAGGCATTATGAAATGTTGAAAAAATATATTTCTTTTACAAAATTCTTGAAAGCGTTGCTAGGCTTTATGAAATGTTGAAAAAATATATTTTGTTCACAAAATTCATGAAAGCGTTGCTATGCATTTTGAAAAGGTGAAAAAATATATTTTTTTTTTAATTCATGAGAGGGTTGCTATGCATTTTAAAATGTTGAAAAAATATATTTTTTTTACAAAATTCTTGAAAGCGTTGCTAGGCATTATGAAATGTTGAAAAATTAAATTTTTTCACATTATTCATAACAGCGTTGCTAGGCATTTTGAAATGTTGAAAAAATAAATTTTTTTCACATTATTCATAACTGCGTTGCTAGGCATTTTGAAATGTTGAAACTATATATTTTTTCACAAAATTCATGAAAGCGTTGCTAGGCATTGTGAAATGTTAAAAAAATATATTTTTTTTACAAAATTCATGAAAGCGTTGCTAGGCTATATGAAATGTAAAAAAAATATATTTATTTCACAAAATTAATGAAGATGTTGCTATGCATTTTAAAATGTTAAAAAAATATATTTTTTTTACAAAATTCTTGAAAGCGTTGCTAGGCTTTATGAAATGTTAAAAAAATATATTTATTTCACAAAATTAATGAAAATGTTGCTATGCATTTTAAAATGTTGAAAAAATATATTTTTTTAACATTATTCATAACTGCGTTGTTAAGCATTTTGAAATGTTGAAACAATATATTTTTTCACAAAATTCATGAAAGCGTTGCTAGGCATTTTGAAATGTTGAAAAAATATATTTTTTTACACAATTCTTGAAAGCGTTGCTAGGCATTATTAAATGTTGAAATATTAAATGTTTTTTACATTATTCATAACAGCGTTGCTAGGCATTTTGAAATGTTGAAAAAATATATTTTTTTTACAAAATTCATGAAAGCGTTGCTAGGCTTTATGAAATGTTAAAAAAATATATTTATTTCACAAAATTAATGAAAATGTTGCTATGCATTTTAAAATGTTGAAAAAATATATTTTTTTTACAAAATTCTTGAAAGCGTTGCTAGGCATTATGAAATGTTGAAAAAATATTTTTTTTTCACATTATTCATAACTGCGTTGCTAGGCATTTTGAAAAGATGAAACAATATATTTTTTCACAAAATTCATGAAAGCGTTGCTAGGCATTTTGAAATGTTGAATAAAAATATATTTATTTTACAAAATTCATGAAAGCGTTGCTAGGCTTTATGAAATGTTGAAAAAATATATTTATTTCACAAAATTAATGAAAATGTTGCTATGCATTTTAAAATGTTGAAAAAATATATTTTTTTTACAAAATTCTTGAAAGCGTTGCTAGGCATTATGAAATGTTGAAAAAATATTTTTTTTTCACATTATTCATAACTGCGTTGCTAGGCATTATGAAATGTTGAAAAAATATTTTTTTTTTACAAAATTCATGAAAGCGTTACTAGGCATTTTGAAATGTTGAAAAAATATATTTTTTTTACAAAATTCATGAAAGCGTTGCTATGCATTTTAAAATGTTAAAAAACTATATTTTTTTTACAAAATTCTTGAAAGCGTTGCTAGGCATTATGAAATGTTGAAAAATTAAATTTTTTTCACATTATTCATAACTGCGTTGCTAGGAATTTTGACATGTTGAAACAATATATTTTTTCACAAAATTCTTGAAAGCGTTGCTAGGCATTATGAAATGTTGAAATAATAAATTTTTTTCACATTATTCATAACAGCGTTGCTAGGCATTTTGAAATGTTGAAAAAATATATTTTTTTCACAAAATTCATGACAGCGTTGCTATGCATTTTAAAATGTTGAAGAAATATATTTTTTTTACAAAATTCATGAATGCGTTGCTACGCATTTTAAAATGTTAAAAAAATAAATTTTTTTACTAAATTCATGAAAGCGTTGCTAGGCTTTATGAAATGTTGAAAAAATATATTTTTTTCACAAAATTCATGAAAGGGTTGCTAGGCATTTTGAAATGTTGAAAAAATATACTTTTTTTCCAAAATTCGTGAAAGCGTTGCGAGGGATTTTGAAAAGGTGAAAAAATAAATTTTTTCACATTATTCATAACACCGTTGCTAGGCATTTTGAAATGTTGAAAAAATATATTTTTTTCACAAAATTCATGACAGCGTTGCTATGCATTTTAAAATGTTGAAAAAATATATTTTTTTTACAAAATTCATGAAAGCGTTGCTAGGCATTTTAAAACGTTGAATAAATATATTTTTTTTACAAAACTCTTGAAAGCGTTGCTAGGCATTATGAAAAGTTGAAAAAATAAATTTTTTTCACATTATTCATAACTGCGTTGCTAGGCATTTTGAAATGTTGAAACAATATATTTTTTCACAAAATTCATGAAAGCGTAGCTAGGCATTGTGAAATGTTAAAAAAAATTTTTTTTACAAAACTCATGAAATCGTTGCTAGGCTATATGAAATGTTAAAAAAATATATTTTTTTCACAAAATTAATGAAAATGTTGCTATGCATTTTAAAATGTTGAAAAAATATATTTTTTTTACAAAATTCTTGAAAGCGTTGCTAGGCAATATGAAATGTTGAAAAATTAAATTTTTTCACATTATTCATAACAGCGTTGCTAGGCATTTTGAAATGATGAAACAATATATTTTTTCACAAAATTCATGAAAGCGTTGCTAGGCATTTTGAAATGTTGAAAAAATATATTTTTTTTACAAAATACATGAAAGCGATGCTAGGCTTAATGAAATGTTGAAAAAATATATTTTTTCACAAAATTAATGAAAGTGTTGCTATGCATTTTAAAATGTTGAAAAAATATATTTTTTTTACGAAATTCTTGAAAGCGTTGCTAGGCTTTATGAAATGTTGAAAAAATATATTTTTTTACAAAATTCTTGAAAGCGTTGCTAGGCAGTATGAAATGTTGAAAATATAAATTTTTTTCACATTATTCATAACTGCGTTGCTAGGCATTTTGAAATGTTGAAACAATATATTTTTTCACAAAATTCATGAAAGCGTTGCTAGGCATTTTGAAATGTTGAAAAAATCTATTTTTTTTACAAAATACATGAAAGCGTTGCTAGGCTTTATGAAATGTTGAAAAAATATATTTTTTCACAAAATTAATGAAAGTGTTGCTATGCATTTTAAAATGTTGAAAAAATATATTTTTTTTACAAAATTCTTGAAAACGTTGCTAGGCATTATGAAATGTTGAAAAAATATATTTCTTTTACAAAATTCATGAAAGCGTTGCTAGGCTTTATGAAATGTTGAAAAAATATATTTTTTTCACAAAATTCATGAAAGCGTTGCTATGCATTTTGAAATGTTGAAGAAATATATTTTATTTAGAAAATTCATGAAAGCGTTGCTAGGCATTTTGAAATGTTGAAAAAATATATTTTTTTTACAAAATTCATGAAAGCGTTGCTAGGCATTTTGATATGTTGAAAAAATATACTTTTTTTCCAAAATTCGTTAAAGCGTTGCGAGGGATTTTGAAAAGGTGAAAAAATATATATTTTTTTTTAATTCATGAAAGGGTTGCTATGCATTTTAAAATGTTGAAAAAATATATTTTTTTTACAAAATTCTTGAAAGCGTTGCTAGGCATTATGAAATGTTGAAAAATTAAATTTTTTTCACATTATTCATAACTGCGTTGCTAGGAATTTTGACATGTTGAAACAATATATTTTTTCACAAAATTCTTGAAAGCGTTGCTAGGCATTATGAAATGTTGAAATAATAAATTTTTTTCACATTATTCATAACAGCGTTGCTAGGCATTTTGAAATGTTGAAAAAATATATTTTTTTCACAAAATTCATGACAGCGTTGCTATGCATTTTAAAATGTTGAAGGAATATATTTTTTTTACAAAATTCATGAATGCGTTGCTACGCATTTTAAAACGTTAAAAAAATAAATTTTTTTACTAAATTCATGAAAGCGTTGCTAGGCTTTATGAAATGTTGAAAAAATATATTTTTTTCACAAAATTCATGAAAGGGTTGCTAGGCATTTTGAAATGTTGAAAAAATATACTTTTTTTCCAAAATTCGTGAAAGCGTTGCGAGGGATTTTGAAAAGGTGAAAAAATAAATTTTTTCACATTATTCATAACACCGTTGCTAGGCATTTTGAAATGTTGAAAAAATATATTTTTTTCACAAAATTCATGACAGCGTTGCTATGCATTTTAAAATGTTGAAAAAATATATTTTTTTTACAAAATTCATGAAAGCGTTGCTAGGCATTTTAAAACGTTGAATAAATATATTTTTTTTACAAAACTCTTGAAAGCGTTGCTAGGCATTATGAAAAGTTGAAAAAATAAATTTTTTTCACATTATTCATAACTGCGTTGCTAGGCATTTTGAAATGTTGAAACAATATATATTTTCACAAAATTCATGAAAGCGTCGCTAGGCATTGTGAAATGTTAAAAAAAATTTTTTTTACAAAACTCATGAAATCGTTGCTAGGCTTTATGAAATGTTAAAAAAATATATTTTTTTCACAAAATTAATGAAAATGTTGCTATGCATTTTAAAATGTTGAAAAAATATATTTTTTTTACAAAATTCTTGAAAGCGTTGCTAGGCATTATGAAATGTTGAAAAAATATATTTTTTTTAACATTATTCATAACTGCGTTGCTACTCTTTTTGAAATGTTGAAACAATATATTTTTTCACAAAATTCATGAAAGCGTTGCTAGGCATTTTAAAATGTTGAAAAAATATATTTTTTTTACAAAATTCTTGAAAGCGTTGCTAGGCAATATGAAATGTTGAAAAAATATATTTTTTTTACAAAATACATGAAAGCGATGCTAGGCTTAATGAAATGTTGAAAAAATATATTTTTTCACAAAATTAATGAAAGTGTTGCTATGCATTTTAAAATGTTGAAAAAATATATTTTTTTTACGAAATTCTTGAAAGCGTTGCTAGGCTTTATGAAATGTTGAAAAAATATATTTCTTTTACAAAATTCATGAAAGCGTTGCTAGGCTTTATGAAATGTTGAAAAAATATATTTTTTCACAAAATTCATGAAAGCGTTGCTATGCATTTTGAAATGTTGACAAAATATATTTTTTTCACAAAATTAATGAAAGTGTTGCTATGCATTTTAAAATGTTGAAAAAATATATTTTTTTTACAAAATTCTTGAAAACGTTGCTAGGCATTATGAAATGTTGAAAAAATATATTTCTTTTACAAAATTCATGAAAGCGTTGCTAGGCTTTATGAAATGTTGAAAAAATATATTTTTTTCACAAAATTCATGAAAGCGTTGCTATGCATTTTGAAATGTTGAAGAAATATATTTTTTTTAGAAAATTCATGAAAGCGTTGCTAGGCATTTTGAAATGTTGAAAAAATATATTTTTTTTACAAAATTCATGAAAGCGTTGCTAGGCATTTTGATATGTTGAAAAAATATACTTTTTTTCCAAAATTCGTTAAAGCGTTGCGAGGGATTTTGAAAAGGTGAAAAAATATATATTTTTTTTTAATTCATGAAAGGGTTGCTATGCATTTTAAAATGTTGAAAAAATATATTTTTTTTACAAAATTCTTGAAAGCGTTGCTAGGCATTATGAAATGTTGAAAAATTAAATTTTCTCACATTATTCATAACAGCGTTGCTAGGCATTTTGAAATGTTGAAAAAATAAATTTTTTTCACATTATTCATAACTGCGTTGGTAGGCATTTTGAAATGTTGAAACAATATATTTTTTCACAAAATTCATGAAAGCGTTGCTAGGCATTGTGAAATGTTAAAAAAATATATTTTTTTTACAAAATTCATGAAAGCGTTGCTAGGCTTTATGAAATGTTAAAAAAAATATTTATTTCTCAAAATTAATGAAAATGTTGCTATGCATTTTAAAATGTTGAAAAAATATATTTCTTTTACAAAATTCTTGAAAGCGTTGCTAGGCAGTATGAAATGTTAAAAATATAAATTTTTTTCACATTATTCATAACTGCGTTGCTAGGCATTTTGAAATGTTGAAACAATATATTTTTTCACAAAATTAATGAAAGCGTTGCTAGGCATTTTGAAATGTTGAAAAAATATATTTTTTTTACAAAATTCATGAAAGCGTTGCTAGGCTTTATGAAATGTGGAAAAAATATATGTTTTCACAAAATTAATGAAAGTGTTGCTATGCATTTTAAAATGTTGAAAAAATATATTTTTTTTACAAAATTCTTGAAAGCGTTGCTAGGCATTATGAAATGTTGAAAAAATATATTTCTTTTACAAAATTCATGAAAGCATTGCTAGGCTTTATGAAATGTTGAAAAAATATATATTTTTTTCACAAAATTCATGAAAGCGTTGCTATGCATTTTGAAATGTTGAAAAAATATATTTTTTTTACAAAATTCTTGAAAGCGTTGCTAGGTATTATGAAATGTTGAAAAAATATATTTCTTTTACAAAATTCATGAAAGCGTTGCTAGGCATTTTGAAAAGGTGAAAAAATATATATTTTTTTTAATTCATGAGATGGTTGCTATGCATTTTAAAATGTTGAAAAAATATATTTTTTTTACAAAATTCTTGAAAGCGTTGCTAGGCATTATGAAATGTTGAAAAATTAAATTTTTTCACATTATTTATAACAGCGTTGCTAGGCATTTTGAAATGTTGAAAAAATAAATTTTTTTCACATTATTCATAACTGCGTTGCTAGGCATTTTGAAATGTTGAAACTATATATTTTTTCACAAAATTCATGAAAGCGTTGCTAGGCATTGTGAAATGTTAAAAAAATATATTTTTTTTACAAAATTCATGAAAGCGTGGCTAGGCTATATGAAATGTTAAAAAAATATATTTATTTCACAAAATTAATGAAGATGTTGCTATGCATTTTAAAATGTTAAAAAAATATATTTTTTTTACAAAATTCTTGAAAGCGTTGCTAGGCATTTTGAAATGTTGAAAAAATAAATTTTTTTCACATTATTCATAACTGCGTTGTTAGGCATTTTGAAATGTTGAAACAATATATTTTTTCACAAAATTCATGAAAGCGTTGCTAGGCATTTTGAAATGTTGAAAAAATATATTTTTTTACACAATTCTTGAAAGCGTTGCTAGGCATTATGAAATGTTGAAAAAATATATTTTTTTTACAAAATTCATGAAAGCGTTGCTAGGCATTTTGAAATGTAAAAAAAAAATATTTTTTTTACAAAATTCATGAAAGCGTTGCTATTCATTTAAAATGTTGAAAAAATATATTTTTTTTATAAAATTCTTGAAAGCGTTGCTAGGCATTAAGAAATGTTGAAAAATTAAATTTTTTTCACATTATTCATAACTGCGTTGCTAGGCATTTTGACATGTTGAAACAATATATTTTTTCACAAAATTCTTGAAAGCGTTACTAGGCATTTTGAAATGTTGAAAAAATATATATTTTTCACATTATTCATAACAGTTTTGCTAGGCATTTTGAAATGTTGAAAAAATATATTTTTTTTACAAAATTCATGAAAGCGTTACTAGGCATTTTGAAATGTTGAAAAAATATATTTTTTTTACAAAATTCATGGGAGCGTTGCTATGCATTTTAAAATGTTAAAAAACTATATTTTTTTTACAAAATTCTTGAAAGCGTTGCTAGGCATTATGAAATGTTGAAAAATTAAATTTTTTTCACATTATTCATAACAGCGTTGCTAGGCATTTTGAAATGTTGAAAAAATATATTTTTTTCACAAAATTCATGACAGCGTTGCTATGCATTTTAAAATGTTGAAGAAATATATTTTTTTTACAAAATTCATGAATGCGTTGCTAGGCATTTTAAAATGTTAAAATATATATTTTTTTACAAAATTCATGAAAGCGTTGCTAGGCTTTATGAAATGTTGAAAAAATATATTTTTTTCACAAAATTCATGAAAGCGTTGCTAGGCATTTTGAAATGTTGAAAAAATATACTTTTTTTCCAAATTTCGTGAAAGCGTTGCGAGGGATTTTGAAAAGGTGAAAAAATAAATTTTTTCACATTATTCATAACGCCGTTGCTAGGCATTTTGAAATGTTGAAAAAATATATTTTTTTTACAAAACTCTTGAAAGCGTTGCTAGGCATTATGAAAAGTTGAAAAAATAAATTTTTTTCACATTATTCATAACTGCGTTGCTAGGCATTTTGAAATGTTGAAACAATATATTTTTTCACAAAATTCATGAAAGCGTTGCTAGGCATTGTGAAATGTTAAAAAATATATTTTTTTTACAAAACTCATGAAAGCGTTGCTAGGCTTTATGAAATGTCAAAAAAATATATTTTTTTCACAAAATTAATGAAAATGTTGCTATGCATTTTAAAATGTTGAAAAAATATATTTTTTTTAACATTATTCATAACTGCGTTGCTAGGCATTTTGAAATGTTGACACAATATATTTTTTCACAAAATTCATGAAAGCGTTGCTAGGCATTTTGAAATGTTGAAAAAATATATTTTTTTCACAAAATTCATGACAGCGTTGCTATGCATTTTAAAATGTTGAAGAAATATATTTTTTTTACAAAATTCATGAATGCGTTGCTAGGCATTTTAAAATGTTAAAATATATATTTTTTTACAAAATTCATGAAAGCGTTGCTAGGCTTTATGAAATGTTGAAAAAATATATTTTTTTCACAAAATTCATGAAAGCGTTGCTAGGCATTTTGAAATGTTGAAAAAATATACTTTTTTTCCAAATTTCGTGAAAGCGTTGCTAGGCAATATGAAATGTTGAAAAATTAAATTTTTTCACATTATTCATAACTGCGTTGCTAGGCATTTTGACATGTTGAAACAATATATTTTTTCACAAAATTCTAGAAAGCGTTGCTAGGCATTATGAAATGTTGAAAAAATAAATTTTTTTCACATTATTCATAACAGCGTTGCTAGGCATTTTGAAATGATGAAACAATATATTTTTTCACAAAATTCATGAAAGCGTTGCTAGGCATTTTGAAATGTTGAAAAAATATATTTTTTTTACAAAATACATGAAAGCGATGCTAGGCTTTATGAAATGTTGAAGAAATATATATTTTCACAAAATTAATGAAAGTGTTGCTATGCATTTTAAAATGTTGAAAAAATATATTTTTTTTACAAAATTCTTGAAAGCGTTGCTAGGCATTATGAAATGTCGAAAAAATATATTTTTTTCACAAAATTCATGAAAGCGTTGCTATGCATTTTGAAATGTTGAAAAAATATATTTTTTTTAGAAAATTCATGAAAGCGTTGCTAGGCATTTTGAAATGTTGAAAAAATATATTTTTTTACAAAATTCTTGAAAGCGTGGCTAGGCAGTATGAAATGTTGAAAATATAAATTTTTTTCACATTATTCATAACTGCGTTGCTAGGCATTTTGAAATGTTGAAACAATATATTTTATCACAAAATTCATGAAAGCGTTGCTAGGCATTTTGAAATGTTGAAAAAATATATTTTTTTTACAAAATACATGAAAGCGTTGCTAGGCTTTATGAAATGTTGAAAAAATATATTTTTTCACAAAATTAATGAAAGTGTTGCTATGCATTTTAAAATGTTGAAAAAATATATTTTTTTTACAAAATTCTTGAAAGCGTTGCTAGGCATTATGAAATGTTGAAAAATATATTTCTTTTACAAAATTCATGAAAGCGTTGCTAGGCTTTATGAAATGTTGAAAAAATATATTTTTTTCACAAAATTCATGAAAGCGTTGCTATGCATTTTGAAATGTTGAAGAAATATATTTTTTTTAGAAAATTCATGAAAGCGTTGCTAGGCATTTTGAAATGTTGAAAAAATATATTTTTTTTACAAAATTCATGAAAGCGTTGCTAGGCATTTTGATATGTTGAAAAAATATACTTTTTTTCCAAAATTCGTTAAAGCGTTGCGAGGGATTTTGAAAAGGTGAAAAAATATATATATTTTTTTAATTCATGAAAGGGTTGCAATGCATTTTAAAATGTTGAAAAAATATATTTTTTTTACAAAATTCTTGAAAGCGTTGCTAGGCATTATGAAATGTTGAAAAATTAAATTTTTTCACATTATTCATAACAGCGTTGCTAGGCATTTTGAAATGTTGAAAAAATAAATTTTTTTCACATTATTCATAACAGCGTTGCTAGGCATTTTAAAATGTTGAAAAAATATATTTTTTCACAAAATTTATGAAAGCGTTGCTAGGCATTTTGAAATGTAGAAAAAATATATTTTTTTCACAAAATTCATGAAAGCATTGCTAGGCATTTTGAAATGTTGAAAAAATATATTTTTTTCACAAAATTCATGGAAGCGTTGCTACGCATTTTAAAATGTTGAAAAAATATATTTTTTTTCAAAATTCTTGAAAGCGTTGCTAGGCATTACGAAATGTTGAAAAAATATGTTTTTTTTACAAAATTCATGAAAGCGTTGCTATGCATTTTACAATGTTGAAAAAATATATTTTTTTTACAAAATTCTTTAAAGCGTTGCTAGGCATTATGAAATGTTGAAATAATAAATGTTTTTCACATTATTCATAACAGCGTTGCCAGGCATTTTGAAATGTTGAAAAAATATATTTGTTTCACTAAATTCATGACAGCGTTGCTATGCATTTTAAAATGTTGAAAAAATATATTTTTTTTACAAAATTCATGAAAGCGTTGCTAGGCATTTTAAAACGTTGAAAAAATAAATTTTTTTACAAAATTCATGAAAGCGTTTCTATGCTTTATGAAATGAAAAAAAAAATATATTTTTTTCACAAAATTAATGAAAATGTTGCTATGCATTTAAAATGTTGAAAAAATATATTTTTTTTACAAAATTCTTGAAAGCGTTGCTAGGCATTATGAAATGTTGAAAAAATATTTTTTTTTTAACATTATTCATAACTGCGTTGCTAGGCATTTTGAAATGTTGAAACAATATATTTTTTCACAAAATTCATGAAAGCGTTGCTAGGCATTTTGAAATGTTGAAAAAATATATTTTTTTTTCAAAATTCATGAAAGCGTTGCTACGCTTCATGAAATGTGGAAAAAATATATTTATTACACAAAATTCATGAAAGCGTTTTATGCATTTTAAAATGTTGAAAAAATATATTTTTTTTACAAAATTCTTGAAAGCGTTGCTAGGCATTATGAAATGTTGAAATATTAAATGTTTTTCACATTATTCCTAACAGCGTTGCTAGGCATTTTGAAATGTTGAAAAAATATATTTTTTTCACACAATTATTGCAAGCGTTGCTAGGCATTATGAAATGTTGAAAACATATTTTTTTTCACATTATTCATAACGGCGTTGCTAGGCATTTTGAAATGTTGAAACAATATATTTTTTCACAAAATTCATGAAAGCGTTGCTAGGCATTTTGAAATGTTGAAAAAATATGTTTTTTTTACAAAATTCATGAAAGCGTTGCCATGCATTTTAAAATGTTGAAAAAATATATTTTTTTTACAAAATTCATGAAAGCGTTGCTAGGCATTATGAAATGGTGAAATAATAAATGTTTTTCACATTATTCATAACAGCGTTTCTAGGCATTTTGAAATGTTGAAAAAAAATATTTTTTCACAAAATTCATGAAAGCGTTGCTAGGCATTTTGAAATGTTGAAAAAATATGTTTTTTTTACAAAATTCATGAAAGCGTTGCCATGCATTTTAAAATGTTGAAAAAATATATTTTTTTTACAAAATTCATGAAAGCGTTGCTAGGCATTATGAAATGGTGAAATAATAAATGTTTTTCACATTATTCCTAACAGCGTTGCTAGGCATTATGAAATGTTGAAAAAATATTTTTTTTTCACATTATTCATAACTGCGTTGCTAGGCATTTTGAAATGTTGAAACAATATATTTTTTTTAAAAAATTCATGAAAGCGTTGCTAGGCTTGATGAAATGTTGAAAAAATATATTTTTTTCACAAAATTAATGAAAGTGTTGCTATGCATTTTAAAATGTTGAAGAAATATATTTTTTCACAAAATTCATGAAAGCGTTGCTAGGCATTGTGAAATGTTGAAAAAATATATTTTTTTTACAAAATTCATGAAAGCGTTGCTAGGCTTGATGAAATGTTGAAAAAATATATTTTTTTCACAAAATTAATGAAAGTGTTGCTATGCATTTTAAAATGTTGAAAAAATATATTATTTTACAAAATTCTTGAAAGCGTTGCTAGGCATTATGAAATGTTGAAAAATTAAATTTTTTTTCACATTATTCATAACAGCGTTGCTAGGCATTTTGAAATGTTGAAAAAATATTTTTTTTTCACAAAATTCATGAAAGCGTTGCTAGGCATTTTGAAATGTTGAAAAATATATATTTTTCACATAATTCTTGAAAGCGATGCTATACATTTTAAAATGTTGAAAAAATATATTATTTTTACAAAATTCTTGAAAGCGTGGCTAGGCATTATGAAATGTTGAAAAAATATTTTTTTTTCACATTATTCATAACTGCGTTGCTAGGCATTTTGAAATGTTGAAAAAATATATTATTTTTACAAAATTCATGAAAGCGTTGCTGGGCTTTATGAAATGTTGAAAAAATATATTTTTTACACAAAATTCATGAAAGCGTTGCTAGGCATTTTGAAATGTTGAAAAATATATGTTTTTCACATAATTCTTGAAAGCGTTGCTATGCATTTTAAAATGTTGAAAAAATATATTTTTTTTACAAAATTCATGAAAGCGTTGCTAGGCATTTTAAAATGTTGAAAAAATATATTTTTATTACAAAACTCTTGAAAGCGTTGCTAGGCATTATGAAATGTTAAAAAAATATTTTTTTTCCACATTATTCATAACTGCGTTGCTAGGCATTTTGAATTGTTGAATCAATATATTTTTTCACAAAATTCATGAAAGCGTTGCTATGCATTTTGAAATGTTGAAAAAAATATATTATTTTTACAAAATTCATGAAAGCGTTGCTAGGCTTTATGAAATGTTGAAAAAATATATTTTTTACACAAAATTCATAAAAGCGTTGCCATGCATTTTAAAATGTTGAAAAAATTAATTTTTTTTACAAAATTCTTGAAAGCGTTGCTAGCCATTTTGAAATGATGAAAAAATATATTTTTTTTACAAAATTCATGAAAGCGTTGCTAGGCTATATGAAATGTTGAAAAAATAATTTTTTTTTCACATTATTCATAACAGCGTTGCTAGGCATTTTGAAATGTTGAAAAAATATATTTTTTTCTCAAAATTCATGGATGCGTTGCTATGCATTTTAAAATGTTGAAAAAATATATTTTTTTTCAAAATTCTTGAAAGCGTTGCTAGGCATTGTGAAATGTTAAAAAATAAATGTTTTTCACATTATTCATAACAGCGTTGCTAGGCATTTTAAAATGCTGAAAAAATATATTTTTTTTACAAAATTCATGAAAGCGTTGCTAGGCTTTATGAAATGTTGAAAAAATATATTTATTACACAAAATTCATGAAAGCGTTGCTATGCATTTTAAAATGTTGAAAAAATATATTTTTTTTACAAATTTCTTGAAAGCGTTGCTAGGCATTATGAAATGTTGAAATATTAAATGTTTTTCACATTATTCATAACAGCGTTGCTAGGCATTTTGAAATGTTGAAAAAATATATTTTTTTCACACAATTATTGCAAGCGTTGCTAGGCATTATGAAATGTTGAAAACATATTTTTTTTCACATTATTCATAACGGCGTTGCTAGGCATTTTGAAATGTTGAAACAATATATTTTTTCACAAAATTCATGAAAGCGTTGCTAGGCATTTTGAAATTTTGAAAAAATATGTTTTTTTTACAAAATTCATGAAAGCGTTGCTATGCATTTTAAAATGTTGAAAAAATATATTTTTTTTACAAAATTCTTTAAAGCGTTGCTAGGCATTATGAAATGTTGAAATAATAAATGTTTTTCACATTATTCATAACAGCGTTTCTAGGCATTTTGAAATGTTGAAAAAAAATATTTTTTTACAAAATTCATGAAAGCGTTGCTAGGCTATATGAAATGTTGAAAAAATAAATTTTTTTCACATTATTCATAACAGCGTTGCTAAGCATTTTAAAATGTTGAAAAAATATAATTTTTTTACAAAATTCTTTAAAGCGTTGCTAGGCATTATGAAATGTTGAAATAATAAATGTTTTTCACATTATTCATAACAGCGTTGCTAGGCATTATGAAATGTTGAAAAAATATTTTTTTTCACATTATTCATAACTGCGTTGCTAGGCATTTTGAAATGTTGAAACAATATATTTTTTCACAAAATTCATGAAAGCGTTGCTAGGCTTGATGAAATGTTGAAAAAATATATTTTTTTCACAAAATTAATGAAAGTGTTGCTATGCATTTTAAAATGTTGAAAAAATATATATTTTTTACAAAATTCTTGAAAGAATTGCTAGGCATTATGAAATGTTGAAAAAATAAATTTTTTTCACAATAATCATAACTGCGTTGCTAGGCATTTTGAAATGTTGAAACAATATATTTTTTCACAAAATTCATGAAAGCGTTGCTAGGCATTGTGAAATGTTGAAAAAATATATTTTTTTTACAAAATTCATGAAAGCGTTGCTAGGCTTGATGAAATGTTGAAAAAATATATTTTTTTCACAAAATAATGAAAGTGTTGCTATGCATTTTAAAATGTTGAAAAAATATATTATTTTACAAAATTTTTGAAAGCGTTGCTAGGCATTATGAAATGTTGAAAAATTAAATTTTTTTTCACATTATTCATAACAGCGTTGCTAGGCATTTTGAAATGTTGAAAAAATATTTTTTTTTCACAAAATTCATGAAAGCGTTGCTAGGCATTTTGAAATGTTGAAAAATATATGTTTTTACATAATTCTTGAAAGCGTTGCTATACATTTTAAAATGTTGAAAAAATATATTATTTTTACAAAATTCTTGAAAGCGTGGCTAGGCATTATGAAATGTTGAAAAAATATTTTTTTTTCACATTATTCATAACTGCGTTGCTAGGCATTTTGAAATGTTGAAACAATATATTTTTTCACAAAATTCATGAAAGCGTTGCTAGGCATTTTGAAATGTTGAAAAAATATATTATTTTTACAAAATTCATGAAAGCGTTGCTGGGCTTTATGAAATGTTGAAAAAATATATTTTTTACACAAAATTCATGAAAGCGTTGCTAGGCATTTTGAAATGTTGAAAAATATATGTTTTTCACATAATTCTTGAAAGCGTTGCTATGCATTTTAAAATGTTGAAAAAATATATTTTTTTTACAAAATTCATGAAAGCGTTGCTAGGCATTTTAAAATATTGAAAAAATATATTTTTATTACAAAATTCTTGAAAGCGTGGCTAGGCATTATGAAATGTTAAAAAAATATTTTTTTTCCACATTATTCATTACTGCGTTGCTAGGCATTTTGAAATGTTGAAACAATATATTTTTTCACAAAATTCATGAAAGCGTTGCTATGCATTTTGAAATGTTGAAAAAAATATATTATTTTTACAAAATTCATGAAAGCGTTGCTAGGCTTTATGAAATGTTGAAAAAATATATTTTTTACACAAAATTCATAAAAGCGTTGCTATGCATTTTAAAATGTTGAAAAAATATATTTTTTTTACAAAATTCTTGAAAGCGTTGCTAGCCATTTTGAAATGATGAAAAAATATATTTTTTTTACAAAATTCATGAAAGCGTTGCTAGGCTATATGAAATGTTGAAAAATAATTTTTTTTTCACATTATTCATAACAGCGTTGCTAGGCATTTTGAAATGTTGAAAAAATATATTTTTTTCTGAAAATTCATGGATGCGTTGCTATGCATTTTAAAATGTTGAAACAATATAATTTTTCACAAAATTCATGAAAGCGTTGCTATGCATTTTGAAATGTTGAAAAAAATATATTATTTTTACAAAATTCATGAAAGCGTTGCTAGGCTTTATGAAATGTTGAAAAAATATATTTTTTACACAAAATTCATAAAAGCGTTGCTATGCATTTTAAAATGTTGAAAAAATATATTTTTTTTACAAAATTCTTGAAAGCGTTGCTAGCCATTTTGAAATGATGAAAAAATATATTTTTTTTACAAAATTCATGAAAGCGTTGCTAGGCTATATGAAATGTTGAAAAATAATTTTTTTTTCACATTATTCATAACAGCGTTGCTAGGCATTTTAAAATGCTGAAAAAATATATTTTTTTTACAAAATTCATGAAAACGTTGCTAGGCTTTATGAAATGTTGAAAAAATATATTTTTTACACAAAATTCATAAAAGCGTTGCTATGCATTTTAAAATGTTGAAAAAATATATTTTTTTTCAAAATTCTTGAAAGCGTTGCTAGGCATTGTGAAATGTTAAAAAATAAATGTTTTTCACATTATTCATAACAGCGTTGCTAGGCATTTTAAAATGCTGAAAAAATATATTTTTTTTACAAAATTCATGAAAGCATTGCTAGGCTTTATGAAATGTTGAAAAAATATATTTATTACACAAAATTCATGAAAGCGTTGCTAGGCATTTTGAAATGTTGAAAAAATATATTTTTTTCACAAAATTCATGGAAGCGTTGCTATGCATTTTAAAATGTTGAAAAATAGATTTTTTTTCAAAATTCTTGAAAGCGTTGCTAAGCATTACGAAATGTTGTGAAAATAAATTTTTTTCACATTATTCATAACTGCGTTGCTAGGCATTTTGAAATGTTGAAACAATATATTTTTTCACAAAATTCATGAAAGCGTTGCTAGGCATTTTGAAATGTTGAAAAAATTAATTTTCTATACAGAATTCATGAAGACGTTGCTAGGCATTGTGAAATGATGAAAAATTAAAATTTTTTCACATTATTCATAACAGCGTTGCTAGGCATTTTGAAATGTTGAAAAAAATGTTTTTCACAAAATTCCTGAAAGCGTTGCTATGCATTTTAAAATGTTAAAAAAATATATTTATTACACAAAATTCATGAAAGCGTTGCTAAGCATTACGAAATGTTGAGAAAATAAATTTTTTTCACATTATTCATAACTGCGTTGCTAGGCATTTTGAAATGTTGAAACAATATATTTTTTCACAAAATTCATGAAAGCGTTGCTAGGCATTTTGAAATGTTGAAAAAATTAATTTTCTATACAGAATTCATGAAGACGTTGCTAGGCATTGTGAAATGATGAAAAATTAAAATTTTTTCACATTATTCATAACAGCGTTGCTAGGCATTTTGAAATGTTGAAAAAAATGTTTTTCACAAAATTCCTGAAAGCGTTGCTATGCATTTTAAAATGTTAAAAAAATATATTTATTACACAAAATTCATGAAAGCGTTGCTATGCATTTTAAAATGTTGAAAAAATAATTTTTTTTGCAAAATTCTTGAAAGCGTTGCTAGGCATTATGAAATGTTGAAATATTAAATGTTTTTCACATTATTCATAACAGCGTTGCTAGGCATTTTGAAATGTTGAAAAAATATATTTTTTTCACACAATTATTGCAAGCGTTGCTAGGCATTATGAAATGTTGAAAAAATATTTTTTTTTCACATTAATCATAACGGCGTTGCTAGGCATTTTGAAATGTTGAAACAATATATTCTTTCACAAAATTCATGAAAGCGTTGCTAGGCATTTTGAAATGTTGAAAAAATATATTTTTTTTACAAAATTCATGAAAGCGTTGCTATGCATTTTAAAATGTTGAAAAAATATATTTTTTTCACACAATTATTGCAAGCGTTGCTAGGCATTATGAAATGTTGAAAAAATATTTGTTTTTCACATTATTCATAACGGCGTTGCTAGGCATTTTGAAATGTTGAAACATTATATTTTTTTCCACAAAAATTATGAAACCGTTGCTAGGCTTTTTGAAATGTTGAAAAAATATCTTTTTCTCACAAAATTCATAAAAGCGTTGCTAGGCATTTTGAAAAGTTGAAAAAATATATTTTTTTCACAAAATTCATGGAAGCGTTGCTATGTATTTTCAAATGTTGAAAAAATATATTTTTTTCAAAATTCTTGAAAGCGTTGCTAGGCATTACGAAATGTTGAAAAAATATTTTTTTTTCACATTATTCATAACTGCGTTGCTAGGCATTTTGAAATGTTGAAACAATATATTTTTTCACAAAATTCATGAAAGCGTTGCTAGGCATTTTGAAATGTTGAAACAATATATTTTTTTCACAAAATTCATGTAAGCGTTGCTATGTATTTTAAAATGTTGAAAAAATATATTTTTTTTCAAAATTCTTGAAAGCGTTGCTAGGCATTGTGAAATGTTTAAAAATAAATGTTTCTCACATTATTCATAACAGCGTTGCTAGGCATTTTAAAATGCTGAAAAATAAATTTTTTTCACATTATTCATAACAGCGTTGCTAGGCATTTTGAAATGTTGAAAAAATAAATTTTTTCCACAATTATCATAACTGCGTTGCTAGGCATTTTGAAATGTTGAAACAATATATTTTTTCACAAAATTCATGAAAGCGTTGCTAGGCATTGTGAAATGTTGAAAAAATATATTTTTTTTACAAAATTCATGAAAGCGTTGCTAGGATTTATGAAATGGTGAAAAAATATATTTTTTTAACAAAATTAATGAAAGTGTTGCTATGCATTTTAAAATGTTGAAAAAATATATTTTTTTTACAAAATTCTTGAAAGCGTTGCTATTCATAATGAAATGTTGAAAGTTTAAATTTTTTTTTACATTATTCATATCAGCGTTGCTAGGCATTTTGAAATGTTGAAAATATATATTTTTTTCACAAAATTTATGAAAGCGTTGCTAGGCATTTTGAAATGTTGAAAAAATAAATTTTTTTCACAAAATTCATGAAAGCGTTGCTAGGCATTTTGAAATGTTGTAAAAATTTATTTTTTTCCAAAATTCATGAAAGCGTTGCTAGGCATTTTGAAATGTTGAATAATATATGTTTTTCACAAAATTCTTGAAAGCGTTGCTAGGTATTTTGAAATGTTGAAAAAATAAATTTTTTTCACAAAATTCATGAAAGCGTTACTAGGCATTTTGAAATGTTGAAAAAATTTATTTTTTTCACAAAATTCATGAAAGCGTTGCTAGGCATTTTGTAATGTTGAATAATATATGTTTTTCACAAAATTCTTGAAAGCGTTGCTATGCATTTTAAAATGTGGAAAAATATATTTTTATTACAAAATTCTTGAAAGCGTGGCTAGGCATTATGAAATGTTGAAAAAATATTTTTTTTCACATTATTCATAACTGCGTTGCTAGGCATTTTGAAATGTTGATAAAATAAATTTTTTTCACATTAATCATAACTGCGTTGCTAGGCATTTTGAAATGTTGAAACAATATATTTTTTCACAAAATTCATGAAAGCGTTGTTAGGCATTTTGAAATGTTGATAAAATAAATTTTTTTCACATTAATCATAACTGCGTTGCTAGGCATTTTGAAATGTTGAAACAATATATTTTTTCACAAAATTCATGAAAGCGTTGTTAGGCATTTTGAAATGTTGAAAAAATATATTTTTTTTACAAAATTCATGAAAGCGTTGCTAGGCTTTATGAAATGTTGAAAAAATATATTTTTTTCACAAAATTCGTAAAAGCGTTGCTAGGCATTTTGAAAGGATAAAAAAATATATTTTTTTCACAAAATTCATGGAAGCGTTGCTGTGCATTTTAAAATGTTGAAAAAATATATTTTTTTTAAAAAATTCAAGAAAGCGTTGCTAGGCATTTTAAAATATTGAAAAAATATATTTTTTACAAAATTCTTGAAAGCGTTGCTAGGCATTATGAAATGTGGAAAAAATATATTTTTTTCACAAATTTCGTGAAAGCGTTGCTATGCATTTTAAAATGTTGAAAAAATATAATTGTTTTACAAAATTTTTGAAAGCGTTGCTAGGCATTATGAAATGTTGAAAAAATAAATGTTTTTCACATTATTCATAACAGTATTGCTAGGCATTTTAAAATGCTGAAAAAATAAATTTTTTTCACATTATTCATAACAGCGTTGCTAGGCATTTTGAAAAGTTCAAAAAATATATTTTTTTTACAAAATTCTTGAAAGCATTGCTATTCATTATGAAATGTTGAAAAAATAATTTTTTTTAACATTAATCATAACTGCGTTGCTAGGCATTTTGAAATGTTGAAACAATATATTTTTTCACAAAATACATGAAAGCGTTGCTAGGCATTGTGAAATGTTGAAAAAATATATTTTTTTTTACAAATTTCTTGAAAGCATTGCTAGGCATTATGAAATGTTGAAAAAATAAATTTTTTTCACATTAATCATAACTGCGTTGCTAGGCATTTTGAAATGTTGAAAAATATATGTTTCTCACAAAATACTTGAAAGCGTTGCTAGGCATTATGAAATGTTGAAAAAATATTTTTTTTCACATTATTCATAACTGCGTTGCTAGGCGTTTTGAAATGTTGAAACAATATATTTTTTCACAAAATTCATGAAAGCGTTGCTAGGCATTTTGAAATGTTGAAAAAATATATTTTTTTACAAAATTCATGAAAGCGTTGCTAGGCTTTATGATATGTTGAAGAAATATATTTTTTACACAAAATTCATGAAAGAGTTGCAATGCATTTTAAAATGTTGAAAAAATATATTTTTTTCACAAAATTCATGGAAGCGTTGCTAGGCTTTATGAAATGTTGAAAAAATAAATTTTTTTCACATTATTCATAACTGCATTGCTAGGCATTTTGAAATTTTAAAACAATATATTTTTTCACAAAATTCATGAAAGCGTTGCTAGGCATTTTGAAATGTTGAAAAAATTAATTTTCTTTACAAAATTCATGAAAGGGTTACTAGGCATTGTGAAATGTTAAAAAATAAATGTTTTTCACATTATTCATAACAGCGTTGCTAGGCATTTTAAAATGCTGAAAAAATATATTTTTTTTACAAAATTCTTGAAAGCGTTGCTAGGCATTATGAAATGTTGAAAAAATATATTTTTTCACAAAATTCATGAAAGCGTTGCTATGTATTTTAAAATGTTGAAAAAATATATTTTTTTTTACAAAATTCTTGAAAGCGTTGCTAATCATTATGAAATGTTGAAAAAATATATTTTTTTTACAAAATTCGTGAAAGCGTTGCTAGGCATTTTGAAATGATAAAAAAATATATTTTTTTCACAAAATTCATGGAAGCGTTGCTGTGCATTTTAAAATGTTGAAAAAATATATATTTTTTTACAAAATTCATGAAAGCGTTGCTAGGCATTTTAAAATATTTAAAAAATATATTTTTTCACACAATTATTGCAAGCGTTGCTAGGCATTATAAAATGTTGAAAAAATATTTTTTTCACATTATTCATAACTGCGTTGCTAGGCATTTTGAAATGTTGAAACAATATATTTTTTCACAAAATTCATGAAAGCGTTGCTAGGCTTTATGAAATCTTGAAAAAATATATTTTTTCACAAATTTCGTGAAAGCGTTGCTATGCATTTTAAAATTTTTAAAAAATATATTTTTTTTACAAAATTCATGAAAGCGTTGCTAGGCATTTTAAAATGTTTAAAAAAATATATTTTTTTTACAAAATTTATGAAAGCGTTGCTAGGCATTATGAAATGTTGAAAAAATGAATGTTTTTCACATTATTCATAACAGCGTTGCTAGGCATTTTAAAATGTTGAAAAAATATATTTATTTCTACAAATTTCATGAAAGCGTTGCTAGGCATTATGAAATGTTTAAAAAATAAGTTATTTTCACATTATTCATAACAGCGTTGCTAGGCATTTTGAAATGTTGAAAAAATATATTTTTTTTACAAAATTCATGAAAGCGTTGCTAGGCATTTTGAAATGTTGAAAAAATATATTTTTTTTACAAAATTCATGAAAGCGTTGCTAGGCTTTATGAAATGTTGAAAAAATATATTTTTTTCACAAAATTCATGAAAGCGTTTTTTATGCATTTTAAAATGTTGAAGAAATATATTTTTTTTACAAAATTCATGAAAGTGTTGCTAGGCTATATGAAATGTTTAAAAATTAAGTTATTTTCACATTATTCATAACTGCGTTGATAGGCATTTTGAAATGTTGAAAAAATATATTTTTTTTACAAAATTCATGAAAGCGTTGCTAGGCATTATGAAATGTTGACAAAATAAATTTTTTTCACAAAATTCATGAAAGCGTTGCTAGGCATTTTGAAATGATAAAAAAATATATTTTTTTCACTAAATTCATGGAAGCTTTGCTATGCATTTTAAAATGTTGAAAAAGTATATTTTTTTTACAAAATTCATGAAAGCGTTGCTAGGCATTTTAAAATGTTGAAAAAATATATTTTTTTACAAAATTCTTGAAAGCGTTGCTAGGCATTATGAAATGTTGAAACAATATATTTTTTCACAAAAATCATGAAAGCGTTGCTAGGCATTTTGAAATGTTGAAACAATATATTCTTTCACAAAATTCATGAAAGCGTTGCTAGGCATTTTGAAATGTTGAAAAAATATATTTTTTTTACAAAATTCATGAAAGCGTTGCTATGCATTTTAAAATGTTGAAAAAATATATTTTTTTCACACAATTATTGCAAGCGTTGCTAGGCATTATGAAATGTTGAAAAAATATTTGTTTTTCACATTATTCATAACGGCGTTGCTAGGCATTTTGAAATGTTGAAACATTATATTTTTTTCCACAAAAATTATGAAACCGTTGCTAGGCTTTTTGAAATGTTGAAAAAATATCTTTTTCTCACAAAATTCATAAAAGCGTTGCTAGGCATTTTGAAAAGTTGAAAAAATATATTTTTTTCACAAAATTCATGGAAGCGTTGCTATGTATTTTCAAATGTTGAAAAAATATATTTTTTTCAAAATTCTTGAAAGCGTTGCTAGGCATTACGAAATGTTGAAAAAATATTTTTTTTTCACATTATTCATAACTGCGTTGCTAGGCATTTTGAAATGTTGAAACAATATATTTTTTCACAAAATTCATGAAAGCGTTGCTAGGCATTTTGAAATGTTGAAACAATATATTTTTTTCACAAAATTCATGTAAGCGTTGCTATGTATTTTAAAATGTTGAAAAAATATATTTTTTTTCAAAATTCTTGAAAGCGTTGCTAGGCATTGTGAAATGTTTAAAAATAAATGTTTCTCACATTATTCATAACAGCGTTGCTAGGCATTTTAAAATGCTGAAAAATAAATTTTTTTCACATTATTCATAACAGCGTTGCTAGGCATTTTGAAATGTTGAAAAAATAAATTTTTTCCACAATTATCATAACTGCGTTGCTAGGCATTTTGAAATGTTGAAACAATATATTTTTTCACAAAATTCATGAAAGCGTTGCTAGGCATTGTGAAATGTTGAAAAAATATATTTTTTTTACAAAATTCATGAAAGCGTTGCTAGGATTTATGAAATGGTGAAAAAATATATTTTTTTAACAAAATTAATGAAAGTGTTGCTATGCATTTTAAAATGTTGAAAAAATATATTTTTTTTACAAAATTCTTGAAAGCGTTGCTATTCATAATGAAATGTTGAAAGTTTAAATTTTTTTTTACATTATTCATATCAGCGTTGCTAGGCATTTTGAAATGTTGAAAATATATATTTTTTTCACAAAATTTATGAAAGCGTTGCTAGGCATTTTGAAATGTTGAAAAAATAAATTTTTTTCACAAAATTCATGAAAGCGTTGCTAGGCATTTTGAAATGTTGTAAAAATTTATTTTTTTCCAAAATTCATGAAAGCGTTGCTAGGCATTTTGAAATGTTGAATAATATATGTTTTTCACAAAATTCTTGAAAGCGTTGCTAGGTATTTTGAAATGTTGAAAAAATAAATTTTTTTCACAAAATTCATGAAAGCGTTACTAGGCATTTTGAAATGTTGAAAAAATTTATTTTTTTCACAAAATTCATGAAAGCGTTGCTAGGCATTTTGTAATGTTGAATAATATATGTTTTTCACAAAATTCTTGAAAGCGTTGCTATGCATTTTAAAATGTGGAAAAATATATTTTTATTACAAAATTCTTGAAAGCGTGGCTAGGCATTATGAAATGTTGAAAAAATATTTTTTTTCACATTATTCATAACTGCGTTGCTAGGCATTTTGAAATGTTGATAAAATAAATTTTTTTCACATTAATCATAACTGCGTTGCTAGGCATTTTGAAATGTTGAAACAATATATTTTTTCACAAAATTCATGAAAGCGTTGTTAGGCATTTTGAAATGTTGATAAAATAAATTTTTTTCACATTAATCATAACTGCGTTGCTAGGCATTTTGAAATGTTGAAACAATATATTTTTTCACAAAATTCATGAAAGCGTTGTTAGGCATTTTGAAATGTTGAAAAAATATATTTTTTTTACAAAATTCATGAAAGCGTTGCTAGGCTTTATGAAATGTTGAAAAAATATATTTTTTTCACAAAATTCGTAAAAGCGTTGCTAGGCATTTTGAAAGGATAAAAAAATATATTTTTTTCACAAAATTCATGGAAGCGTTGCTGTGCATTTTAAAATGTTGAAAAAATATATTTTTTTTAAAAAATTCAAGAAAGCGTTGCTAGGCATTTTAAAATATTGAAAAAATATATTTTTTACAAAATTCTTGAAAGCGTTGCTAGGCATTATGAAATGTGGAAAAAATATATTTTTTTCACAAATTTCGTGAAAGCGTTGCTATGCATTTTAAAATGTTGAAAAAATATAATTGTTTTACAAAATTTTTGAAAGCGTTGCTAGGCATTATGAAATGTTGAAAAAATAAATGTTTTTCACATTATTCATAACAGTATTGCTAGGCATTTTAAAATGCTGAAAAAATAAATTTTTTTCACATTATTCATAACAGCGTTGCTAGGCATTTTGAAATGTTCAAAAAATATATTTTTTTTACAAAATTCTTGAAAGCATTGCTATTCATTATGAAATGTTGAAAAAATAATTTTTTTTAACATTAATCATAACTGCGTTGCTAGGCATTTTGAAATGTTGAAACAATATATTTTTTCACAAAATACATGAAAGCGTTGCTAGGCATTGTGAAATGTTGAAAAAATATATTTTTTTTTACAAATTTCTTGAAAGCATTGCTAGGCATTATGAAATGTTGAAAAAATAAATTTTTTTCACATTAATCATAACTGCGTTGCTAGGCATTTTGAAATGTTGAAAAATATATGTTTCTCACAAAATACTTGAAAGCGTTGCTAGGCATTATGAAATGTTGAAAAAATATTTTTTTTCACATTATTCATAACTGCGTTGCTAGGCGTTTTGAAATGTTGAAACAATATATTTTTTCACAAAATTCATGAAAGCGTTGCTAGGCATTTTGAAATGTTGAAACAATATATTTTTTCACAAAATACATGAAAGCGTTGCTAGGCATTGTGAAATGTTGAAAAAATATATTTTTTTTTACAAATTTCTTGAAAGCATTGCTAGGCATTATGAAATGTTGAAAAAATAAATTTTTTTCACATTAATCATAACTGCGTTGCTAGGCATTTTGAAATGTTGAAAAATATATGTTTCTCACAAAATACTTGAAAGCGTTGCTAGGCATTATGAAATGTTGAAAAAATATTTTTTTTCACATTATTCATAACTGCGTTGCTAGGCGTTTTGAAATGTTGAAACAATATATTTTTTCACAAAATTCATGAAAGCGTTGCTAGGCATTTTGAAATGTTGAAAAAATATATTTTTTTACAAAATTCATGAAAGCGTTGCTAGGCTTTATGATATGTTGAAGAAATATATTTTTTACACAAAATTCATGAAAGAGTTGCAATGCATTTTAAAATGTTGAAAAAATATATTTTTTTCACAAAATTCATGGAAGCGTTGCTAGGCTTTATGAAATGTTGAAAAAATAAATTTTTTTCACATTATTCATAACTGCATTGCTAGGCATTTTGAAATTTTAAAACAATATATTTTTTCACAAAATTCATGAAAGCGTTGCTAGGCATTTTGAAATGTTGAAAAAATTAATTTTCTTTACAAAATTCATGAAAGGGTTACTAGGCATTGTGAAATGTTAAAAAATAAATGTTTTTCACATTATTCATAACAGCGTTGCTAGGCATTTTAAAATGCTGAAAAAATATATTTTTTTTACAAAATTCTTGAAAGCGTTGCTAGGCATTATGAAATGTTGAAAAAATATATTTTTTCACAAAATTCATGAAAGCGTTGCTATGTATTTTAAAATGTTGAAAAAATATATTTTTTTTTACAAAATTCTTGAAAGCGTTGCTAATCATTATGAAATGTTGAAAAAATATATTTTTTTTACAAAATTCGTGAAAGCGTTGCTAGGCATTTTGAAATGATAAAAAAATATATTTTTTTCACAAAATTCATGGAAGCGTTGCTGTGCATTTTAAAATGTTGAAAAAATATATATTTTTTTACAAAATTCATGAAAGCGTTGCTAGGCATTTTAAAATATTTAAAAAATATATTTTTTCACACAATTATTGCAAGCGTTGCTAGGCATTATAAAATGTTGAAAAAATATTTTTTTCACATTATTCATAACTGCGTTGCTAGGCATTTTGAAATGTTGAAACAATATATTTTTTCACAAAATTCATGAAAGCGTTGCTAGGCTTTATGAAATCTTGAAAAAATATATTTTTTCACAAATTTCGTGAAAGCGTTGCTATGCATTTTAAAATTTTTAAAAAATATATTTTTTTTACAAAATTCATGAAAGCGTTGCTAGGCATTTTAAAATGTTTAAAAAAATATATTTTTTTTACAAAATTTATGAAAGCGTTGCTAGGCATTATGAAATGTTGAAAAAATGAATGTTTTTCACATTATTCATAACAGCGTTGCTAGGCATTTTAAAATGTTGAAAAAATATATTTATTTCTACAAATTTCATGAAAGCGTTGCTAGGCATTATGAAATGTTTAAAAAATAAGTTATTTTCACATTATTCATAACAGCGTTGCTAGGCATTTTGAAATGTTGAAAAAATATATTTTTTTTACAAAATTCATGAAAGCGTTGCTAGGCATTTTGAAATGTTGAAAAAATATATTTTTTTTACAAAATTCATGAAAGCGTTGCTAGGCTTTATGAAATGTTGAAAAAATATATTTTTTTCACAAAATTCATGAAAGCGTTTTTTATGCATTTTAAAATGTTGAAGAAATATATTTTTTTTACAAAATTCATGAAAGTGTTGCTAGGCTATATGAAATGTTTAAAAATTAAGTTATTTTCACATTATTCATAACTGCGTTGATAGGCATTTTGAAATGTTGAAAAAATATATTTTTTTTACAAAATTCATGAAAGCGTTGCTAGGCATTATGAAATGTTGACAAAATAAATTTTTTTCACAAAATTCATGAAAGCGTTGCTAGGCATTTTGAAATGATAAAAAAATATATTTTTTTCACTAAATTCATGGAAGCTTTGCTATGCATTTTAAAATGTTGAAAAAGTATATTTTTTTTACAAAATTCATGAAAGCGTTGCTAGGCATTTTAAAATGTTGAAAAAATATATTTTTTTACAAAATTCTTGAAAGCGTTGCTAGGCATTATGAAATGTTGAAACAATATATTTTTTCACAAAAATCATGAAAGCGTTGCTAGGCATTTTGAAATGTTGAAAAAATATATTTTTTTCACAAATTTCGTGAAAGCGTTGCTATGCATTTTAAAATGTTAAAAAATATTTTTTTTTTACAAAATTCATGAAAGCGTTGCTAGGCATTTTGAAATGTTGAAAAAATATATTTTTTCACACATTTATTGAAAGCGTTGCTAGCCATTTTAAAATGTTGAAAAAATATATTTTTTTTACAAAATTCTTGAAAGCATTGCTAGGCATTATGAAATGTTGAAAAATAAATTTTTTTCACATTATTCATAACAGCGTTGCTAGGCATTTTGAAACGTTGAAAAAATATTTTTTTTTCACAAAATTCATGAAAGCGTTGCTAGGCATTTTGAAATGTTGAAAAATATATTTTTTCACAAAATTCTTGAAAGCGTTGCTATGCATTTTAAAATGTTGAAAAAACTTATTTTTTTCACAAAATTCTTGAAAGCATTGCTAGGCATTATGAAATGTTGAAAAATAAATTTTTTTCACATTATTCATAACAGCGTTGCTAGGCATTTTGAAATGTTGAAAAAATATATTTTTTTCACACAATTATTGCAAGCGTTGCTAGGCATTATGAAATGTTGAAAAAATATTTTTTTTTCACATTAATCATAACGGCGTTGCTAGGCATTTTGAAATGTTGAAACAATATATTCTTTCACAAAATTCATGAAAGCGTTGCTAGGCATTTTGAAATGTTGAAAAAATATATTTTTTTTACAAAATTCATGAAAGCGTTGCTATGCATTTTAAAATGTTGAAAAAATATATTTTTTTCACACAATTATTGCAAGCGTTGCTAGGCATTATGAAATGTTGAAAAAATATTTGTTTTTCACATTATTCATAACGGCGTTGCTAGGCATTTTGAAATGTTGAAACATTATATTTTTTTCCACAAAAATTATGAAACCGTTGCTAGGCTTTTTGAAATGTTGAAAAAATATCTTTTTCTCACAAAATTCATAAAAGCGTTGCTAGGCATTTTGAAAAGTTGAAAAAATATATTTTTTTCACAAAATTCATGGAAGCGTTGCTATGTATTTTCAAATGTTGAAAAAATATATTTTTTTCAAAATTCTTGAAAGCGTTGCTAGGCATTACGAAATGTTGAAAAAATATTTTTTTTTCACATTATTCATAACTGCGTTGCTAGGCATTTTGAAATGTTGAAACAATATATTTTTTCACAAAATTCATGAAAGCGTTGCTAGGCATTTTGAAATGTTGAAACAATATATTTTTTTCACAAAATTCATGTAAGCGTTGCTATGTATTTTAAAATGTTGAAAAAATATATTTTTTTTCAAAATTCTTGAAAGCGTTGCTAGGCATTGTGAAATGTTTAAAAATAAATGTTTCTCACATTATTCATAACAGCGTTGCTAGGCATTTTAAAATGCTGAAAAATAAATTTTTTTCACATTATTCATAACAGCGTTGCTAGGCATTTTGAAATGTTGAAAAAATAAATTTTTTCCACAATTATCATAACTGCGTTGCTAGGCATTTTGAAATGTTGAAACAATATATTTTTTCACAAAATTCATGAAAGCGTTGCTAGGCATTGTGAAATGTTGAAAAAATATATTTTTTTTACAAAATTCATGAAAGCGTTGCTAGGATTTATGAAATGGTGAAAAAATATATTTTTTTAACAAAATTAATGAAAGTGTTGCTATGCATTTTAAAATGTTGAAAAAATATATTTTTTTTACAAAATTCTTGAAAGCGTTGCTATTCATAATGAAATGTTGAAAGTTTAAATTTTTTTTTACATTATTCATATCAGCGTTGCTAGGCATTTTGAAATGTTGAAAATATATATTTTTTTTCACAAAATTTATGAAAGCGTTGCTAGGCATTTTGAAATGTTGAAAAAATAAATTTTTTTCACAAAATTCATGAAAGCGTTGCTAGGCATTTTGAAATGTTGTAAAAATTTATTTTTTTCCAAAATCCATGAAAGCGTTGCTAGGCATTTTGAAATGTTGAATAATATATGTTTTTCACAAAATTCTTGAAAGCGTTGCTAGGTATTTTGAAATGTTGAAAAAATAAATTTTTTTCACAAAATTCATGAAAGCGTTACTAGGCATTTTGAAATGTTGAAAAAATTTATTTTTTTCACAAAATTCATGAAAGCGTTGCTAGGCATTTTGTAATGTTGAATAATATATGTTTTTCACAAAATTCTTGAAAGCGTTGCTATGCATTTTAAAATGTGGAAAAATATATTTTTATTACAAAATTCTTGAAAGCGTGGCTAGGCATTATGAAATGTTGAAAAAATATTTTTTTTCACATTATTCATAACTGCGTTGCTAGGCATTTTGAAATGTTGATAAAATAAATTTTTTTCACATTAATCATAACTGCGTTGCTAGGCATTTTGAAATGTTGAAACAATATATTTTTTCACAAAATTCATGAAAGCGTTGTTAGGCATTTTGAAATGTTGATAAAATAAATTTTTTTCACATTAATCATAACTGCGTTGCTAGGCATTTTGAAATGTTGAAACAATATATTTTTTCACAAAATTCATGAAAGCGTTGTTAGGCATTTTGAAATGTTGAAAAAATATATTTTTTTTACAAAATTCATGAAAGCGTTGCTAGGCTTTATGAAATGTTGAAAAAATATATTTTGTACACAAAATTCATAAAAGAGTTGCTAGGCATTTTGAAAGGATAAAAAAATATATTTTTTTCACAAAACTCATAGAAGCGTTGCTGTGCATTTTAAAATGTTGAAAAAATATATTTTTTTTACAAAATTCATGAAAGCGTTGCTAGGCATTTTAAAATATTGAAAAAATATATTTGTTTACAAAATTCTTGAAAGCGTTGCTAGGCATTATGAAATGTGGAAAAAATATATTTTTTTCACAAATTTCGTGAAAGCGTTGCTATGCATTTTAAAATGTTGAAAAAATATAATTGTTTTACAAAATTTTTGAAAGCGTTGCTAGGCATTATGAAATGTTGAAAAAATAAATGTTTTTCACATTATTCATAACAGCATTGCTAGGCATTTTAAAATGCTGAAAAAATAAATTTTTTTCACATTATTCATAACAGCGTTGCTAGGCATTTTGAAATGTTCAAAAAATATATTTTTTTTTACAAAATTCTTGAAAGCATTGCTAGGCATTATGAAATGTTGAAAAAATAAATTTTTTTAACATTAATCATAACTGCGTTGCTAGGCATTTTGAAATGTTGAAACAATATATTTTTTCACAAAATACATGAAAGCGTTGCTAGGCATTGTGAAATGTTGAAAAAATATATTTTTTTTTACAAAATTCTTGAAAGCATTGCTAGGCATTATGAAATGTTGATAAAATAAATTTTTTTCACATTAATCATAACTGCGTTGCTAGGCATTTTGAAATGTTGAAACAATATATTTTTTCACAAAATTCATGAAAGCGTTGTTAGGCATTTTGAAATGTTGAAAAAATATATTTTTTTTACAAAATTCATGAAAGCGTTGCTAGGCTTTATGAAATGTTGAAAAAATATATTTTGTACACAAAATTCATGAAAGCGTTGCTATGCATTTTAAAATGTTGAAAAAATATATTTTTTTTACAAAATTCTTGAAAGCGTTGCTAGGCATTATGAAATGTTGAAAAATTAAATTTGTTTCACATTATTCATAACTGCATTGCTAGGCATTTTGAAATTTTAAAACAATATATTTTTTCACAAAATTCATGAAAGCGTTGCTAGGCATTTTGAAATGTTGAAAAAATTAATTTTCTTTACAAAATTCATGAAAGGGTTGCTACGCATTGTGAAATGTTAAAGAATAAATGTTTTTCACATTATTCATAACAGCGTTGCTAGGCATTTTAAAATGCTGAAAAAATAATTTTTTTTCACATTATTCATAACAGCGTTGCTAGGCATTTTAAAATATTGAAAAATATATTTTTTTTACAAAATTCTTGAAAGCGTTGCTAGGCATTATGAAATGTTGAAAAATTAACTTTTTTTCACATTATTCATAACAGCGTTGCTAGGCATTTTGAAATGTTGAAAAAATATATTTTTTTACAAAATTCATGAAAACGTTGCTAGGCATTTTAAAATGTTGAAAAAATATATTTTTTTTACAAAATTCTTGAAAGCGTTGCTAGGCATTATGAAATGTTGAAAAAATATATTTTTTCACAAAATTCATGAAAGCGTTGCTATGCATTTTAAAATGTTGAAAAAATATATTTTTTTTTACAAAATTCTTGAAAGCGTTGCTAATCATTATGAAATGTTGAAAAAATATATTTTTTTTACAAAATTCATGAAAGCGTTGCTAGGCTTTATGAAATGTTGAAAAAATATATTTTTTTTTACAAAATTCATGAAAGCGTTGCTAGGCTTTATGAAATGTTGAAAAAATATATTTTTTTCACAAAATTCGTAAAAGCGTTGCTAGGCATTTTGAAAGGATAAAAAAATATATTTTTTTCACAAAATTCATGGAAGCGTTGCTGTGCATTTTAAAATGTTGAAAAAATATATTTTTTTTACAAAATTCAAGAAAGCGTTGCTAGGCATTTTAAAATATTGAAAAAATATATTTTTTACAAAATTCTTGAAAGCGTTGCTAGGCATTATGAAATGTGGAAAAAATATATTTTTTTCACAAATTTCGTGAAAGCGTTGCTATGCATTTTAAAATGTTGAAAAAATATAATTGTTTTACAAAATTTTTGAAAGCGTTGCTAGGCATTATGAAATGTTGAAAAAATAATGTTTTTCACATTATTCATAACAGTATTGCTAGGCATTTTAAAATGCTGAAAAAATAAATTTTTTTCACATTATTCATAACAGCGTTGCTAGGCATTTTGAAATGTTCAAAAAATATATTTTTTTTACAAAATTCTTGAAAGCATTGCTATTCATTATGAAATGTTGAAAAAATAATTTTTTTTAACATTAATCATAACTGCGTTGCTAGGCATTTTGAAATGTTGAAACAATATATTTTTTCACAAAATACATGAAAGCGTTGCTAGGCATTGTGAAATGTTGAAAAAATATATTTTTTTTTACAAATTTCTTGAAAGCATTGCTAGGCATTATGAAATGTTGAAAAAATAAATTTTTTTCACATTAATCATAACTGCGTTGCTAGGCATTTTGAAATGTTGAAAAATATATGTTTCTCACAAAATACTTGAAAGCGTTGCTAGGCATTATGAAATGTTGAAAAAATATTTTTTTTCACATTATTCATAACTGCGTTGCTAGGCGTTTTGAAATGTTGAAACAATATATTTTTTCACAAAATTCATGAAAGCGTTGCTAGGCATTTTGAAATGTTGAAAAAATATATTTTTTTACAAAATTCATGAAAGCGTTGCTAGGCTTTATGATATGTTGAAAAAATATATTTTTTACACAAAATTCATGAAAGAGTTGCAATGCATTTTAAAATGTTGAAAAAATATATTTTTTTTTACAAAATTCTTGAAAGCGTTGCTAATCATTATGAAATGTTGAAAAAATATATTTTTTTTACAAAATTCATGAAAGCGTTGCTAGGCTTTATGAAATGTTGAAAAAATATATTTTTTTCACAAAATTCATGGAAGCGTTGCTAGGCTTTATGAAATGTTGAAAAAATAAATTTTTTTCACATTATTCATAACTGCATTGCTAGGCATTTTGAAATTTTAAAACAATATATTTTTTCACAAAATTCATGAAAGCGTTGCTAGGCATTTTGAAATGTTGAAAAAATTAATTTTCTTTACAAAATTCATGAAAGGGTTACTAGGCATTGTGAAATGTTAAAAAATAAATGTTTTTCACATTATTCATAACAGCGTTGCTAGGCATTTTAAAATGCTGAAAAAATATATTTTTTTTACAAAATTCTTGAAAGCGTTGCTAGGCATTATGAAATGTTGAAAAAATATATTTTTTCACAAAATTCATGAAAGCGTTGCTATGTATTTTAAAATGTTGAAAAAATATATTTTTTTTTACAAAATTCTTGAAAGCGTTGCTAATCATTATGAAATGTTGAAAAAATATATTTTTTTTACAAAATTCGTGAAAGCGTTGCTAGGCATTTTGAAATGATAAAAAAATATATTTTTTTCACAAAATTCATGGAAGCGTTGCTGTGCATTTTAAAATGTTGAAAAAATATATATTTTTTTACAAAATTCATGAAAGCGTTGCTAGGCATTTTAAAATATTTAAAAAATATATTTTTTCACACAATTATTGCAAGCGTTGCTAGGCATTATAAAATGTTGAAAAAATATTTTTTTCACATTATTCATAACTGCGTTGCTAGGCATTTTGAAATGTTGAAACAATATATTTTTTCACAAAATTCATGAAAGCGTTGCTAGGCTTTATGAAATCTTGAAAAAATATATTTTTTCACAAATTTCGTGAAAGCGTTGCTATGCATTTTAAAATTTTTAAAAAATATATTTTTTTTACAAAATTCATGAAAGCGTTGCTAGGCATTTTAAAATGTTTAAAAAAATATAATTTTTTTACAAAATTTATGAAAGCGTTGCTAGGCATTATGAAATGTTGAAAAAATGAATGTTTTTCACATTATTCATAACAGCGTTGCTAGGCATTTTAAAATGTTGAAAAAATATATTTATTTCTACAAATTTCATGAAAGCGTTGCTAGGCATTATGAAATGTTTAAAAAATAAGTTATTTTCACATTATTCATAACAGCGTTGCTAGGCATTTTGAAATGTTGAAAAAATATATTTTTTTTACAAAATTCATGAAAGCGTTGCTAGGCATTTTGAAATGTTGAAAAAATATATTTTTTTTACAAAATTCATGAAAGCGTTGCTAGGCTTTATGAAATGTTGAAAAAATATATTTTTTTCACAAAATTCATGAAAGCGTTTTTTATGCATTTTAAAATGTTGAAGAAATATATTTTTTTTACAAAATTCATGAAAGTGTTGCTAGGCTATATGAAATGTTTAAAAATTAAGTTATTTTCACATTATTCATAACTGCGTTGATAGGCATTTTGAAATGTTGAAAAAATATATTTTTTTTACAAAATTCATGAAAGCGTTGCTAGGCATTATGAAATGTTGACAAAATAAATTTTTTTCACAAAATTCATGAAAGCGTTGCTAGGCATTTTGAAATGATAAAAAAATATATTTTTTTCACTAAATTCATGGAAGCTTTGCTATGCATTTTAAAATGTTGAAAAAGTATATTTTTTTTACAAAATTCATGAAAGCGTTGCTAGGCATTTTAAAATGTTGAAAAAATATATTTTTTTACAAAATTCTTGAAAGCGTTGCTAGGCATTATGAAATGTTGAAACAATATATTTTTTCACAAAAATCATGAAAGCGTTGCTAGGCATTTGGAAATGTTGAAAAAATATATTTTTTTCACAAATTTCGTGAAAGCGTTGCTATGCATTTTAAAATGTTAAAAAATATTTTTTTTTTACAAAATTCATGAAAGCGTTGCTAGGCATTTTGAAATGTTGAAAAAATATATTTTTTCACACATTTATTGAAAGCGTTGCTAGCCATTTTAAAATGTTGAAAAAATATATTTTTTTTACAAAATTCTTGAAAGCATTGCTAGGCATTATGAAATGTTGAAAAATAAATTTTTTTCACATTATTCATAACAGCGTTGCTAGGCATTTTGAAACGTTGAAAAAATATTTTTTTTTCACAAAATTCATGAAAGCGTTGCTAGGCATTTTGAAATGTTGAAAAATAAATTTTTTTCACATTATTCATAACAGCGTTGCTAGGCATTTTGAAATGTTGAAAAAATATATTTTTTTTACAAAATTCTTGAAAGCATTGCTAGGCATTATGAAATGTTGAAAAATAAATTTTTTTCACATTATTCATAACAGCGTTGCTAGGCATTTTGAAATGTTGAAAAAATATATTTTTTTCACACAATTATTGCAAGCGTTGCTAGGCATTATGAAATGTTGAAAAAATATTTTTTTTTCACATTAATCATAACGGCGTTGCTAGGCATTTTGAAATGTTGAAACAATATATTCTTTCACAAAATTCATGAAAGCGTTGCTAGGCATTTTGAAATGTTGAAAAAATATATTTTTTTTACAAAATTCATGAAAGCGTTGCTATGCATTTTAAAATGTTGAAAAAATATATTTTTTTCACACAATTATTGCAAGCGTTGCTAGGCATTATGAAATGTTGAAAAAATATTTGTTTTTCACATTATTCATAACGGCGTTGCTAGGCATTTTGAAATGTTGAAACATTATATTTTTTTCCACAAAAATTATGAAACCGTTGCTAGGCTTTTTGAAATGTTGAAAAAATATCTTTTTCTCACAAAATTCATAAAAGCGTTGCTAGGCATTTTGAAAAGTTGAAAAAATATATTTTTTTCACAAAATTCATGGAAGCGTTGCTATGTATTTTCAAATGTTGAAAAAATATATTTTTTTCAAAATTCTTGAAAGCGTTGCTAGGCATTACGAAATGTTGAAAAAATATTTTTTTTTCACATTATTCATAACTGCGTTGCTAGGCATTTTGAAATGTTGAAACAATATATTTTTTCACAAAATTCATGAAAGCGTTGCTAGGCATTTTGAAATGTTGAAACAATATATTTTTTTCACAAAATTCATGTAAGCGTTGCTATGTATTTTAAAATGTTGAAAAAATATATTTTTTTTCAAAATTCTTGAAAGCGTTGCTAGGCATTGTGAAATGTTTAAAAATAAATGTTTCTCACATTATTCATAACAGCGTTGCTAGGCATTTTAAAATGCTGAAAAATAAATTTTTTTCACATTATTCATAACAGCGTTGCTAGGCATTTTGAAATGTTGAAAAAATAATTTTTTTCCACAATTATCATAACTGCGTTGCTAGGCATTTTGAAATGTTGAAACAATATATTTTTTCACAAAATTCATGAAAGCGTTGCTAGGCATTGTGAAATGTTGAAAAAATATATTTTTTTTACAAAATTCATGAAAGCGTTGCTAGGATTTATGAAATGGTGAAAAAATATATTTTTTTAACAAAATTAATGAAAGTGTTGCTATGCATTTTAAAATGTTGAAAAAATATATTTTTTTTACAAAATTCTTGAAAGCGTTGCTATTCATAATGAAATGTTGAAAGTTTAAATTTTTTTTTACATTATTCATATCAGCGTTGCTAGGCATTTTGAAATGTTGAAAATATATATTTTTTTCACAAAATTTATGAAAGCGTTGCTAGGCATTTTGAAATGTTGAAAAAATAAATTTTTTTCACAAAATTCATGAAAGCGTTGCTAGGCATTTTGAAATGTTGTAAAAATTTATTTTTTTCCAAAATTCATGAAAGCGTTGCTAGGCATTTTGAAATGTTGAATAATATATGTTTTTCACAAAATTCTTGAAAGCGTTGCTAGGTATTTTGAAATGTTGAAAAAATAAATTTTTTTCACAAAATTCATGAAAGCGTTACTAGGCATTTTGAAATGTTGAAAAAATTTATTTTTTTCACAAAATTCATGAAAGCGTTGCTAGGCATTTTGTAATGTTGAATAATATATGTTTTTCACAAAATTCTTGAAAGCGTTGCTATGCATTTTAAAATGTGGAAAAATATATTTTTATTACAAAATTCTTGAAAGCGTGGCTAGGCATTATGAAATGTTGAAAAAATATTTTTTTTCACATTATTCATAACTGCGTTGCTAGGCATTTTGAAATGTTGATAAAATAAATTTTTTTCACATTAATCATAACTGCGTTGCTAGGCATTTTGAAATGTTGAAACAATATATTTTTTCACAAAATTCATGAAAGCGTTGTTAGGCATTTTGAAATGTTGATAAAATAAATTTTTTTCACATTAATCATAACTGCGTTGCTAGGCATTTTGAAATGTTGAAACAATATATTTTTTCACAAAATTCATGAAAGCGTTGTTAGGCATTTTGAAATGTTGAAAAAATATATTTTTTTTACAAAATTCATGAAAGCGTTGCTAGGCTTTATGAAATGTTGAAAAAATATATTTTGTACACAAAATTCATAAAAGAGTTGCTAGGCATTTTGAAAGGATAAAAAAATATATTTTTTTCACAAAACTCATAGAAGCGTTGCTGTGAATTTAAAATGTTGAAAAAATATATTTTTTTTACAAAATTCATGAAAGCGTTGCTAGGCATTTTAAAATATTGAAAAAATATATTTTTTTACAAAATTCTTGAAAGCGTTGCTAGGCATTATGAAATGTGGAAAAAATATATTTTTTTCACAAATTTCGTGAAAGCGTTGCTATGCATTTTAAAATGTTGAAAAAATATAATTGTTTTACAAAAGTTTTGAAAGCGTTGCTAGGCATTATGAAATGTTGAAAAAATAAATGTTTTTCACATTATTCATAACAGCATTGCTAGGCATTTTAAAATGCTGAAAAAATAAATTTTTTTCACATTATTCATAACAGCGTTGCTAGGCATTTTGAAATGTTCAAAAAAAATATTTTTTTTTACAAAATTCTTGAAAGCATTGCTAGGCATTATGAAATGTTGAAAAAATAAATTTTTTTAACATTAATCATAACTGCGTTGCTAGGCATTTTGAAATGTTGAAACAATATATTTTTTCACAAAATTCATGAAAGCGTTGCTATGCATTTTAAAATGTTGAAAAAATATATTTTTTTTACAAAATTCTTGAAAGCGTTGCTAGGCATTATGAAATGTTGAAAAATTAAATTTGTTTCACATTATTCATAACTGCATTGCTAGGCATTTTGAAATTTTAAAACAATATATTTTTTCACAAAATTCATGAAAGCGTTGCTAGGCATTTTGAAATGTTGAAAAAATTAATTTTCTTTACAAAATTCATGAAAGGGTTGCTACGCATTGTGAAATGTTAAAGAATAAATGTTTTTCACATTATTCATAACAGCGTTGCTAGGCATTTTAAAATGCTGATAAAATAATTTTTTTTCACATTATTCATAACAGCGTTGCTAGGCATTTTAAAATATTGAAAAATATATTTTTTTTACAAAATTCTTGAAAGCGTTGCTAGGCATTATGAAATGTTGAAAAATTAACTTTTTTTCACATTATTCATAACAGCGTTGCTAGGCATTTTGAAATGTTGAAAAAATATATTTTTTTACAAAATTCATGAAAACGTTGCTAGGCATTTTAAAATGTTGAAAAAATATATTTTTTTTACAAAATTCTTGAAAGCGTTGCTAGGCATTATGAAATGTTGAAAAAATATATTTTTTCACAAAATTCATGAAAGCGTTGCTATGCATTTTAAAATGTTGAAAAAATATATTTTTTTTTACAAAATTCTTGAAAGCGTTGCTAATCATTATGAAATGTTGAAAAAATATATTTTTTTTACAAAATTCATGAAAGCGTTGCTAGGCTTTATGAAATGTTGAAAAAATATATTTTTTTTACAAAATTCATGAAAGCGTTGCTAGGCTTTATGAAATGTTGAAAAAATATATTTTTTTCACAAAATTCGTAAAAGCGTTGCTAGGCATTTTGAAAGGATAAAAAAATATATTTTTTTCACAAAATTCATGGAAGCGTTGCTGTGCATTTTAAAATGTTGAAAAAATATATTTTTTTTACAAAATTCAAGAAAGCGTTGCTAGGCATTTTAAAATATTGAAAAAATATATTTTTTACAAAATTCTTGAAAGCGTTGCTAGGCATTATGAAATGTGGAAAAAATATATTTTTTTCACAAATTTCGTGAAAGCGTTGCTATGCATTTTAAAATGTTGAAAAAATATAATTGTTTTACTAAATTTTTGAAAGCGTTGCTAGGCATTATGAAATGTTGAAAAAATAAATGTTTTTCACATTATTCATAACAGTATTGCTAGGCATTTTAAAATGCTGAAAAAATAAATTTTTTTCACATTATTCATAACAGCGTTGCTAGGCATTTTGAAATGTTCAAAAAATATATTTTTTTTACAAAATTCTTGAAAGCATTGCTATTCATTATGAAATGTTGAAAAAATAATTTTTTTTAACATTAATCATAACTGCGTTGCTAGGCATTTTGAAATGTTGAAACAATATATTTTTTCACAAAATACATGAAAGCGTTGCTAGGCATTGTGAAATGTTGAAAAAATATATTTTTTTTTACAAATTTCTTGAAAGCATTGCTAGGCATTATGAAATGTTGAAAAAATAAATTTTTTTCACATTAATCATAACTGCGTTGCTAGGCATTTTGAAATGTTGAAAAATATATGTTTCTCACAAAATACTTGAAAGCGTTGCTAGGCATTATGAAATGTTGAAAAAATATTTTTTTTCACATTATTCATAACTGCGTTGCTAGGCGTTTTGAAATGTTGAAACAATATATTTTTTCACAAAATTCATGAAAGCGTTGCTAGGCATTTTGAAATGTTGAAAAAATATATTTTTTTACAAAATTCATGAAAGCGTTGCTAGGCTTTATGATATGTTGAAAAAATATATTTTTTACACAAAATTCATGAAAGAGTTGCAATGCATTTTAAAATGTTGAAAAAATATATTTTTTTTTACAAAATTCTTGAAAGCGTTGCTAATCATTATGAAATGTTGAAAAAATATATTTTTTTTACAAAATTCATGAAAGCGTTGCTAGGCTTTATGAAATGTTGAAAAAATATATTTTTTTCACAAAATTCATGGAAGCGTTGCTAGGCTTTATGAAATGTTGAAAAAATAAATTTTTTTCACATTATTCATAACTGCATTGCTAGGCATTTTGAAATTTTAAAACAATATATTTTTTCACAAAATTCATGAAAGCGTTGCTAGGCATTTTGAAATGTTGAAAAAATTAATTTTCTTTACAAAATTCATGAAAGGGTTACTAGGCATTGTGAAATGTTAAAAAATAAATGTTTTTCACATTATTCATAACAGCGTTGCTAGGCATTTTAAAATGCTGAAAAAATATATTTTTTTTACAAAATTCTTGAAAGCGTTGCTAGGCATTATGAAATGTTGAAAAAATATATTTTTTCACAAAATTCATGAAAGCGTTGCTATGTATTTTAAAATGTTGAAAAAATATATTTTTTTTTACAAAATTCTTGAAAGCGTTGCTAATCATTATGAAATGTTGAAAAAATATATTTTTTTACAAAATTCGTGAAAGCGTTGCTAGGCATTTTGAAATGATAAAAAAATATATTTTTTTCACAAAATTCATGGAAGCGTTGCTGTGCATTTTAAAATGTTGAAAAAATATATATTTTTTTACAAAATTCATGAAAGCGTTGCTAGGCATTTTAAAATATTTAAAAAATATATTTTTTCACACAATTATTGCAAGCGTTGCTAGGCATTATAAAATGTTGAAAAAATATTTTTTTCACATTATTCATAACTGCGTTGCTAGGCATTTTGAAATGTTGAAACAATATATTTTTTCACAAAATTCATGAAAGCGTTGCTAGGCTTTATGAAATCTTGAAAAAATATATTTTTTCACAAATTTCGTGAAAGCGTTGCTATGCATTTTAAAATTTTTAAAAAATATATTTTTTTTACAAAATTCATGAAAGCGTTGCTAGGCATTTTAAAATGTTTAAAAAAATATAATTTTTTTACAAAATTTATGAAAGCGTTGCTAGGCATTATGAAATGTTGAAAAAATGAATGTTTTTCACATTATTCATAACAGCGTTGCTAGGCATTTTAAAATGTTGAAAAAATATATTTATTTCTACAAATTTCATGAAAGCGTTGCTAGGCATTATGAAATGTTTAAAAAATAAGTTATTTTCACATTATTCATAACAGCGTTGCTAGGCATTTTGAAATGTTGAAAAAATATATTTTTTTTACAAAATTCATGAAAGCGTTGCTAGGCATTTTGAAATGTTGAAAAAATATATTTTTTTTACAAAATTCATGAAAGCGTTGCTAGGCTTTATGAAATGTTGAAAAAATATATTTTTTTCACAAAATTCATGAAAGCGTTTTTTATGCATTTTAAAATGTTGAAGAAATATATTTTTTTTACAAAATTCATGAAAGTGTTGCTAGGCTATATGAAATGTTGACAAAATAAATTTTTTTCACAAAATTCATGAAAGCGTTGCTAGGCATTTTGAAATGATAAAAAAATATATTTTTTTCACTAAATTCATGGAAGCTTTGCTATGCATTTTAAAATGTTGAAAAAGTATAATGTTTAAAAATTAAGTTATTTTCACATTATTCATAACTGCGTTGATAGGCATTTTGAAATGTTGAAAAAATATATTTTTTTTACAAAATTCATGAAAGCGTTGCTAGGCATTATGAAATGTTGACAAAATAAATTTTTTTCACAAAATTCATGAAAGCGTTGCTAGGCATTTTGAAATGATAAAAAAATATATTTTTTTCACTAAATTCATGGAAGCTTTGCTATGCATTTTAAAATGTTGAAAAAGTATATTTTTTTTACAAAATTCATGAAAGCGTTGCTAGGCATTTTAAAATGTTGAAAAAATATATTTTTTTACAAAATTCTTGAAAGCGTTGCTAGGCATTATGAAATGTTGAAACAATATATTTTTTCACAAAAATCATGAAAGCGTTGCTAGGCATTTTGAAATGTTGAAAAAATATATTTTTTTCACAAATTTCGTGAAAGCGTTGCTATGCATTTTAAAATGTTGAAAAAATATATTTTTTTTACAAAATTCTTGAAAGCATTGCTAGGCATTATGAAATGTTGAAAAATAAATTTTTTTCACATTATTCATAACAGCGTTGCTAGGCATTTTGAAATGTTGAAAAAATATATTTTTTTCACACAATTATTGCAAGCGTTGCTAGGCATTATGAAATGTTGAAAAAATATTTTTTTTTCACATTAATCATAACGGCGTTGCTAGGCATTTTGAAATGTTGAAACAATATATTCTTTCACAAAATTCATGAAAGCGTTGCTAGGCATTTTGAAATGTTGAAAAAATATATTTTTTTTACAAAATTCATGAAAGCGTTGCTATGCATTTTAAAATGTTGAAAAAATATATTTTTTTCACACAATTATTGCAAGCGTTGCTAGGCATTATGAAATGTTGAAAAAATATTTGTTTTTCACATTATTCATAACGGCGTTGCTAGGCATTTTGAAATGTTGAAACATTATATTTTTTTCCACAAAAATTATGAAACCGTTGCTAGGCTTTTTGAAATGTTGAAAAAATATCTTTTTCTCACAAAATTCATAAAAGCGTTGCTAGGCATTTTGAAAAGTTGAAAAAATATATTTTTTTCACAAAATTCATGGAAGCGTTGCTATGTATTTTCAAATGTTGAAAAAATATATTTTTTTCAAAATTCTTGAAAGCGTTGCTAGGCATTACGAAATGTTGAAAAAATATTTTTTTTTCACATTATTCATAACTGCGTTGCTAGGCATTTTGAAATGTTGAAACAATATATTTTTTCACAAAATTCATGAAAGCGTTGCTAGGCATTTTGAAATGTTGAAACAATATATTTTTTTCACAAAATTCATGTAAGCGTTGCTATGTATTTTAAAATGTTGAAAAAATATATTTTTTTTCAAAATTCTTGAAAGCGTTGCTAGGCATTGTGAAATGTTTAAAAATAAATGTTTCTCACATTATTCATAACAGCGTTGCTAGGCATTTTAAAATGCTGAAAAATAAATTTTTTTCACATTATTCATAACAGCGTTGCTAGGCATTTTGAAATGTTGAAAAAATAAATTTTTTCCACAATTATCATAACTGCGTTGCTAGGCATTTTGAAATGTTGAAACAATATATTTTTTCACAAAATTCATGAAAGCGTTGCTAGGCATTGTGAAATGTTGAAAAAATATATTTTTTTTACAAAATTCATGAAAGCGTTGCTAGGATTTATGAAATGGTGAAAAAATATATTTTTTTAACAAAATTAATGAAAGTGTTGCTATGCATTTTAAAATGTTGAAAAAATATATTTTTTTTACAAAATTCTTGAAAGCGTTGCTATTCATAATGAAATGTTGAAAGTTTAAATTTTTTTTTACATTATTCATATCAGCGTTGCTAGGCATTTTGAAATGTTGAAAATATATATTTTTTTCACAAAATTTATGAAAGCGTTGCTAGGCATTTTGAAATGTTGAAAAAATAAATTTTTTTCACAAAATTCATGAAAGCGTTGCTAGGCATTTTGAAATGTTGTAAAAATTTATTTTTTTCCAAAATTCATGAAAGCGTTGCTAGGCATTTTGAAATGTTGAATAATATATGTTTTTCACAAAATTCTTGAAAGCGTTGCTAGGTATTTTGAAATGTTGAAAAAATACATTTTTTTCACAAAATTCATGAAAGCGTTACTAGGCATTTTGAAATGTTGAAAAAATTTATGTTTTTCACAAAATTCTTGAAAGCGTTGCTATGCATTTTAAAATGTGGAAAAATATATTTTTATTACAAAATTCTTGAAAGCGTGGCTAGGCATTATGAAATGTTGAAAAAATATTTTTTTTCACATTATTCATAACTGCGTTGCTAGGCATTTTGAAATGTTGATAAAATAAATTTTTTTCACATTAATCATAACTGCGTTGCTAGGCATTTTGAAATGTTGAAACAATATATTTTTTCACAAAATTCATGAAAGCGTTGTTAGGCATTTTGAAATGTTGATAAAATAAATTTTTTTCACATTAATCATAACTGCGTTGCTAGGCATTTTGAAATGTTGAAACAATATATTTTTTCACAAAATTCATGAAAGCGTTGTTAGGCATTTTGAAATGTTGAAAAAATATATTTTTTTTACAAAATTCATGAAAGCGTTGCTAGGCTTTATGAAATGTTGAAAAAATATATTTTGTACACAAAATTCATAAAAGAGTTGCTAGGCATTTTGAAAGGATAAAAAAATATATTTTTTTCACAAAACTCATAGAAGCGTTGCTGTGCATTTTAAAATGTTGAAAAAATATATTTTTTTTACAAAATTCATGAAAGCGTTGCTAGGCATTTTAAAATATTGAAAAAATATATTTTTTTACAAAATTCTTGAAAGCGTTGCTAGGCATTATGAAATGTGGAAAAAATATATTTTTTTCACAAATTTCGTGAAAGCGTTGCTATGCATTTTAAAATGTTGAAAAAATATAATTGTTTTACAAAATTTTTGAAAGCGTTGCTAGGCATTATGAAATGTTGAAAAAATAAATGTTTTTCACATTATTCATAACAGCATTGCTAGGCATTTTAAAATGCTGAAAAAATAAATTTTTTTCACATTATTCATAACAGCGTTGCTAGGCATTTTGAAATGTTCAAAAAATATATTTTTTTTTACAAAATTCTTGAAAGCATTGCTAGGCATTATGAAATGTTGAAAAAATAAATTTTTTTAACATTAATCATAACTGCGTTGCTAGGCATTTTGAAATGTTGAAACAATATATTTTTTCACAAAATACATGAAAGCGTTGCTAGGCATTGTGAAATGTTGAAAAAATATATTTTTTTTTACAAAATTCTTGAAAGCATTGCTAGGCATTATGAAATGTTGATAAAATAAATTTTTTTCACATTAATCATAACTGCGTTGCTAGGCATTTTGAAATGTTGAAACAATATATTTTTTCACAAAATTCATGAAAGCGTTGTTAGGCATTTTGAAATGTTGAAAAAATATATTTTTTTTACAAAATTCATGAAAGCGTTGCTAGGCTTTATGAAATGTTGAAAAAATATATTTTGTACACAAAATTCATGAAAGCGTTGCTATGCATTTTAAAATGTTGAAAAAATTAATTTTCTTTACAAAATTCATGAAAGGGTTGCTACGCATTGTGAAATGTTAAAGAATAAATGTTTTTCACATTATTCATAACAGCGTTGCTAGGCATTTTAAAATGCTGAAAGAATAATTTTTTTTCACATTATTCATAACAGCGTTGCTAGGCATTTTAAAATATTGAAAAATATATTTTTTTTACAAAATTCTTGAAAGCGTTGCTAGGCATTTTAAAATGTTTAAAAAAATATAATTTTTTTACAAAATTTATGAAAGCGTTGCTAGGCATTATGAAATGTTGAAAAAATGAATGTTTTTCACATTATTCATAACAGCGTTGCTAGGCATTTTAAAATGTTGAAAAAATATATTTATTTCTACAAATTTCATGAAAGCGTTGCTAGGCATTATGAAATGTTTAAAAAATAAGTTATTTTCACATTATTCATAACAGCGTTGCTAGGCATTTTGAAATGTTGAAAAAATATATTTTTTTTACAAAATTCATGAAAGCGTTGCTAGGCATTTTGAAATGTTGAAAAAATATATTTTTTTTACAAAATTCATGAAAGCGTTGCTAGGCTTTATGAAATGTTGAAAAAATATATTTTTTTCACAAAATTCATGAAAGCGTTTTTTATGCATTTTAAAATGTTGAAGAAATATATTTTTTTTACAAAATTCATGAAAGTGTTGCTAGGCTATATGAAATGTTTAAAAATTAAGTTATTTTCACATTATTCATAACTGCGTTGATAGGCATTTTGAAATGTTGAAAAAATATATTTTTTTTACAAAATTCATGAAAGCGTTGCTAGGCATTATGAAATGTTGACAAAATAAATTTTTTTCACAAAATTCATGAAAGCGTTGCTAGGCATTTTGAAATGATAAAAAAATATATTTTTTTCACTAAATTCATGGAAGCTTTGCTATGCATTTTAAAATGTTGAAAAAGTATATTTTTTTTACAAAATTCATGAAAGCGTTGCTAGGCATTTTAAAATGTTGAAAAAATATATTTTTTTACAAAATTCTTGAAAGCGTTGCTAGGCATTATGAAATGTTGAAACAATATATTTTTTCACAAAAATCATGAAAGCGTTGCTAGGCATTTTGAAATGTTGAAAAAATATATTTTTTTCACAAATTTCGTGAAAGCGTTGCTATGCATTTTAAAATGTTGAAAAAACTTATTTTTTTCACAAAATTCTTGAAAGCATTGCTAGGCATTATGAAATGTTGAAAAATAAATTTTTTTCACATTATTCATAACAGCGTTGCTAGGCATTTTGAAATGTTGAAAAAATATATTTTTTTCACACAATTATTGAAAGCGTTGCTAGCCATTTTAAAATGTTGAAAAAATATATTTTTTTTACAAAATTCTTGAAAGCATTGCTAGGCATTATGAAATGTTGAAAAATAAATTTTTTTCACATTATTCATAACAGCGTTGCTAGGCATTTTGAAACGTTGAAAAAATATTTTTTTTTCACAAAATTCATGAAAGCGTTGCTAGGCATTTTGAAATGTTGAAAAATATATTTTTTCACAAAATTCTTGAAAGCGTTGCTATGCATTTTAAAATGTTGAAAAAACTTATTTTTTTCACAAAATTCTTGAAAGCATTGCTAGGCATTATGAAATGTTGAAAAATAAATTTTTTTCACATTATTCATAACAGCGTTGCTAGGCATTTTGAAATGTTGAAAAAATATATTTTTTTCACACAATTATTGCAAGCGTTGCTAGGCATTATGAAATGTTGAAAAAATATTTTTTTTTCACATTAATCATAACGGCGTTGCTAGGCATTTTGAAATGTTGAAACAATATATTCTTTCACAAAATTCATGCAAGCGTTGCTAGGCATTTTGAAATGTTGAAAAAATATATTTTTTTTACAAAATTCATGAAAGCGTTGCTATGCATTTTAAAATGTTGAAAAAATATATTTTTTTCACACAATTATTGCAAGCGTTGCTAGGCATTATGAAATGTTGAAAAAATATTTGTTTTTCACATTATTCATAACGGCGTTGCTAGGCATTTTGAAATGTTGAAACATTATATTTTTTTCCACAAAAATTATGAAACCGTTGCTAGGCTTTTTGAAATGTTGAAAAAATATCTTTTTCTCACAAAATTCATAAAAGCGTTGCTAGGCATTTTGAAAAGTTGAAAAAATATATTTTTTTCACAAAATTCATGGAAGCGTTGCTATGTATTTTCAAATGTTGAAAAAATATAGTTTTTTCAAAATTCTTGAAAGCGTTGCTAGGCATTACGAAATGTTGAAAAAATATTTTTTTTTCACATTATTCATAACTGCGTTGCTAGGCATTTTGAAATGTTGAAACAATATATTTTTTCACAAAATTCATGAAAGCGTTGCTAGGCATTTTGAAATGTTGAAACAATATATTTTTTTCACAAAATTCATGTAAGCGTTGCTATGTATTTTAAAATGTTGAAAAAATATATTTTTTTTCAAAATTCTTGAAAGCGTTGCTAGGCATTGTGAAATGTTTAAAAATAAATGTTTCTCACATTATTCATAACAGCGTTGCTAGGCATTTTAAAATGCTGAAAAATAAATTTTTTTCACATTATTCATAACAGCGTTGCTAGGCATTTTGAAATGTTGAAAAAATAAATTTTTTCCACAATTATCATAACTGCGTTGCTAGGCATTTTGAAATGTTGAAACAATATATTTTTTCACAAAATTCATGAAAGCGTTGCTAGGCATTGTGAAATGTTGAAAAAATATATTTTTTTTACAAAATTCATGAAAGCGTTGCTAGGATTTATGAAATGGTGAAAAAATATATTTTTTTAACAAAATTAATGAAAGTGTTGCTATGCATTTTAAAATGTTGAAAAAATATATTTTTTTTACAAAATTCTTGAAAGCGTTGCTATTCATAATGAAATGTTGAAAGTTTAAATTTTTTTTTACATTATTCATATCAGCGTTGCTAGGCATTTTGAAATGTTGAAAATATATATTTTTTTCACAAAATTTATGAAAGCGTTGCTAGGCATTTTGAAATGTTGAAAAAATAAATTTTTTTCACAAAATTCATGAAAGCGTTGCTAGGCATTTTGAAATGTTGTAAAAATTTATTTTTTTCCAAAATTCATGAAAGCGTTGCTAGGCATTTTGAAATGTTGAATAATATATGTTTTTCACAAAATTCTTGAAAGCGTTGCTAGGTATTTTGAAATGTTGAAAAAATAAATTTTTTTCACAAAATTCATGAAAGCGTTACTAGGCATTTTGAAATGTTGAAAAAATTTATTTTTTTCACAAAATTCATGAAAGCGTTGCTAGGCATTTTGTAATGTTGAATAATATATGTTTTTCACAAAATTCTTGAAAGCGTTGCTATGCATTTTAAAATGTGGAAAAATATATTTTTATTACAAAATTCTTGAAAGCGTGGCTAGGCATTATGAAATGTTGAAAAAATATATTTTTTTCAAAAAATTCATGGAAGCGTTGCTGTGCATTTTAAAATGTTGAAAAAATATATTTTTTTTACAAAATTCAAGAAAGCGTTGCTAGGCATTTTAAAATATTGAAAAAATATATTTTTTACAAAATTCTTGAAAGCGTTGCTAGGCATTATGAAATGTGGAAAAAATATATTTTTTTCACAAATTTCGTGAAAGCGTTGCTATGCATTTTAAAATGTTGAAAAAATATAATTGTTTTACAAAATTTTTGAAAGCGTTGCTAGGCATTATGAAATGTTGAAAAAATAAATGTTTTTCACATTATTCATAACAGTATTGCTAGGCATTTTAAAATGCTGAAAAAATAAATGTTTTTCACATTATTCATAACAGCGTTGCTAGGCATTTTGAAATGTTCAAAAAATATATTTTTTTTACAAAATTCTTGAAAGCATTGCTATTCATTATGAAATGTTGAAAAAATAATTTTTTTTAACATTAATCATAACTGCGTTGCTAGGCATTTTGAAATGTTGAAACAATATATTTTTTCACAAAATACATGAAAGCGTTGCTAGGCATTGTGAAATGTTGAAAAAATATATTTTTTTTTACAAATTTCTTGAAAGCATTGCTAGGCATTATGAAATGTTGAAAAAATAAATTTTTTTCACATTAATCATAACTGCGTTGCTAGGCATTTTGAAATGTTGAAAAATATATGTTTCTCACAAAATACTTGAAAGCGTTGCTAGGCATTATGAAATGTTGAAAAAATATTTTTTTTCACATTATTCATAACTGCGTTGCTAGGCGTTTTGAAATGTTGAAACAATATATTTTTTCACAAAATTCATGAAAGCGTTGCTAGGCATTTTGAAATGTTGAAAAAATATATTTTTTTACAAAATTCATGAAAGCGTTGCTAGGCTTTATGATATGTTGAAAAAATATATTTTTTACACAAAATTCATGAAAGAGTTGCAATGCATTTTAAAATGTTGAAAAAATATATTTTTTTTTACAAAATTCTTGAAAGCGTTGCTAATCATTATGAAATGTTGAAAAAATATATTTTTTTTACAAAATTCATGAAAGCGTTGCTAGGCTTTATGAAATGTTGAAAAAATATATTTTTTTCACAAAATTCATGGAAGCGTTGCTAGGCTTTATGAAATGTTGAAAAAATAAATTTTTTTCACATTATTCATAACTGCATTGCTAGGCATTTTGAAATTTTAAAACAATATATTTTTTCACAAAATTCATGAAAGCGTTGCTAGGCATTTTGAAATGTTGAAAAAATTAATTTTCTTTACAAAATTCATGAAAGGGTTACTAGGCATTGTGAAATGTTAAAAAATAAATGTTTTTCACATTATTCATAACAGCGTTGCTAGGCATTTTAAAATGCTGAAAAAATATATTTTTTTTACAAAATTCTTGAAAGCGTTGCTAGGCATTATGAAATGTTGAAAAAATATATTTTTTCACAAAATTCATGAAAGCGTTGCTATGTATTTTAAAATGTTGAAAAAATATATTTTTTTTTACAAAATTCTTGAAAGCGTTGCTAATCATTATGAAATGTTGAAAAAATATATTTTTTTTACAAAATTCGTGAAAGCGTTGCTAGGCATTTTGAAATGATAAAAAAATATATTTTTTTCACAAAATTCATGGAAGCGTTGCTGTGCATTTTAAAATGTTGAAAAAATATATATTTTTTTACAAAATTCATGAAAGCGTTGCTAGGCATTTTAAAATATTTAAAAAATATATTTTTTCACACAATTATTGCAAGCGTTGCTAGGCATTATAAAATGTTGAAAAAATATTTTTTTCACATTATTCATAACTGCGTTGCTAGGCATTTTGAAATGTTGAAACAATATATTTTTTCACAAAATTCATGAAAGCGTTGCTAGGCTTTATGAAATCTTGAAAAAATATATTTTTTCACAAATTTCGTGAAAGCGTTGCTATGCATTTTAAAATTTTTAAAAAATATATTTTTTTTACAAAATTCATGAAAGCGTTGCTAGGCATTTTAAAATGTTTAAAAAAATATAATTTTTTTACAAAATTTATGAAAGCGTTGCTAGGCATTATGAAATGTTGAAAAAATGAATGTTTTTCACATTATTCATAACAGCGTTGCTAGGCATTTTAAAATGTTGAAAAAATATATTTATTTCTACAAATTTCATGAAAGCGTTGCTAGGCATTATGAAATGTTTAAAAAATAAGTTATTTTCACATTATTCATAACAGCGTTGCTAGGCATTTTGAAATGTTGAAAAAATATATTTTTTTTACAAAATTCATGAAAGCGTTGCTAGGCATTTTGAAATGTTGAAAAAATATATTTTTTTTACAAAATTCATGAAAGCGTTGCTAGGCTTTATGAAATGTTGAAAAAATATATTTTTTTCACAAAATTCATGAAAGCGTTTTTTATGCATTTTAAAATGTTGAAGAAATATATTTTTTTTACAAAATTCATGAAAGTGTTGCTAGGCTATATGAAATGTTTAAAAATTAAGTTATTTTCACATTATTCATAACTGCGTTGATAGGCATTTTGAAATGTTGAAAAAATATATTTTTTTTACAAAATTCATGAAAGCGTTGCTAGGCATTATGAAATGTTGACAAAATAAATTTTTTTCACAAAATTCATGAAAGCGTTGCTAGGCATTTTGAAATGATAAAAAAATATATTTTTTTCACTAAATTCATGGAAGCTTTGCTATGCATTTTAAAATGTTGAAAAAGTATATTTTTTTTACAAAATTCATGAAAGCGTTGCTAGGCATTTTAAAATGTTGAAAAAATATATTTTTTTACAAAATTCTTGAAAGCGTTGCTAGGCATTATGAAATGTTGAAACAATATATTTTTTCACAAAAATCATGAAAGCGTTGCTAGGCATTTTGAAATGTTGAAAAAATATATTTTTTTCACAAATTTCGTGAAAGCGTTGCTATGCATTTTAAAATGTTAAAAAATATTTTTTTTTTACAAAATTCATGAAAGCGTTGCTAGGCATTTTGAAATGTTGAAAAAATATATTTTTTCACACATTTATTGAAAGCGTTGCTAGCCATTTTAAAATGTTGAAAAAATATATTTTTTTTACAAAATTCTTGAAAGCATTGCTAGGCATTATGAAATGTTGAAAAATAAATTTTTTTCACATTATTCATAACAGCGTTGCTAGGCATTTTGAAACGTTGAAAAAATATTTTTTTTTCACAAAATTCATGAAAGCGTTGCTAGGCATTTTGAAATGTTGAAAAATATATTTTTTCACAAAATTCTTGAAAGCGTTGCTATGCATTTTAAAATGTTGAAAAAACTTATTTTTTTCACAAAATTCTTGAAAGCATTGCTAGGCATTATGAAATGTTGAAAAATAAATTTTTTTCACATTATTCATAACAGCGTTGCTAGGCATTTTGAAATGTTGAAACAATATATTTTTTCACAAAATTCATGAAAGCGTTGCTAGGCTTTATGAAATGTTGAAAAAATATATTTTTTTCACAAAACTCATGGAAGCGTTGCTATGCATTTTAAAATGTTGAAAAAATTAATTTTCATTACAAAATTCATGAAAGCGTTGCTAGGCATTGTGAAATGTTAAAAAATTAATGTTTTTCACATTATTCATAACAGCGTTGCTAGGCATTTTAAAATGCTGAAAAAATAAATTTTTTTCACATTATTCCTAACAGCGTTGCTAGGCATTTTAAAATGTGGAAAAAATATATTTTTTTTTCAAAATTCTTGAAAGCGTTGCTAGGCATTATGAAATGTTGAAAAATTAAATTTTTTTCACATTATTCATAACAGCGTTGCTTGGCATTTTTAAATGTTAAAAAAATACTTTTTTTTCACAAAATTCATGAATGCGTTGCTAGGCATTTTAAAATGTTGAAAAATATGTTTTTTTTACAAAATTCTTGAAAGTGTTGCTAGGCATTATGAAATGTTGAAAAAATATATTTTATTCTCAAAATTCATGAAAGCGTTGCTATGCATTTTAAAATGTTGAAAAAATATATTTTTTTTACAAAATTCTTGAAAGCGTTGCTAGGCATTATGAAATGTTGAAAAAATATATTTTTTCACACAATTGTTGCAAGCGCTGCTAATCATTATGAAATGTTGAAAAAATATTTTTTTTCACATTGTTCATAACGGCGTTGCTAGGCATTTTGAAATGTTGAAAAAATATATTTTTTTCACAAAATTCATGGAAGCGTTGCTATGCATTTTAAAATGTTTAAAAAATATATTTTTTTTACAAAAATCATGAAAGTGTTGCTAGGCTATATGAAATGTTTAAAAATTAAGTTATTTTCACATTATTCATAACTGCGTTGATAGGCATTTGGAAATGTTGAAAAATTATATTTTTTTTACAAAATTCATGAAATTGTTGCTAGGCTTTATGAAATGTTGAAAAAATAAATTTTTTTCACAAAATTCATGAAAGCGTTGCTAGGCATTTTGAAATGATAAAAAAATATATTTTTTTCACTAAATTCATGGAAGATTTGCTATGCATTTTAAAATGTTAAAAAATATATTTTTTTTACAAAATTCATGAAAGCGTTGCTAGGCATTTTAAAATGTTGAAAAAATATAATTTTTTTACAAAATTTTTGAAAGCGTTGCTAGGCATTATGAAATGTTGAAAAAATAAATATTTTTCACATTATTCATAACAGCGTTGCTAGGCATTTTAAAATGTTGAAAAAATATATTTATTTCTACAAATTTCATGAAAGCGTTTCTATGAATTTTAAAATGTAGAAAAAATATATTTTTTTTACAAAATTCATGAAAGTGTTGCTAGGCTATATGAAATGTTTAAAAAATAAGTTATTTTCACATTATTCATAACAGCGTTGCTAGACATTTTGAAATGTTGAAAAAATATATTTTTTTTACAAAATTCATGAAAGGGTTCCTAGGCTTTATGAAATGTTGAAAAAATATATTTTTTTCACAAAATTCATGAAAGCGTTTCTATGAATTTTAAAATGTAGAAAAAATATATTTTTTTTACAAAATTCATGAAAGTGTTGCTAGGCTATATGAAATGTTTAAAAATTAAGTTATTTTCACATTATTTATAACTGCGTTGATGGGCATTTTGAAATGTTGAAAAAATATATTTTTTTTAGAATATTCATGAAAGCTTTGCTAGGCATTATGAAATGTTGAAAAAATAATTTATTTTCACATTATTCATAACTGCGTTGCTAGGCATTTTGAAATTTTGAAACAATATATTTTTTCACAAAATTCATGAAAGCGTTGCTAGGCATTTTGAAATGTTAAAAAAATATATTTTTTCACACATTTATTGAAAGCGTTGCTAGCCATTTTAAAATGTTGAAAAAATATATTTTTTCACAAAATTCTTGAAAGCCGTGCTATGCATTTTAAAATGTTGAAAAAGCTTATTTTTTTCACAAAATTCATGAAAGGCTATATGAAATGTTTAAAAATTAAGTTATTTTCACATTATTTATAACTGCGTTGATAGGCATTTTGAAATGTTGAAAAAATATATTTTTTTTAGAAAATTCATGAAAGCTTTGCTAGGCATTATGAAATGTTGAAAAAATAATTTATTTTCACATTATACATAACAGCGTTGCTAGGCATTTTAAAATGTTGAAAAAATATATTTTTTTTACAAAATTCATGAAAGCGTTGCTAGGCATTTTGAAAAGTTGAAAAAATATATTTTTTCACACATTTATTGAAAGCGTTGCTAGCCATTTTAAAATGTTGAAAAAATATATTTTTTCACAAAATTCTTGAAAGCGGTGCTATGCATTTTAAAATGTTGAAAAAATATATTTTTTTTACAAAATTCATGAAAGCGTTGCTAGGCATTTTAAAATGTTGAAAAAATATAATTGTTTTACAAAATTTTTGAAAGCGTTGCTAGGCATTATGAAATGTTGAAAAAATAAATGTTTTTCACATTATTCATAACAGCGTTGCTAGGCATTTTGAAATGTTGAAAAAATATATTTTTTCACACAATTATTGCAAGCGTTGCTAGGCATTATGAAATGTTAAAAACAAATTTTTTCACATTATTCATAACTGCGTTGCTAGGCATTTTGAAATGTTGAAACAATATATTTTTTCACAAAATTCATGAAAGCGTTGCTAGCCATTTTAAAATGTTGAAAAAATATATTTTTTTTTACAAAATTCTTTAAAGCATTGCTAGGCATTATGAAATGTTGAAAAATTAAATTTTTTCACATTATTCATAACAGCGTTGCTAGGCATTTTGAAACGTTGAAAAAATATTTTTTTTTCACAAAATTCTAGAAAGCGGTGCTATGCATTTTAAAATGTTGAAAAAACTTATTTTTTTTACAAAATTCATGAAAGCGTTGCTAGGCTTTATGAAATGTTGAAAAAATATATTTTTTTCACAAAATTCATGAAAGCGTTGCTAGGCATTGTGAAATGTTAAAAAATAAATGTTTTTCACATTATTCATAACAGCGTTGCTAGGCATTTTAAAATGCTGAAAAAATAAATTTTTTTCACATAATTCATAACAGCGTTGCTAGGCATTTTAAAATGTTGAAAAAATATATTTTTTTTACAAAATTCTTGAAAGCGTTGCTAGGAATTATGAATCGTTGAAAAATTTAATTTTTTCCACATTATTCATAACAGCGTTGCTTGGCATTTTGAAATGTTAAAAAAATAATTTTTTTTCACAAAATTCATGAATGCGTTGCTAGGCATTTTAAAATGTTGAGAAAATATATTTTTTTTACAAAATTCTTGAAAGCGTTGCTAGCATTATGAAATGTTGAAAAAACAAATTTTTATCACAAAATTCATGAAAGCGTTGCTAGGCATTTTGAAATGATAAAAAATAATATTTTTTTCACTAAATTCATGGAAGCGTTGCTATGCATTTTAAAATGTTGAAAAAATATATTTTTACAAATTTCATGAAAGCGTTGCCAGGCATTTTAAAATGTTGAAAAAATATATTTTTTTACAAAATTCTTGAAAGCGTTGCTAGGCATTATGAAATGTTGAGAAAATATATTTTTTTCACAAATTTCGTGAAAGCGTTGCTATGCATTCTAAAATTTTGAAAAAATATATTTTTTTTTACAAAATTCATGATAGCGTTGCTAGGCATTATGAAATGTTGAAAAAATAAATGTTTTTCACATTATTCATAACAGCGTTGCTAGGCATTTTGAAATGTTGAAAAAATATATTTTTTCACACAATTATTGCAAGCGTTGGTAGGCATTATGAAATGTTGAAAACACATTTTTTCACATTATTCATAACTGCGTTGCTAGGCATTTTGAAATGTTGAAACAATATATTTTTTCACAAAATTCATGAAAGCGTTGCTAGGCTTTATGAAATGTTGAAAAAATATATTTTTTTCACAAAATTCATGAAAGCGTTGCTAGGCATTTTGAAATGTTGAAAAAATATATTTTTTTCACAAATTTCGTGAAAGCGTTGCTATGCATTTTAAAATGTTAAAAAAATATATTTTTAGTCCAAAATTCATGAAAGCGTTGCTAGGCATTTTAAAATCTTGAAAAAATATAATTTTTTTACAAAATTTTTGAAATCGTTGCTAGGCATTATGAAATGTTGAAAAAATAAATATTTTTCACATTATTCATAACAGCGTTGCTAGGCATTTTAAAATGTTGAAAAAATATATTTATTTCTACAAATTTCATGAAAGCTTTGCTAGGCATTATGAAATGTTTAAAAAATAAGTTATTTTTACATTATTCATAACAGCGTTGCTAGGCATTTTGAAATGTTGAAAAAATATATTTTTTTACAAATTTCATGAAAGCGTTCCTAGGCTTTATGAAATGTTGAAAAAATATATTTTTTTCACAAAATTCATGAAAGCGTTTTTATGAATTTTAAAATGTTGAAACAATATATTTTTTTTACAAAATTCATGAAAGTGTTGCTAGGCTATATGAAATGTTTAAAAATTAAGTTATTTTCACATTATTCATAACTGCGTTGATAGGCATTTTGAAATGTTGAAAAAATATATTATTTTTACAAAATTCATGAAAGCGTTGCTAGGCATTATGAAATGTTGAAAAAATAAATTTGTTTCACATTATTTATAACTGCGTTGCTAGGCATTTTGAAATTTTGAAACAATATATTTTTTCACAAAATTCATGAAAGCGTTGCTAGGCATTTTGAAATGTTGAAAAAATATATTTTTTCACACATTTATTGAAAGCGTTGCTAGCCATTTTAAAATGTTGAAAAAATATATTTTTTTACAAAATTCATGAAAGCGTTGCTATGCATTTTAAAATTTTGAAAAAATATATTTTTTCACAAAATTCTTGAAAGCGTTGCTATGCATTTTTAAATGTTGAAAAAACTTTTTTTTTTCACAAAATTCATGAAAGCGTTGCTAGGCATTTTGAAATGTTGAAAAAATATATTTTTTTTACAAAATTCATGAAAGCGTTGCTAGGCTTTATGAAATGTTAAAAAAATATATTTTTTTCACAAAATTCATGAAAGCGTTGCTAGGCATTTTGAAATGTTGAAAAAATATATTTTTTTCACAAAATTCATGGAAGCGTTGCTATGCATTTTAAAATGTTGAAAAAATATATTTTTTTTACAAAATTCATGAAAGCGTTGCTAGGCATTATGAAATGTTGAAAAATAAATGTTTTTCACATTATTCATAACTGCGTTGCTAGGCATTTTGAAATTTTGAAACAATATATTTTTTCACAAAATTCATGAAAGCGTTGTTATGCATTTTAAAATGTTGAAAAAATATATTTTTTTTTACGAAATTCTTGAAAGCGTTGCTATGCATTTTAAAATGTTGAAAAAATATATTTTTAGTACAAAATTCATGAAAGCGTTGCTAGGCATTTTAAAATGTTGAAAAAATATAATTTTTTTACAAAATTTTTGAAAGCGTTGCTAGGCATTATGAAATGTTGAAAAAATAAATATTTTTCACATTATTCATAACAGCGTTGCTAGGCATTTTAAAATGTTGAAAAAATATATTTATTTCTACAAATTTCATGAAAGCGTTGCTAGGCATTATGAAATGTTTAAAAAATAAGTTATTTTCACATTATTCATAACAGCTTTGCTAGGCATTTTGAAATGTTGAAAAAATATATTTTTTTTACAAAATCGATGAAAGCGTTCCTAGGCTTTATGAAATGTTGAAAAAATATATTTTTTTCACAAAATTCATGAAAGCGTTTTTATGAATTTTAAAATGTTGAAACAATATATTTTTTTACAAAATTCATGAAAGTGTTGCTAGGCTATATGAAATGTTTAAAAATTAAGTTATTTTCACATTATTCATAACTGCGTTGATAGGCATTTTGAAATGTTGAAAAAATATATTATTTTTACAAAATTCATGAAAGCGTTGCTAGGCATTATGAAATGTTGAAAAAATAAATTTTTTTCACATTATTTATAACTGCGTTGCTAGGCATTTTGAAATTTTGAAACAATATATTTTTTCACAAAATTCATGAAAGCGTTGCTAGGCATTTTGAAATGTTGAAAAAATATATTTTTTCACACATTTATTGAAAGCGTTGCTAGCCATTTTAAAATGTTGAAAAAATATATTTTTTTACAAAATTCATGAAAGCGTTGCTATGCATTTTAAAATGTTGAAAAAATATATTTTTTCACAAAATTCTTGAAAGCGTTGCTATGCATTTTAAAATGTTGAAAAAAATTTTTTTTCACAAAATTCATGAAAGCGTTGCTAGGCATTTTGAAATGTTGAAAAAATATATGTTTTTCACAAAATTCATGAAAGCGTTGCTAGGCATTTTGAAATGTTGAAAAAATATATTTTTTTCACAAAATTCATGGAAGCGTTGCTATGCATTTTAAAATGTTGAAAAAATATATTTTTTTTACAAAATTCATGAAGGCGTTGCTAGGCATTATGAAATGTTGAAAAATAAATGTTTTTCACATTATTCATAACTGCGTTGCTAGGCATTTTGAAATTTTGAAACAATATTTTTTTTTTCACAAAATTCTTGAAAGCGTTTCTATGCGTTTTAAAATGTTGAAAAAACTTATTTTTTTCACAAAATTCATGAAAGCGTTGCTATGCATTTTAAAATGTTGAAAAAATATATTTTTTTACGAAATTCTTGAAAGCGTTGCTATGCATTTTAAAATGTTGAAAAAACTTATTTGTTTCACAAAATTCATGAAAGCGTTGCTATGCATTTTAAAATGTTGAAAAAATATATTTTTTTTTACAAAACTCTTGAAAGCGTTGCTAGGCATTATGAAATGTTGAAAAATTAAATTTTTTTCACATTATTCATAACAGCATTGCTAGGCATTTTGAAATGTTGAAACAATATATTTTTTCAAAAAATTCATGAAAGCGTTGCTAGGCATTTTGAAATGTTAAAAAAATATATTTTTTTTACAAAATTCATGAAAGCGTTGCTAGGCTCTATGAAATGTTGAAAAAATATATTTTTTTCACAAAATTCATGAAAGCGTTGCTAGGCAATTTGAAATGTTGAAAAAATATATTTTTTTCACAAAATTCATGGAAGCGTTGCTATGCATCTTAAAATGTTGAAAAAATATATTTTTTTTACAAAATTCATGAAAGCGTTGCTAGGCATTTTGAAATTTTGAAACTATATATTTTTTCACAAAATTCATGAAAGAGTTGCTAGGCATTTTGAAATGTTATAAAATTAATTTTCTTTACAAAATTCATGAAAGCGTTGCTAGGCATTGTGAAATGTTAAAAAATAAATGTTTTTCACATTATTCGTAACAGCGTGGCTAGGCATTTTATAATGCTGAAAAAATATATTTTTTTTACAAAATTCTTGAAAGCGTTGCTAGGCATTATGAAATGTTGAAAAAATATATTTTTTCACAAAATTCATGAAAGCGATTCTATGCATTTTAAAATGTTGAAAAAATATATTTTTTTTACAAAATACTTGAAAGCGTTGCTAGGCATTATGAAATGTTGAAAAAATATATTTTTCACACAATTATTGCAAGCGTTGCTAATCATTATGAAATGTTGAAAAAATATTTTTTATTTCACATTGTTCATAACTGCGATGCTAGGCATTTTGAAATGTTGAAAAAATATATTTTTATTCACACAATTATTGAAAGCGCTGCTAGGCATTTTGAAATGTTGAAAAAATATATTTTTTTCACAAAATTCATGGAAGCGTTGCTATGCGTTTTAAAATGTTGAAAAAATATATTTTTTTTACAAAATTCATGAAAGCGTTGCTAGGCTTTATGAAATGTTGAAAAAATATAATTTTTTCACAAAATGAATGAAAGCGTTGCTAGGCATTTTGAAATGTTGAAAAAATATATTTTATTCACAAAATTCATGGAAGCGTTGCTATGCATTTTAAAATGTAGAAAAAATATATTTTTTTTACAAAAATCATGAAAGCGTTGCTGGCGTTATGAAATGTTGAAAAATAAATGTTTTTCACATTATTCATAACTGCGTTGCTAGGCATTTTGAAATTTTGAAACAATATATTTTTTCACAAAATTCATGAAAGCGTTGCTAGGCATTTTGAAATGTTGAAAAAATTAATTTTCTTTACAAAATTCATGAAAGCGTTGCTAGGCATTGTGAAATGTTAAAAAATAAATGTTTTTCACATTATTCATAACAGCGTTGCTAGGCATTTTAAAATGCTGAAAAAATAAATTTTTTTCACATTATTCATAACAGCGTTGCTAGGCATTTTAAAATGTTGAAAAAATATATTTTTTTTACAAAATTCATGAAAGTGTTGCTAGGCTATATGAAATGTTTAAAAATTAAGTTATTTTCCCATTATTCATAACTGAGTTGCTAGGCATTATGAAATTTTGAAAACATATTTTTTTTCACATTATTCATAACAGCGTTGCTAGGCATTTTGAAATGTTGAAAAAATATATTTTTTCACACAATTATTGCAAGCGTTGCTAGGCATTATGAAATGTTGAAAAAATATTTTTTTTCACAATATTCATAACGGCGTTGCTAGGCATTTTGTAATGTTGAAACAATATATTTTTTCACAAAATTCATGAAAGCGTTGCTAGGCATTTTGAAATGTTTAGAAAATATATTTTTTTTACAAAATTCATGAAAGCGTTGCTAGGCATAATGAAATGTTCAAAAAACATATTTTTTTCACAAAATTCATGAAAGCGTTGCTAGGCATTTTGAAATGTTGAAAAAATATATTTTTTTCACAAATTTCGTGAGTGCGTTGCTATGCATTTTAAAATGTTAAAAAAATATAATTTTTTTACAAAATTTTTGAAAGCGTTGCTAGGTATTATGAAATGTTGAAAAAATAAATGTTTTTCACATTATTCATAACAGCGTTGCTAGGCATTTTATAATGTTGAAAAAATATATTTATTTCTACAAATTTCATGAAAGCGTTGCTAGGCATTACGAAATGTTTAAAAAATAAGTTATTTTCACATTACTCATAAGAGCGTTGCTAGGCATTTTGAAATGTTGACAAAATAATTTTTTTTATATTATTCATAAAGGCGTTGCTAGGCATTTTAAAATGTTGGAAAAATAAATTATTTTCACATTATTCATAACAGCGTTGCTAAGCATTTTAAAATGTTGAAAATTTATTTTTTTTTTACAAAATTCTTGAAAGCGTTGCTAGGCATTTTGAAATGTTGAAAAAATATATTTTTTTCCCAAAATTCTTGAAAGCGTTGCTATGAATTTTAAAATGTTGAAAAAAATTATTTTTACAAAATTCATGAAAGCGTTGCTAGGCATTTTAAAATGTTGAAAAAATATATTTTTTTCACAAAATTCATTAAAGCGTTGCTATGCATTTTAATATGTTGAAAAAATATATTTTTTTAAAAATTAATGAAAGCGTTGCTAGGCATTATGAAATGTTGAAAAAACATTTTTATTTCACATTATTCATAACGGCGTTGCTAGGCATTTTGAAATGTTGAAACAATATATTTTTTCACAAAATTCATGAAAGCGTTGCTAGGCTTTATGAAATGTTGAGAAAATATATTTTTTACACAAAATTCATGGAAGCGTTGCTATGCATTTTAAAATGTTGAAAAAATATATTTTTTTTACAAAATTCATGAAAGCGTTGCTAGGCATTACGAAATGTTAAAAAATAAATGTTTTTAACATTACTCATAACAGCGTTGCTAGGCATTTTTAAATGTTGAAAAAATATATTTTTTTCACACAATTATTGAAAGCGTTGCTAGGCATTTTAAAATATTGAAAAAATATATTTTTTTTACAAAATTCTTGAAAGCGTTGCTAGGCATTATGAAATGTTGAAAAAATAATTTTCTTTATAAAATTCATGAAAGCGTTGCTAGGCATTGTGAAATGTTAAAAAATAAATGTTTTTCACATTACTCATAACAGCGTTGCTAGGCATTTTTAAATGTTGAAAAAATATATTTTTTTTACACAATTATTGAAAGCGTTGCTAGGCATTTTAAAATGTTGAAAAAATATTTTTTTTTCACAAAATTCATGAAAGCGTTGCTATGCATTTTAAAATGTTGAAAAAACTTAATTTTATTACAAAATTCATGAAAGCGTTGCTATGCATTTTTTAAAATGTTGAAAAAACATATTTTTTTTCACAAAATTCATGAAAGCGTTGCTAGGCATTTTGAAATGTTGAAAAGATATATTTTTTTTACAAAATTCATGAAAGCGTTGCTAGGCTTTATGAAATGTAAAAAAAATATATTTTTTTTACAAAATTCATGAAATCGTTTCTATGCATTTTAAAATGTTGAAAAAATATATTTTTTTTACAAAATTCATGAAAGTGTTGCTAGGCTATATGAAATGTTTAAAAATTAAGTTTTTTTCACATTATTTATAACTGCGTTGATAGGCATTTTGAAATGTTGAAACTATATATTTTTTCACAAAACTCATGAAAGCGTTGCTAGGCATTTTTAAATGTTGAAAAAGTATATTTTTTTTACAAAATTCATGAAAGCGTTGCTAGGCTTTATGAAATGTTAAAAATATATATTTTTTTCACAAAATTCATGAAATCGTTTCTATGCATTTTAAAATGTTGAAAAAATATATTTTTTTTACAAAATTCATGAAAGTGTTGCTAGGCTATATGAAATGTTTAAAAATTAAGTTTTTTTCACATTATTTATAACTGCGTTGATAGGCATTTTGAAATGTTGAAACTATAAATTTTTTCACAAAATTCATTAAAGCGTTGCTAGGCATTTTTAAATGTTGAAAAAATATATTTTTTCACAAAATTCATGAAAGCGTTGCTAGGCATTTTGAAATGTTGAAAAAATTAATTTTCATTACAAAATTCATGAAAGCGTTGCTAGGCATTGTGAAATGTTAAAAAATAAATGTTTTTCACATTACTCATAACAGCGTTGCTAGGCATTTTGAAATGTTGAAAAAATATATTTTTTCACACAATTATTGAAAGCGTTGCTAGGCATTTTGAAATGTTGAAAAAATATATTTTTTTCACAAAATTCTTTAAAGCGTTGCTATGCATTTTAAAATGTTGAAAAAACTTATTTTTATTACAAAATTCATGAAAGTGTTGCTATGCATATTAATATGTTGAAAAAATATATTTTCTTTTACAAAATTCTTGAAAGCGTTGCTAGGCATTTTGAAATGTTGAAACAATATATTTTTTTTTAAAAAATTCATGAAAGCGTTGCTAGGCATTTTGAAATGTTGAAAAAATATATTTTTTTTACAAAATTCATGAAAGCGTTGCTAGGCTTTATGAAATGTTGAAAAAATATATTTTTTTCACAAAATTCATGAACGCGTTGCTAGGGATTTTGAAATGTTGAAAAAATATATTTTTTTCACAAAATTCATGGAAGCGTTGCTATGCATTTTAAAATGTTGAAAACATATATTATTTTTACAAAATTCATGAAAGCGTTGCTAGGCATTTTAAAATGTTGAAAAAATATATTTTTTTCACAAAATTCATGAAAGTGTTGCTAGGCTATGTGAATAGTTTAAAAATTAAGTTTTTTTCACATTATTTATAACTGCGTTGATAGGCATTTTGAAATGTTGAAACTATATATTTTTTCACAAAATTCATGAAAGCGTTGCTAGGCATTTTTAAATGTTGAAAATATATATTTTTTTTACAAAATTCATGAAAGCGTTGCTAGGCTTTATGAAATGTTAAAAATATATATTTTTTTCACAAAATTCATGAAAGCGTTTCTATGCATTTTAAAATGTTGAAAAAATATATTTTTTCACTAAATTCATGAAAGCATTACTAGGCGATATGAAATGTTGAAAAAATATTTTTATTTCACATTATTCATAACGGCGTTGCCAGGCATTTTGAAATGTTGAAACAATATAATTTTTCACAAAATTCATGAAAGCGTTGCTAGGCATTGTGAAATGTTAAAAAATAAATGTTTTTCACAATTACTCATAACAGCGTTGCTAGGCATTTTGAAATTTTGAAAAAATATATTTTTTTCACACAATTATTGAAAGCGTTGCTAGGCATTTTAAAATGTTGAAAAAATATATTTTTTTCACAAAATTCTTTAAAGCGTTGCTATGCATTTTAAAATGTTGAAAAAACTTATTTTTATTACAAAATTCATGAAAGTGTTGCTATGCATTTTAATATGTTGAAAAAATATATTTTCTTTTACAAAATTCTTGAAAGCGTTGCTAGGCATTATGAAATGTTGAAAAAATATATTTTTTCACAAAATTCATGAAAGCGTTGCTAGGCATTTTGAAATGTTGAAACAATATATTTTTTCTCAAAATTCATGAAAGCGTTGCTAGGCATTTTGAAATGTTGAAAACATATATTTTTTTTACAAAATTCATGAAAGCGTTGCTAGGCTTTATGAAATGTTGAAAAAATATATTTTTTTCACAAAATTCGTGAAAACGTTGCTAGGCATCTTGAAATGTTGAAAAAATATATTTTTTTTTACAAAATTCATGAAAGCGTTGCTAGGCATTTTAAAATGTTGAAAAAATATTTTTTTTTACAAAATTCTTGAAAGCGTTGCTAGGCATTATGAAGTGTTGAAAAAATATAATTTTTTTCACATTATTCATAAAAGCGTTGCTAGGCATTTTGAAATGTTGAAAAAATATATTTTTTTACAAAGTTCATGAAAGCGTTGCTAGGCATTTTAAAATGTTGAGAAAATATATTTTTTTCACAAAATTCTTGAAAGCGTTGCTATGCATTTTAAAATGTTGAAAACACATATTTTTATTACAAAATTCATGAAAGCGTTGCTATGCATTTTAATATGTTGAAAAAATATATTTTCTTTTACAAAATTCTTGAAAGCGTTGCTAGGCATTATGAAATGTTGAAAACTTAAATTTTTTTCACATTATTCATAACGGTGTTGCTAGGCATTTTGAAATGTTGAAAAAATATATTTTTTCACAAAATTCATGAAAGCGTTGCTAGGCATTTTGAAATGTTGAAACAATATATTTTTTCTCAAAATTCATGAAAGCGTTGCTAGGCTTTATGAAATGTTGAAAAAATATATTTTTTTCACAAAATTCATGAAAACGTTGCTAGGCATCTTGAAATGTTGAAAAAATATATTTTTTTCACAAATTTCATGGAAGCGTTGCTATGCATTTTAAAATGTTGAAAAAATATATTTTTTTCACAAAATTCTTGAAAGCGTTGCTATGCATTTTGAAATGTTGAAAAAAATTATTTTTATTACAAAATTCATGAAAGCGTTGCTATGCATTTTATTATGTTGAAAAAATATATTTTCTTTTACAAAATTCTTGAAAGCGTTGCTAGGCATTATGAAAAGTTGAAAAATTAAATTTTTTTCACATTATTCATAACGGCGTTGCTAGGCATTTTGAAATGTTGAAAAAATATATTTTTTCTCAAATTTCATGAAAGCGTTGCTAGGCATTTTGAAATGTTGAAAACATATATTTTTTTACAAAATTCATGAAAGCGTTGCTAGGCATTTTAAAATGTTGAAAAAAAATTTTTTTTTACAAAATTCTTGAAAGCGTTGCTAGGCATTATGAAATGTTGAAAAAATATATATTTTTCACAAAATTCTTGAAAGCGTTGCTATGCATTTTAAAATGTTGAAAACACTTATTTTTATTACAAAATTCATGAAAGCGTTGCTATGCATTTTAATATGTTAAAAGAATATATTTTCTTTTACAAAATTCTTGAAAGCGTTGCTAGGCATTATGAAATGTTGAAAAAATATAATTTTTTTCACATTAATTTAACTGCGTTGCTAGGCATTTTGAAATATTGAAACAATATATTTTTTCACAAAATTCATAAAAGCGTTGCTAGGCATTTTGAAATGTTGAAAAAATATATTTTTTTACAAAATTCATGAAAGCGTTGCTAGGCATTTCAAAATGTTGAAAAAATATATTTTTTTCACAAAAATTTGAAAGCGTTGCTATGCATTTTAAAATGTTGAAAACACTTATTTTTATTACAAAATTCATGAAAGCGTTGCTATGCATTTTAATATGTTGAAAAAATATTTTTTCTTTTACAAAATTCTTGAAAGCGTTGCTAGGCATTATGAAATGTTGAAAAAATATAATTTTTTTCACATTATTCATAACTGCGTTGCTAGGCATTTTGAAATATTGAAACAATATATTTTTTCACAAAATTCATAAAAGCGTTGCTAGGCATTTTGAAATGTTGAAAAAATATATTTTTTTACAAAATTCATGAAAGCGTTGCTAGGCCTTTTAAAATGTTGAAAAAATATATTTTTTTCACAAAATCCTTGAAAGCGTTGCTATGCATTTTAAAATGTTGAAAACACTTATTTTTATTACAAAATTCATGAAAGCGTTGCTATGCACTTTAATATGTTGAAAAAATATATTTTCTTTTACAAAATTCTTGAAAGCGTTGCTAGGCATTATGAAATGTTGAAAAATTAAATTTTTTTCACATTATTCATAACGGCGTTGCTAGGCATTTTGAAATGTTGAAACAATATATTTTTTCTCAAAATTCATGAAAGCGTTGCTAGGCATTTTGAAATGTTGAAAAAATATATTTTTTTTACAAAATTCATGAAAGCGTTGCTAGGCTTTATGAAATGTTGAAAAGATTTATTTTTTTCACAAAATTCATGAAAGCGTTGCTAGGCATCTTGAAATGTTGAAAAAATATATTTTTTTCACAAAATTCATGGAAGCGTTGCTAGGCATTTTAAAATGTTGAAAAAATATTATTTTTTACAAAATTCTTGAAAGCGTTGCTAGGCATTTTGAAATGTTGAAAACATATATTTTTTTCACAAAATTCTTGAAAGCGTTGCTATGCATTTTAAAATGTTGAAAACACTTGTTTTTATTACAAAATTCATGAAAGCGTTGCTTTGCATTTTAATATGTTGAAAAAATATATTTTCTTTTACAAAATTTTTGAAAGCGTTGCTAGGCATTATGAAATGTTGAAAAAATATAATTTTTTTCACATTATTCATAACTGCGTTGCTAGGCATTTTGAAATATTGAAACAATATATTTTTTCACAAAATTCATAAAAGCGTTGCTAGGCATTTTGAAATGTTGAAAAAATATATTTTTTTACAAAATTCATGAAAGCGTTGCTAGGCATTTCAAATAGTTGAAAAAATATATTTTTTTCACAAAATTCTTGAAAGCGTTGCTATGAATTTTAAAATGTTGAAAACACTTATTTTTATTACAAAATTCATGAAAGCGTTGCTATGCATTTTAATATGTTGAAAAAATATATTTTCTTTTACAAAATTCTTGAAAGCGTTGCTAGGCATTATGAAATGTTGAAAAAATATAATTTTTCACAAAATTCATGAAAGCGTTGCTAGGCATTTTAAAATGTTGAAAAAATATATTTTTTTCACAAAATCCTTGAAAGCGTTGCTATGCATTTTAAAATGTTGAAAACACTTATTTTGATTACAAAATTCATGAAAGCGTTGCTATGCATTTTAATATGTTGAAAAAATATTTTTTCTTTTACAAAATTCTTGAAAGCGTTGCTAGGCATTATGAAATGTTGAAAAAATATAATTTTTTTCACATTATTCATAACTGCGTTGCTAGGCATTTTGAAATATTGAAACAATATATTTTTTCACAAAATTCATAAAAGCGTTGCTAGGCATTTTGAAATGTTGAAAAAATATATTTTTTCACAAAATTCATGAAAGCGTTGCTAGGCATTTTAAAATGTTGAAAAAATATATTTTTTTCACAAAATTCATGGAAGCGTTGCTATGCATTTTAAAATGTTGAAAAAATATTTTTTTTTACAAAATTCTTGAAAGCGTTGCCAGGCATTATGAAATGTTGAAAAAATATAATTTGTTTCACATTATTCATAACTGCGTTGCTAGGCATTTTGAAATATTGAAACAATATATTTTTTCACAAAATTCATAAAAGCGTTGCTAGGCATTTTGAAATGTTGAAAAAATATATTTTTTTCACAAAATTCTTTAAAGCGTTGCTATGCATCTTAAAATGTTGAAAAAACTTATTTTTATTACAAAATTCATGAAAGTGTTGCTATGCATTTTAATATGTTGAAAAAATATATTTTTTTTTACAAAATTCTTGAAAGCGTTGCTAGGCATTATGAAAAGTTGAAAAATTAAATTTTTTTCACATTATTCATAACGGCGTTGCTAGGCATTTTGAAATGTTGAAAAAATATATTTTTTCTCAACTTTCATGAAAGCGTTGCTAGGCATTTTGAAATGTTGAAAACATATATTTTTTTACAAAATTCATGAAAGCGTTGCTAGGCATTTTAAAATGTTGAAAAAATATTTTTTTTTACAAAATTCTTGAAAGCGTTGCTAGGTATTATGAAATGTTGAAAAAATATATATTTTTCACAAAATTCTTGAAAGCGTTGCTATGCATTTTAAAATGTTGAAAACACTTATTTTTATTACAAAATTCATGAAAGCGTTGCTATGCATTTTAATATGTTGAAAAAATATATTTTCTTTTACAAAATTCTTGAAAGCGTTGCTAGGCATTATGAAATGTTGAAAAATTAAATTTTTTCACATTATTCATAACGGCGTTGCTAGGCATTTTGAAATGTTGAAACAATATATTTTTTCTCAAAATTCATGAAAGCGTTGCTAGGCATTTTGAAATGTTGAAAAAATATATTTTTTTTACAAAAGTCATGAAATCGTTGCTAGGCTTTATGAAATGTTGAAAAAATTTATTTTTTTCACAAAATTCATGAAAGCGTTGCTAGGCATTTTGAAATGTTGAAAAAATATATTTTTTTCACAAAATTCATGGAAGCGTTGCTATGCATTTAAAAATGTTGAAAAAATATATTTTTTTTACAAAATTCATGAAAGCGTTTCTAGGCATTTTAAAATGTTGAAAAAATATTTTTTTTTACAAAATTCTTGAAAGCGTTGCCAGGCATTATGAAATGTTGAAAAAATATAATTTGTTTCACATTATTCATAACTGCGTTGCTAGGCATTTTGAAATATTGAAACAATATATTTTTTCACAAAATTCATAAAAGCGTTGCTAGGCATTTTGAAATGTTGAAAAAATATATTTTTTTCACAAAATTCTTTAAAGCGTTGCTATGCATCTTAAAATGTTGAAAAAACTTATTTTTATTACAAAATTCATGAAAGTGTTGCTATGCATTTTAATATGTTGAAAAAATATATTTTTTTTTACAAAATTCTTGAAAGCGTTGCTAGGCATTATGAAAAGTTGAAAAATTAAATTTTTTTCACATTATTCATAACGGCGTTGCTAGGCATTTTGAAATGTTGAAAAAATATATTTTTTCTCAAATTTCATGAAAGCGTTGCTAGGCATTTTGAAATGTTGAAAACATATATTTTTTTACAAAATTCATGAAAGCGTTGCTAGGCATTTTAAAATGTTGAAAAAATATTTTTTTTTACAAAATTCTTGAAAGCGTTGCTAGGTATTATGAAATGTTGAAAAAATATATATTTTTCACAAAATTCTTGAAAGCGTTGCTATGCATTTTAAAATGTTGAAAACACTTATTTTTATTACAAAATTCATGAAAGCGTTGCTATGCATTTTAATATGTTGAAAAAATATATTTTCTTTTACAAAATTCTTGAAAGCGTTGCTAGGCATTATGAAATGTTGAAAAATTAAATTTTTTCACATTATTCATAACGGCGTTGCTAGGCATTTTGAAATGTTGAAACAATATATTTTTTCTCAAAATTCATGAAAGCGTTGCTAGGCATTTTGAAATGTTGAAAAAATATATTTTTTTTACAAAAGTCATGAAATCGTTGCTAGGCTTTATGAAATGTTGAAAAAATTTATTTTTTTCACAAAATTCATGAAAGCGTTGCTAGGCATTTTGAAATGTTGAAAAAATATATTTTTTTCACAAAATTCATGGAAGCGTTGCTATGCATTTAAAAATGTTGAAAAAATATATTTTTTTTACAAAATTCATGAAAGCGTTGCTAGGCATTTTAAAATGTTGAAAAAATATTTTTTTTTACGAAATTCTTGAAAGCGTTGCCAGGCATTATGAAATGTTGAAAAAATATAATTTGTTTCACATTATTCATAACTGCGTTGCTAGGCATTTTGAAATATTGAAACAATATATTTTTTCACAAAATTCATAAAAGCGTTGCTAGGCATTTTGAAATGTTGAAAAAATATATTTTTTTCACAAAATTCTTTAAAGCGTTGCTATGCATCTTAAAATGTTGAAAAAACTTATTTTTATTACAAAATTCATGAAAGTGTTGCTATGCATTTTAATATGTTGAAAAAATATATTTTTTTTTACAAAATTCTTGAAAGCGTTGCTAGGCATTATGAAAAGTTGAAAAATTAAATTTTTTTCACATTATTCATAACGGCGTTGCTAGGCATTTTGAAATGTTGAAAAAATATATTTTTTCTCAAATTTCATGAAAGCGTTGATAGGCATTTTGAAATGTTGAAAACATATATTTTTTTACAAAATTCATGAAAGCGTTGCTAGGCATTTTAAAATGTTGAAAAAATATTTTTTTTTACAAAATTCTTGAAAGCGTTGCTAGGTATTATGAAATGTTGAAAAAATATATATTTTTCACAAAATTCTTGAAAGCGTTGCTATGCATTTTAAAATGTTGAAAACACTTATTTTTATTACAAAATTCATGAAAGCGTTGCTATGCATTTTAATATGTTGAAAAAATATATTTTCTTTTACAAAATTCTTGAAAGCGTTGCTAGGCATTATGAAATGTTGAAAAATTAAATTTTTTCACATTATTCATAACGGCGTTGCTAGGCATTTTGGATTGTTGAAACAATATATTTTTCCTCAAAATTCATGAAAGCGTTGCTAGGCATTTTGAAATGTTGAAAAAATATATTTTTTTTACAAAAGTCATGAAATCGTTGCTAGGCTTTATGAAATGTTGAAAAAATTTATTTTTTTCACAAAATTCATGAAAGCGTTGCTAGGCATTTTGAAATGTTGAAAAAATATATTTTTTTCACAAAATTCATGGAAGCGTTGCTATGCATTTAAAAATGTTGAAAAAATATATTTTTTTTACAAAATTCATGAAAGCGTTGCTAGGCATTTTAAAATGTTGAAAAAATATTTTTTTTTACAAAATTCTTGAAAGCGTTGCCAGGCATTATGAAATGTTGAAAAAATATAATTTGTTTCACATTATTCATAACTGCGTTGCTAGGCATTTTGAAATATTGAAACAATATATTTTTTCACAAAATTCATAAAAGCGTTGCTAGGCATTTTGAAATGTTGAAAAAATATATTTTTTTCACAAAATTCTTTAAAGCGTTGCTATGCATCTTAAAATGTTGAAAAAACTTATTTTTATTACAAAATTCATGAAAGTGTTGCTATGCATTTTAATATGTTGAAAAAATATATTTTTTTTTACAAAATTCTTGAAAGCGTTGCTAGGCATTATGAAAAGTTGAAAAATTAAATTTTTTTCACATTATTCATAACGGCGTTGCTAGGCATTTTGAAATGTTGAAAAAATATATTTTTTCTCAAATTTCATGAAAGCGTTGCTAGGCATTTTGAAATGTTGAAAACATATATTTTTTTACAAAATTCATGAAAGCGTTGCTAGGCATTTTAAAATGTTGAAAAAATATTTTTTTTTACAAAATTCTTGAAAGCGTTGCTAGGCATTATGAAATGTTGAAAAAATATATATTTTTCACAAAACTCTTGAAAGCGTTGCTATGCATTTTAAAATGTTGAAAACACTTATTTTTATTACAAAATTCATGAAAGCGTTGCTATGCATTTTAATATGTTGAAAAAATATATTTTCTTTTACAAAATTCTTGAAAGCGTTGCTAGGCATTATGAAATGTTGAAAAAATATAATTTTTGTCACATTATTCATAACTGCGTTGCTAGGCATTTTGAAATATTGAAACAATATATTTTTTCACAAAATTCATAAAAGCGTTGCTAGGCATTTTGAAATGTTGAAAAAATATATTTTTTCACAAAATTCATGAAAGCGTTGCTAGGCATTTTAAAATGTTGAAAAAATATATTTTTTTCACAAAATCCTTGAAAGCGTTGCTATGCATTTTAAAATGTTGAAAACACTTATTTTTATTACAAAATTCATGAAAGCGTTGCTATGCATTTTAATATGTTGAAAAAATATATTTTCTTTTACAAAATTCTTGAAAGCGTTGCTAGGCATTATGAAATGTTGAAAAATTAAATTTTTTCACATTATTCATAACGGCGTTGCTAGGCATTTTGAAATGTTGAAACAATATATTTTTTCTCAAAATTCATGAAAGCGTTGCTAGGCATTTTGAAATGTTGAAAAAATATATTTTTTTTACAAAAGTCATGAAATCGTTGCTAGGCTTTATGAAATGTTGAAAAAATTTATTTTTTTCACAAAATTCATGAAAGCGTTGCTAGGCATTTTGAAATGTTGAAAAAATATATTTTTTTCACAAAATTCATGGAAGCGTTGCTATGCATTTAAAAATGTTGAAAAAATATATTTTTTTTACAAAATTCATGAAAGCGTTGCTAGGCATTTTAAAATGTTGAAAAAATATTTTTTTTTACAAAATTCTTGAAAGCGTTGCCAGGCATTATGAAATATTGAAAAAATATAATTTGTTTCACATTATTCATAACTGCGTTGCTAGGCATTTTGAAATATTGAAACAATATATTTTTTCACAAAATTCATAAAAGCGTTGCTAGGCATTTTGAAATGTTGAAAAAATATATTTTTTTCACAAAATTCTTTAAAGCGTTGCTATGCATCTTAAAATGTTGAAAAAACTTATTTTTATTACAAAATTCATGAAAGTGTTGCTATGCATTTTAATATGTTGAAAAAATTTATTTTTTTTTACAAAATTCTTGAAAGCGTTGCTAGGCATTATGAAAAGTTGAAAAAATTAAATTTTTTTCACATTATTCATAACGGCGTTGCTAGGCATTTTGAAATGTTGAAAAAATATATTTTTTCTCAAATTTCATGAAAGCGTTGCTAGGCATTTGGAAATGTTGAAAACATATATTTTTTTACAAAATCCATGAAAGCGTTGCTAGGCATTTTAAAATGTTGAAAAAATATTTTTTTTTACAAAATTCTTGAAAGCGTTGCTAGGCATTATGAAATGTTGAAAAAATATATATTTTTCACAAAATTCTTGAAAGCGTTGCTATGCATTTTAAAATGTTGAAAACACTTATTTTTATTACAAAATTCATGAAAGCGTTGCTATGCATTTTAATATGTTGAAAGAATATATTTTCTTTTACAAAATTCTTGAAAGCGTTGCTAGGCATTATGAAATGTTGAAAAAATATAATTTTTTTCACATTATTCATAACTGCGTTGCTAGGCATTTTGAAATATTGAAACAATATATTTTTTCACAAAATTCATAAAAGCGTTGCTAGGCATTTTGAAATGTTGAAAAAATATATTTTTTTACAAAATTCATGAAAGCGTTGCTAGGCATTTCAAAATGTTGAAAAAATATATTTTTTTCACAAAATTCTTGAAAGCGTTGCTATGCATTTTAAAATGTTGAAAACACTTATTTTTATTACAAAATTCATGAAAGCGTTGCTATGCATTTTAATATGTTGAAAAAATATTTTTTCTTTTACAAAATTCTTGAAAGCGTTGCTAGGCATTATGAAATGTTGAAAAATTAAATTTTTTTCACATTATTCATAACGGCGTTGCTAGGCATTTTGAAATGTTGAAAAAATATATTTTTTCTCAAATTTCATGAAAGCGTTGCTAGGCATTTTGAAATGTTGAAAACATATATTTTTTTACAAAATTCATGAAAGCGTTGCTAGGCATTTTAAAATGTTGAAAAAATATTTTTTTTTACAAAATTCTTGAAAGCGTTGCTAGGTATTATGAAATGTTGAAAAAATATATATTTTTCACAAAATTCTTGAAAGCGTTGCTATGCATTTTAAAATGTTGAAAACACTTATTTTTATTACAAAATTCATGAAAGCGTTGCTATGCATTTTAATATGTTGAAAAAATATATTTTCTTTTACAAAATTCTTGAAAGCGTTGCTAGGCATTATGAAATGTTGAAAAATTAAATTTTTTCACATTATTCATAACGGCGTTGCTAGGCATTTTGGATTGTTGAAACAATATATTTTTTCTCAAAATTCATGAAAGCGTTGCTAGGCATTTTGAAATGTTGAAAAAATATATTTTTTTTACAAAAGTCATGAAATCGTTGCTAGGCTTTATGAAATGTTGAAAAAATTTATTTTTTTCACAAAATTCATGAAAGCGTTGCTAGGCATTTTGAAATGTTGAAAAAATATACTTTTTTCACAAAATTCATGGAAGCGTTGCTATGCATTTAAAAATGTTGAAAAAATATATTTTTTTTACAAAATTCATGAAAGCGTTGCTAGGCATTTTAAAATGTTGAAAAAATATTTTTTTTTACAAAATTCTTGAAAGCGTTGCCAGGCATTATGAAATGTTGAAAAAATATAATTTGTTTCACATTATTCATAACTGCGTTGCTAGGCATTTTGAAATATTGAAACAATATATTTTTTCACAAAATTCATAAAAGCGTTGCTAGGCATTTTGAAATGTTGAAAAAATATATTTTTTTCACAAAATTCTTTAAAGCGTTGCTATGCATCTTAAAATGTTGAAAAAACTTATTTTTATTACAAAATTCATGAAAGTGTTGCTATGCATTTTAATATGTTGAAAAAATATATTTTTTTTTACAAAATTCTTGAAAGCGTTGCTAGGCATTATGAAAAGTTGAAAAATTAAATTTTTTTCACATTATTCATAACGGCGTTGCTAGGCATTTTGAAATGTTGAAAAAATATATTTTTTCTCAAATTTCATGAAAGCGTTGCTAGGCATTTTGAAATGTTGAAAACATATATTTTTTTACAAAATTCATGAAAGCGTTGCTAGGCATTTTAAAATGTTGAAAAAATATTTTTTTTTACAAAATTCTTGAAAGCGTTGCTAGGCATTATGAAATGTTGAAAAAATATATATTTTTCACAAAACTCTTGAAAGCGTTGCTATGCATTTTAAAATGTTGAAAACACTTATTTTTATTACAAAATTCATGAAAGCGTTGCTATGCATTTTAATATGTTGAAAAAATATATTTTCTTTTACAAAATTCTTGAAAGCGTTGCTAGGCATTATGAAATGTTGAAAAAATATAATTTTTGTCACATTATTCATAACTGCGTTGCTAGGCATTTTGAAATATTGAAACAATATATTTTTTCACAAAATTCATAAAAGCGTTGCTAGGCATTTTGAAATGTTGAAAAAATATATTTTTTCACAAAATTCATGAAAGCGTTGCTAGGCATTTTAAAATGTTGAAAAAATATATTTTTTTCACAAAATCCTTGAAAGCGTTGCTATGCATTTTAAAATGTTGAAAACACTTATTTTTATTACAAAATTCATGAAAGCGTTGCTATGCATTTTAATATGTTGAAAAAATATATTTTCTTTTACAAAATTCTTGAAAGCGTTGCTAGGCATTATGAAATGTTGAAAAATTAAATTTTTTCACATTATTCATAACGGCGTTGCTAGGCATTTTGAAATGTTGAAACAATATATTTTTTCTCAAAATTCATGAAAGCGTTGCTAGGCATTTTGAAATGTTGAAAAAATATATTTTTTTTACAAAAGTCATGAAATCGTTGCTAGGCTTTATGAAATGTTGAAAAAATTTATTTTTTTCACAAAATTCATGAAAGCGTTGCTAGGCATTTTGAAATGTTGAAAAAATATATTTTTTTCACAAAATTCATGGAAGCGTTGCTATGCATTTAAAAATGTTGAAAAAATATATTTTTTTTACAAAATTCATGAAAGCGTTGCTAGGCATTTTAAAATGTTGAAAAAATATTTTTTTTTACAAAATTCTTGAAAGCGTTGCCAGGCATTATGAAATGTTGAAAAAATATAATTTGTTTCACATTATTCATAACTGCGTTGCTAGGCATTTTGAAATATTGAAACAATATATTTTTTCACAAAATTCATAAAAGCGTTGCTAGGCATTTTGAAATGTTGAAAAAATATATTTTTTTCACAAAATTCTTTAAAGCGTTGCTATGCATCTTAAAATGTTGAAAAAACTTATTTTTATTACAAAATTCATGAAAGTGTTGCTATGCATTTTAATATGTTGAAAAAATTTATTTTTTTTTACAAAATTCTTGAAAGCGTTGCTAGGCATTATGAAAAGTTGAAAAAATTAAATTTTTTTCACATTATTCATAACGGCGTTGCTAGGCGTTTTGAAATGTTGAAAAAATATATTTTTTCTCAAATTTCATGAAAGCGTTGCTAGGCATTTGGAAATGTTGAAAACATATATTTTTTTACAAAATTCATGAAAGCGTTGCTAGGCATTTTAAAATGTTGAAAAAATATTTTTTTTTACAAAATTCTTGAAAGCGTTGCTAGGCATTATGAAATGTTGAAAAAATATATATTTTTCACAAAATTCTTGAAAGCGTTGCTATGCATTTTAAAATGTTGAAAACACTTATTTTTATTACAAAATTCATGAAAGCGTTGCTATGCATTTTAATATGTTGAAAGAATATATTTTCTTTTACAAAATTCTTGAAAGCGTTGCTAGGCATTATGAAATGTTGAAAAAATATAATTTTTTTCACATTATTCATAACTGCGTTGCTAGGCATTTTGAAATATTGAAACAATATATTTTTTCACAAAATTCATAAAAGCGTTGCTAGGCATTTTGAAATGTTGAAAAAATATATTTTTTTACAAAATTCATGAAAGCGTTGCTAGGCATTTCAAAATGTTGAAAAAATATATTTTTTTCACAAAATTCTTGAAAGCGTTGCTATGCATTTTAAAATGTTGAAAACACTTATTTTTATTACAAAATTCATGAAAGCGTTGCTATGCATTTTAATATGTTGAAAAAATATTTTTTCTTTTACAAAATTCTTGAAAGCGTTGCTAGGCATTATGAAATGTTGAAAAAATATAATTTTTTTCACATTATTCATAACTGCGTTGTTAGGCATTTTGAAATATTGAAACAATATATTTTTCCACAAAATTCATAAAAGCGTTGCTAGGCATTTTGAAATGTTGAAAAAATATATTTTTTTACAAAATTCATGAAAGCGTTGCTAGGCCTTTTAAAATGTTGAAAAAATATATTTTTTTCACAAAATCCTTGAAAGCTTTGCTATGCATTTTAAAATGTTGAAAACACTTATTTTTATTACACAATTCATGAAAGCGTTGCTATGCACTTTAATATGTTGAAAAAATATATTTTCTTTTACAAAATTCTTGAAAGCGTTGCTAGGCATTATGAAATGTTGAAAAATTAAATTTTTTTCACATTATTCATAACGGCGTTGCTAGGCATTTTGAAATGTTGAAACAATATATTTTTTCTCAAAATTCATGAAAGCGTTGCTAGGCATTTTGAAATGTTGAAAAAATATATTTTTTTTACAAAATTCATGAAAGCGTTGCTAGGCATTTTGAAATGTTGAAAACATATATTTTTTTCACAAAATTCTTGAAAGCGTTGCTATGCATTTTAAAATGTTGAAAACACTGATTTTTATTACAAAATTCATGAAAGCGTTGCTATGCATTTTAATATGTTGAAAAAATATATTTTCTTTTACAAAATTTTTGAAAGCGTTGCTAGGCATTATGAAATGTTGAAAAAATATAATTTTTTTCACATTATTCATAACTGCGTTGCTAGGCATTTTGAAATATTGAAACAATATATTTTTTCACAAAATTCATAAAAGCGTTGCTAGGCATTTTGAAATGTTGAAAAAATATATTTTTTTACAAAATTCATGAAAGCGTTGCTAGGCATTTCAAATAGTTGAAAAAATATATTTTTTTCACAAAATTCTTGAAAGCGTTGCTATGCATTTTAAAATGTTGAAAACACTTATTTTTATTACAAAATTCATGAAAGCGTTGCTATGCATTTTAATATGTTGAAAAAATATATTTTCTTTTACAAAATTCTTGAAAGCGTTGCTAGGCATTATGAAATGTTGAAAAAATATAATTTTTTTCACATTATTCATAACTGCGTTGCTAGGCATTTTGAAATATTGAAACAATATATTTTTTCACAAAATTCATAAAAGCGTTGCTAGGCATTTTGAAATGTTGAAAAAATATATTTTTTCACAAAATTCATGAAAGCGTTGCTAGGCATTTTAAAATGTTGAAAAAATATATTTTTTTCACAAAATCCTTGAAAGCGTTGCTATGCATTTTAAAATGTTGAAAACACTTATTTTTATTACAAAATTCATGAAAGCGTTGCTATGCATTTTAATATGTTGAAAAAATATATTTTCTTTTACAAAATTCTTGAAAGCGTTGCTAGGCATTATGAAATGTTGAAAAATTAAATTTTTTCACATTATTCATAACGGCGTTGCTAGGCATTTTGAAATGTTGAAAAAATATATTTTTTTCACAAAATTCATGGAAGCGTTGCTAGGCATTTTAAAATGTTGAAAAAATATTTTTTTTTACAAAATTCTTGAAAGCGTTGCTAGGCATTTTGAAATGTTGAAAACATATATTTTTTTCACAAAATTCTTGAAAGCGTTGCTATGCATTTTAAAATGTTGAAAACACTTATTTTTATTACAAAATTCATGAAAGCGTTGCTATGCATTTTAATATGTTGAAAAAATATATTTTCTTTTACAAAATTTTTGAAAGCGTTGCTAGGCATTATGAAATGTTGAAAAAATATAATTTTTTTCACATTATTCATAACTGCGTTGCTAGGCATTTTGAAATATTGAAACAATATATTTTTTCACAAAATTCATAAAAGCGTTGCTAGGCATTTTGAAATGTTGAAAAAATATATTTTTTCACAAAATTCATGAAAGCGTTGCTAGGCATTTTAAAATGTTGAAAAAATATATTTTTTTCACAAAATCCTTGAAAGCGTTGCTATGCATTTTAAAATGTTGAAAACACTTATTTTTATTACAAAATTCATGAAAGCGTTGCTATGCATTTTAATATGTTGAAAAAATATATTTTCTTTTACAAAATTCTTGAAAGCGTTGCTAGGCATTATGAAATGTTGAAAAATTAAATTTTTTCACATTATTCATAACGGCGTTGCTAGGCATTTTGAAATGTTGAAACAATATATTTTTTCTCAAAATTCATGAAAGCGTTGCTAGGCATTTTGAAATGTTGAAAAAATATATTTTTTTTACAAAAGTCATGAAATCGTTGCTAGGCTTTATGAAATGTTGAAAAAATTTATTTTTTTCACAAAATTCATGAAAGCGTTGCTAGGCATTTTGAAATGTTGAAAATATATATTTTTTTCACAAAATTCATGGAAGCGTTGCTATGCATTTTAAAATGTTGAAAAAATATATTTTTTTTACAAAATTCATGAAAGCGTTGCTATGCATTTTAATATGTTGAAAGAATATATTTTCTTTTACAAAATTCTTGAAAGCGTTGCTAGGCATTATGAAATGTTGAAAAAATATAATTTTTTTCACATTATTCATAACTGCGTTGCTAGGCATTTTGAAATATTGAAACAATATATTTTTTCACAAAATTCATAAAAGCGTTGCTAGGCAATTTGAAATGTTGAAAAAATATATTTTTTTACAAAATTCATGAAAGCGTTGCTAGGCATTTCAAAATGTTGAAAAAATATATTTTTTTCACAAAATTCTTGAAAGCGTTGCTATGCATTTTAAAATGTTGAAAACACTTATTTTTATTACAAAATTCATGAAAGCGTTGCTATGCATTTTAATATGTTGAAAAAATATTTTTTCTTTTACAAAATTCTTGAAAGCGTTGCTAGGCATTATGAAATGTTGAAAAAATATAATTTTTTTCACATTATTCATAACTGCGTTGCTAGGCATTTTGAAATATTGAAACAATATATTTTTTCACAAAATTCATAAAAGCGTTGCTAGGCATTTTGAAATGTTGAAAAAATATATTTTTTTACAAAATTCATGAAAGCGTTGCTAGGCCTTTTAAAATGTTGAAAAAATATATTTTTTTCACAAAATCCTTGAAAGCGTTGCTATGCATTTTAAAATGTTGAAAACACCTATTTTTATTACAAAATTCATGAAAGCGTTGCTATGCACTTTAATATGTTGAAAAAATATATTTTCTTTTACAAAATTCTTGAAAGCGTTGCTAGGCATTATGAAATGTTGAAAAATTAAATTTTTTTCACATTATTCATAACGGCGTTGCTAGGCATTTTGAAATGTTGAAACAATATATTTTTTCTCAAAATTCATGAAAGCGTTGCTAGGCATTTTGAAATGTTGAAAAAATATATTTTTTTACAAAATTCATGAAAGCGTTGCTAGGCTTTATGAAATGTTGAAAAAATTTATTTTTTTCACAAAATTCATGAAAGCGTTGCTAGGCATCTTGAAATGTTGAAAAAATATATTTTTTTCACAAAATTCATGGAAGCGTTACTAGGCATTTTAAAATGTTGAAAAAATAATATTTTTTACAAAATTCTTGAAAGCGTTGCTAGGCATTTTGAAATGTTGAAAACATATATTTTTTTCACAAAATTCTTGAAAGCGTTGCTATGCATTTTAAAATGTTGAAAACACTTATTTTTATTACAAAATTCATGAAAGCGTTGCTATGCATTTTAATATGTTGAAAAAATATATTTTCTTTTACAAAATTTTTGAAAGCGTTGCTAGGCATTATGAAATGTTGAAAAAATATAATTTTTTTCACATTATTCATAACTGCGTTGCTAGGCATTTTGAAATATTGAAACAATATATTTTTTCACAAAATTCATAAAAGCGTTGCTAGGCATTTTGAAATGTTGAAAAAATATATTTTTTTACAAAATTCATGAAAGCGTTGCTAGGCATTTCAAATAGTTGAAAAAATATATTTTTTTCACAAAATTCTTGAAAGCGTTGCTATGCATTTTAAAATGTTGAAAACACTTATTTTTATTACAAAATTCATGAAAGCGTTGCTATGCATTTTAATATGTTGAAAAAATATATTTTCTTTTACAAAATTCTTGAAAGCGTTGCTAGGCATTATGAAATGTTGAAAAAATATAATTTTTTTCACATTATTCATAACTGCGTTGCTAGGCATTTTGAAATATTGAAACAATATATTTTTTCACAAAATTCATAAAAGCGTTGCTAGGCATTTTGAAATGTTGAAAAAATATATTTTTTTACAAAATTCATGAAAGCGTTGCTAGGCCTTTTAAAATGTTGAAAAAATATATTTTTTTCACAAAATCCTTGAAAGCGTTGCTATGCATTTTAAAATGTTGAAAACACTTATTTTTATTACAAAATTCATGAGAGCGTTGCTATGCACTTTAATATGTTGAAAAAATATATTTTCTTTTACAAAATTCTTGAAAGCGTTGCTAGGCATTATGAAATGTTGAAAAATTAAATTTTTTTCACATTATTCATAACGGCGTTGCTAGGCATTTTGAAATGTTGAAACAATATATTTTTTCTCAAAATTCATGAAAGCGTTGCTAGGCATTTTGAAATGTTGAAAAAATATATTTTTTTTACAAAATTCATGAAAGCGTTGCTAGGCTTTATGAAATGTTGAAAAAATTTATTTTTTTAACAAAATTCATGAAAGCGTTGCTAGGCATCTTGAAATGTTGAAAAAATATATTTTTTTCACAAAATTCATGGAAGCGTTGCTAGGCATTTTAAAATGTTGAAAAAATATTATTTTTTACAAAATTCTTGAAAGCGTTGCTAGGCATTTTGAAATGTTGAAAACATATATTTTTTTCACAAAATTCTTGAAAGCGTTGCTATGCATTTTAAAATGTTGAAAACACTTATTTTTATTACAAAATTCATGAAAGCGTTGCTATGCATTTTAATATGTTGAAAAAATATATTTTCTTTTACAAAATTTTTGAAAGCGTTGCTAGGCATTATGAAATGTTGAAAAAATATAATTTTTTTCACATTATTCATAACTGCGTTGCTAGGCATTTTGAAATATTGAAACAATATATTTTTTCACAAAATTCATAAAAGCGTTGCTAGGCATTCTGAAATGTTGAAAAAATATATTTTTTTACAAAATTCATGAAAGCGTTGCTAGGCATTTCAAATAGTTGAAAAAATATATTTTTTTCACAAAATTCTTGAAAGCGTTGCTATGCATTTTAAAATGTTGAAAACACTTATTTTTATTACAAAATTCATGAAAGCGTTGCTATGCATTTTAATATGTTGAAAAAATATATTTTCTTTTACAAAATTCTTGAAAGCGTTGCTAGGCATTATGAAATGTTGAAAAAATATAATTTTTTTCACATTATTCATAACTGCGTTGCTAGGCATTTTGAAATATTGAAACAATATATTTTTTCACAAAATTCATAAAAGCGTTGCTAGGCATTTTTAAATGTTGAAAAAATATATTTTTTCACAAAATTCATGAAAGCGTTGCTAGGCATTTTAAAATGTTGAAAAAATATATTTTTTTCACAAAATCCTTGAAAGCGTTGCTATGCATTTTAAAATGTTGAAAACACTTATTTTTATTACAAAATTCATGAAAGCGTTGCTATGCATTTTAATATGTTGAAAAATTATATTTTCTTTTACAAAATTCTTGAAAGCGTTGCTAGGCATTATGAAATGTTGAAAAATTAAATTTTTTCACATTATTCATAACGGCGTTGCTAGGCATTTTGAAATGTTGAAAAAATATATTTTTTTCACAAAATTCATGGAAGCGTTGCTAGGCATTTTAAAATGTTGAAAAAATATTATTTTTTACAAAATTCTTGAAAGCGTTGCTAGGCATTTTGAAATGTTGAAAACATATATTTTTTTCACAAAATTCTTGAAAGCGTTGCTATGCATTTTAAAATGTTGAAAACACTTATTTTTATTACAAAATTCATGAAAGCGTTGCTATGCATTTTAATATGTTGAAAAAATATATTTTCTTTTACAAAATTTTTGAAAGCGTTGCTAGGCATTATGAAATGTTGAAAAAATATAATTTTTTTCACATTATTCATAACTGCGTTGCTAGGCATTTTGAAATATTGAAACAATATATTTTTTCACAAAATTCATAAAAGCGTTGCTAGGCATTTTGAAATGTTGAAAAAATATATTTTTTTACAAAATTCATGAAAGCGTTGCTAGGCATTTCAAATAGTTGAAAAAATATATTTTTTTCACCAAATTCTTGAAAGCGTTGCTATGCACTTTAAAATGTTGAAAACACTTATTTTTATTACAAAATTCATGAAAGCGTTGCTATGCATTTTAATATGTTGAAAAAATATATTTTCTTTTACAAAATTCTTGAAAGCGTTGCTAGGCATTATGAAATGTTGAAAAAATATAATTTTTTTCACATTATTCATAACTGCGTTGCTAGGCATTTTGAAATATTGAAACAATATATTTTTTCACAAAATTCATAAAAGCGTTGCTAGGCATTTTGAAATGTTGAAAAAATATATTTTTTCACAAAATTCATGAAAGCGTTGCTAGGCATTTTAAAATGTTGAAAAAATATATTTTTTTCACAAAATCCTTGAAAGCGTTGCTATGCATTTTAAAATGTTGAAAACACTTATTTTTATTACAAAATTCATGAAAGCGTTGCTATGCATTTTAATATGTTGAAAAAATATATTTTCTTTTACAAAATTCTTGAAAGCGTTGCTAGGCATTATGAAATGTTGAAAAATTAAATTTTTTCACATTATTCATAACGGCGTTGCTAGGCATTTTGAAATGTTGAAACAATATATTTTTTCTCAAAATTCATGAAAGCGTTGCTAGGCATTTTGAAATGTTGAAAAAATATATTTTTTTTACAAAAGTCATGAAATCGTTGCTAGGCTTTATGAAATGTTGAAAAAATTTATTTTTTTCACAAAATTCATGAAAGCGTTGCTAGGCATTTTGAAATGTTGAAAAAATATATTTTTTTCACAAAATTCATGGAAGCGTTGCTATGCATTTTAAAATGTTGAAAAAATATATTTTTTTTACAAAATTCATGAAAGCGTTGCTAGGCATTTTTAAATGTTGAAAAAATATTTTTTTTTACAAAATTCTTGAAAGCGTTGCCAGGCATTATGAAATGTTGAAAAAATATAATTTGTTTCACATTATTCATAACTGCGTTGCTAGGCATTTTGAAATATTGAAACAATATATTTTTTCACAAAATTCATAAAAGCGTTGCTAGGCATTTTGAAATGTTGAAAAAATATATTTTTTTCACAAAATTCTTTAAAGCGTTGCTATGCATCTTAAAATGTTGAAAAAACTTATTTTTATTACAAAATTCATGAAAGTGTTGCTATGCATTTTAATATGTTGAAAAAATATATTTTTTTTTACAAAATTCTTGAAAGCGTTGCTAGGCATTATGAGAAGTTGAAAAATTAAATTTTTTTCACATTATTCATAACGGCGTTGCTAGGCATTTTGAAATGTTGAAAAAATATATTTTTTCTCAAATTTCATGAAAGCGTTGCTAGGCATTTTGAAATGTTGAAAACATATATTTTTTTACAAAATTCATGAAAGTGTTGCTAGGCATTTTAAAATGTTGAAAAAATATTTTTTTTTACAAAATTCTTGAAAGCGTTGCTAGGCATTATGAAATGTTGAAAAAATATATATTTTTCACAAAATTCTTGAAAGCGTTGCTATGCATTTTAAAATGTTGAAAACACTTATTTTTATTACAAAATTCATGAAAGCGTTGCTATGCATTTTAATATGTTGAAAGAATATATTTTCTTTTACAAAATTCTTGAAAGCGTTGCTAGGCATTATGAAATGTTGAAAAAATATAATTTTTTTCACATTATTCATAACTGCGTTGCTAGGCATTTTGAAATATTGAAACAATATATTTTTTCACAAAATTCATAAAAGCGTTGCTAGGCATTTTGAAATGTTGAAAAAATATATTTTTTTACAAAATTCATGAAAGCGTTGCTAGGCATTTCAAAATGTTGAAAAAATATATTTATTTCACAAAATTCTTGAAAGCGTTGCTATGCATTTTAAAATGTTGAAAACACTTATTTTTATTACAAAATTCATGAAAGCGTTGCTATGCATTTTAATAAGTTGAAAAAATATTTTTTCTTTTACAAAATTCTTGAAAGCGTTGCTAGGCATTATGAAATGTTGAAAAAATATAATTTTTTTCACATTATTCATAACTGCGTTGCTAGGCATTTTGAAATATTGAAACAATATATTTTTTCACAAAATTCATAAAAGCGTTGCTAGGCATTTTAAAATGTTGAAAAAATATTATTTTTTACAAAATTCTTGAAAGCGTTGCTAGGCATTTTGAAATGTTGAAAACATATATTTTTTTCACAAAATTCTTGAAAGCGTTGCTATGCATTTTAAAATGTTGAAAACACTTATTTTTATTACAAAATTCATGAAAGCGTTGCTATGCATTTTAATATGTTGAAAAAATATATTTTCTTTTACAAAATTTTTGAAAGCGTTGCTAGGCATTATGAAATGTTGAAAAAATATAATTTTTTTCACATTATTCATAACTGCGTTGCTAGGCATTTTGAAATATTGAAACAATATATTTTTTCACAAAATTCATAAAAGCGTTGCTAGGCATTTTGAAATGTTGAAAAAATATATTTTTTTACAAAATTCATGAAAGCGTTGCTAGGCCTTTTAAAATGTTGAAAAAATATATTTTTTTCACAAAATCCTTGAAAGCGTTGCTATGCATTTTAAAATGTTGAAAACACTTATTTTTATTACAAAATTCATGAGAGCGTTGCTATGCACTTTAATATGTTGAAAAAATATATTTTCTTTTACAAAATTCTTGAAAGCGTTGCTAGGCATTATGAAATGTTGAAAAATTAAATTTTTTTCACATTATTCATAACGGCGTTGCTAGGCATTTTGAAATGTTAAAACAATATATTTTTTCTCAAAATTCATGAAAGCGTTGCTAGGCATTTTGAAATGTTGAAAAAATATATTTTTTTTACAAAATTCATGAAAGCGTTGCTAGGCTTTATGAAATAATGAAAAAATTTATTTTTTTCACAAAATTCATGAAAGCGTTGCTAGGCATCTTGAAATGTTGAAAAAATATATTTTTTTCACAAAATTCATGGAAGCGTTGCTAGGCATTTTAAAATGTTGAAAAAATATTATTTTTTACAAAATTCTTGAAAGCGTTGCTAGGCATTTTGAAATGTTGAAAACATATATTTTTTTCACAAAATTCTTGAAAGCGTTGCTATGCATTTTAAAATGTTGAAAACACTTATTTTTATTACAAAATTCATGAAAGCGTTGCTATGCATTTTATTATGTTGAAAAAATATATTTTCTTTTACAAAATTTTTGAAAGCGTTGCTAGGCATTATGAAATGTTGAAAAAATATAATTTTTTTCACATTATTCATAACTGCGTTGCTAGGCATTTTGAAATATTGAAACAATATATTTTTTCACAAAATTCATAAAAGCGTTGCTAGGCATTTTGAAATGTTGAAAAAATATATTTTTTTACAAAATTCATGAAAGCGTTGCTAGGCATTTCAAATAGTTGAAAAAATATATTTTTTTCACAAAATTCTTGAAAGCGTTGCTATGCATTTTAAAATGTTGAAAACACTTATTTTTATTACAAAATTCATGAAAGCGTTGCTATGCATTTTAATATGTTGAAAAAATATTTTTTCTTTTACAAAATTCTTGAAAGCGTTGCTAGGCATAATGAAATGTTGAAAAAATATAATTTTTTTCACATTATTCATAACTGCGTTGCTAGGCATTTTGAAATATTGAAACAATATATTTTTTCACAAAATTCATAAAAGCGTTGCTAGGCATTTTGAAATGTTGAAAAAATATATTTTTTCACAAAATTCATGAAAGCGTTGCTAGGCATTTTAAAATGTTGAAAAAATATATTTTTTTCACAAAATCCTTGAAAGCGTTGCTATGCATTTTAAAATGTTGAAAACACTTATTTTTATTACAAAATTCATGAAAGCGTTGCTATGCATTTTAATATGTTGAAAAAATATATTTTCTTTTACAAAATTCTTGAAAGCGTTGCTAGGCATTATGAAATGTTGAAAAATTAAATTTTTTCACATTATTCATAACGGCGTTGCTAGGCATTTTGAAATGTTGAAACAATATATTTTTTCTCAAAATTCATGAAAGCGTTGCTAGGCATTTTGAAATGTTGAAAAAATATATTTTTTTTACAAAAGTCATGAAATCGTTGCTAGGCTTTATGAAATGTTGAAAAAATTTATTTTTTTCACAAAATTCATGAAAGCGTTGCTAGGCATTTTGAAATGTTGAAAAAATATATTTTTTTCACAAAATTCATGGAAGCGTTGCTATGCATTTTAAAATGTTGAAAAAATATATTTTTTTTACAAAATTCATGAAAGCGTTGCTAGGCATTTTAAAATGTTGAAAAAATATTTTTTTTTACAAAATTCTTGAAAGCGTTGCCAGGCATTATGAAATGTTGAAAAATATAATTTGTTTCACATTATTCATAACTGCGTTGCTAGGCATTTTGAAATATTGAAACAATATATTTTTTCACAAAATTCATAAAAGCGTTGGTAGGCATTTTGAAATGTTGAAAAAATATATTTTTTTCACAAAATTCTTTAAAGCGTTGCTATGCATCTTAAAATGTTGAAAAAACTTATTTTTATTACAAAATTCATGAAAGTGTTGCTATGCATTTTAATATGTTGAAAAAATATATTTTTTTTTACAAAATTCTTGAAAGCGTTGCTAGGCATTATGAAATGTTGAAAAGTTAAATTTTTTTCACATTATTCATAACGGCGTTGCTAGGCATTTTGAAATGTTGAAAAAATATATTTCTTCACAAAATTCATGAAAGCGTTGCTAGGCATTTTGAAATGTTGAAACAATATATTTTTTCTCAAAATTCATGAAAGCGTTGCTAGGCATTTTGAAATGTTGTAAAAATATATTTTTTTTACAAAATTCATGAAAGCGTTGCTATGCATTTTAAAATGTTGAAAAAATATATTATTTTTACAAAATTCATGAAAGCGTTGCTAGGCATTTTAAAATGTTGAAAAAATATATTTTTTTCACAAAATTCTTGAAAGCGTTGCTATGCATTTTAAAATGTTGAAAAAACTTATTTTTATTACAAAATTCATGAAAGCGTTGCTATGCATTTTATTATGTTGAAAAAATATATTTTCTTTTACAAAATTCTTGAAAGCGTTGCTAGGCATTATGAAATGTTGAAAAAATATATTTTTTCACAAAATTCATGAAAGCGTTGCTAGGCATTTTGAAATGTTGAAACAATATATTTTTTCTCAAAATTCATGAAAGCGTTGCTAGGCATTTTGAAATGTTGAAAACATATATTTTTTTTACAAAATTCATGAAAGCGTTGCTAGGCTTTATGAAATGTTGAAAAAATATATTTTTTTCAAACAATTCGTGAAAACGTTGCTATGCATTTTAATACGTTGAAAAAATATATTGTCTTTTACAAAATTCTTGAAAGCGTTGCTAGGCGTTATGAAATGTTGAAAAAATATAATTTTTTTCACATTATTCATAACTGCGTTGCTAGGCATTTTGAAATATTGAAACAATATATTTTTTCACAAAATTCATAAAAGCGTTGCTAGGCATTTTGAAATGTTGAAAAAATATATTTTTTTACAAAATTCATGAAAGCGTTGCTAGGCATTTTAAAATGTTGAAAAAATATATTTTTTTCACAAAATCCTAGAAAGCGTTGCTATGCATTTTAAAATGTTGAAAACACTTATTTTTATTACAAAATTGATGAAAGCGTTGCTATGCATTTTAATATGTTGAAAAAATATATTATCTTTTACAAAATTCTTGAAAGCGTTGCTAGGCATTATGAAATGTCGAAAAATTAAATTTTTTTCACATTATTCATAACGGCGTTGCTAGGCATTTTGAAATGTTGAAACAATGTATTTTTTCTCAAAATTCATGAAAGCGTTGCTAGGCATTTTGAAATGTTGAAAAAATATATTTTTTTTACAAAATTCATGAAAGCGTTGCTAGGCATTTTAAAATGTTGAAAAAATATTTTTTTTTACAAAATTTTTGAAAGCGTTGCCAGGCATTATGAAATGTTGAAAAAATATAATTTGTTTCACATTATTCATAACTGCTTTGCTAGGCATTTTGAAATATTGAAACAATATATTTTTTCACAAAATTCATAAAAGCGTTGCTAGGCATTTTGAAATGTTGAAAAAATATATTTTTTTCACAAAATTCTTTAAAGTGTTGCTATGCATTTTAAAATGTTGAAAAAACTTATTTTTATTACAAAATTCATGAAAGTGTTGCTATGCATTTTAATATGTTGAATAAATATATTTTCTTTTACAAAATTCTTGAAAGCGTTGCTAGGCATTATGAAATGTTGAAAAGTTAAATTTTTTTCACATTATTCATAACGGCGTTGCTAGGCATTTTGAAATGTTGAAAAAATATATTTCTTCACAAAATTCATGAAAGCGTTGCTAGGCATTTTGAAATGTTGAAACAATATATTTTTTCTCAAAATTCATGAAAGCGTTGCTAGGCATTTTGAAATGTTGAAAAAATATATTTTTTTTACAAAATTCATGAAAGCGTTGCTATGCATTTTAAAATGTTGAAAAAATATATTATTTTTACAAAATTCATGAAAGCGTTGCTAGGCATTTTAAAATGTTGAAAAAATATATTATTTTCACAAAATTCTTGAAAGCGTTGCTATGCATTTTAAAATGTTGAAAAAACTTATTTTTATTACAAAATTAATGAAAGCGTTGCTATGCATTTTATTATGTTGAAAAAATATATTTTCTTTTACAAAATTCTTTAAAGTGTTGCTATGCATTTTAAAATGTTGAAAAAACTTATTTTTATTACAAAATTCATGAAAGTGTTGCTATGCATTTTAATATGTTGAATAAATATATTTTCTTTTACAAAATTCTTGAAAGCGTTGCTAGGCATTATGAAATGTTGAAAAGTTAAATTTTTTTCACATTATTCATAACGGCGTTGCTAGGCATTTTGAAATGTTGAAAAAATATATTTCTTCACAAAATTCATGAAAGCGTTGCTAGGCATTTTGAAATGTTGAAACAATATATTTTTTCTCAAAATTCATGAAAGCGTTGCTAGGCATTTTGAAATGTTGAAACAATATATTTTTTCTCAAAATTCATGAAAGCGTTGCTAGGCATTATGAAATGTTAAAAAAATATATTTTTTCACAAAATTCATGAAAGCGTTGCTAGGCATTATGAAATGTTGAAACAATATATTTTTTCTCAAAATTCATGAAAGCGTTGCTACGCATTTTGAAATGTTGAAAACATATATTTTTTTTACGAAATTCATGAAAGCGTTGCTAGGCTTTATGAAATGTTGAGAAAATATATTTTTTTCACAGAATTCGTGAAAACGTTGCTAGGCATCTTGAAATGTTGAAAAAATATATTTTTTTTTACAAAATTCATGAAAGCGTTGCTAGGCATTTTAAAATGTTGAAAAATTTTTTTTTTTACAAAATTCTTGAAAGCGTTGCTAGGCATTATGAAATGTTGAAAAAATATAATTTTTTTCACATTATTCATAACTGCGTTGCTAGGCATTTTGAAATATTGAAACAATATATTTTTCACAAAATTCATAAAAGCGTTGCTAGGCATTTTGAAATGTTGAAAAAATATATTTTTTTACAAAATTCATGAAAGCGTTGCTAGGCATTTTAAAATGTTGAAAAAATATATTTTTTTCACAAAATCCTTGAAAGCGTTGCTATGCATTTTAAAATGTTGAAAACACTTATTTTTATTACAAAATTCATGAAAGCGTTGCTATGCATTTTTATATGTTGAAAAAATATATTTTCTTTTACAAAATTCTTGAAAGCGTTGCTAGGCATATGAAATATTGAAAAATTAAATTTTTTTCACATTATTCATAACGGCGTTGCTAGGCATTTTGAAATGTTGAAACAATATATTTTTTCTCAAAATTCATGAAAGCGTTGCTAGGCATTTTGAAATGTTGAAAAAATATATTTTTTTTACAAAATTCATGAAAGCGTTGCTAGGCTTTATGAAATGTTGAAAAAATTTATTTTTTTTACAAAATTCTTGAAAGCGTTGCCAGGCATTATGAAATGTTGAAAAAATATAATTTGTTTCACATTATTCATAACTGCGTTGCTAGGCATTTTGAAATATTGAAACAATATATTTTTTCACAAAATTCATAAAAGCGTTGCTAGGCATTTTGAAATGTTGAAAAAATATATTTTTTTTACAAAATTCATGAAAGCGTTGCTAGGCTTTATGAAATGTTGAAAAAATATATTTTTTCACAAAATTCATGAAAGCGTTTCTATGCATTTTAAAATGTTGAAAAAATATATTTATTTTACAAAATTCATGAAAGTGTTGCTAGGCTATATGAAATGTTTTAAAATTAAGTTATTTTCACATTTTTCATAACTGCGTTGCTAGGCATTTTGAAATGTTGAAACAATATATTTTTTCACAAAATTCATGAAAGCGTTGCTAGGCATTTTAAAATGTTGAAAAAATATATTTTTCCACAAACTTCGTGAAAGCGTTGCTAGGCATTATGAAATGTTGAAAAAATATTTTTTTTTCACATTATTCATAACGGCGTTGCTAGGCATTTTGAAATGTTGAAACAATATATTTTTTCACAAAATTCATGAAAGCGTTGCTAGGCATTTTGAAATGGTAAAAAAATATATTTTGTTTTACAAAATTCTTGAAAGCGTTGCTAGGCATTATGAAATGTTGAAAAAATATATTTTTTTTTAACCAATTATTGCAAGCGTTGCTAAACATTATGAAATGTTTAAACAATATTTTTTTTTAACATCATTCATAACGGCGTTGCTAGGCATTTTGAAATGTAGAAAAAAAATATTTTTTTTACACAATTATTGCAAGCGTTGCTAATCATTATGAAATGTTGAAAGAATATTTTTTTTCCACATTATTCATAACGGCGTTGCTAGGCATTTTTAAATGTTGAAACAATTTATTTTTTCACAAAATTCATGAACGCGTTGCTAGGCATTTTGAAATGTTGAAAAAATATATTTTTTCACACAATTATTGCAAGCGTTGCTAGGCATTATGAAATGTTGAAAAAATATTTTTTTTCACATTATTCATAACTGCGTTGCTAGGCATTTTGAAATGTTAAAACAATATATTTTTTCACAAAATTCATGAAAGCGTTGCTAGGCTTTATGAAATGTTGAAAAAATATATTTTTTTTAACCAATTATTGCAAGCGTTGCTAAACATTATGAAATGTTTAAACAATATTTTTTTTTAACATCATTCATAACGGCGTTGCTAGGCATTTTGAAATGTAGAAAAAAAATATTTTTTTTACACAATTATTGCAAGCGTTGCTAATCATTATGAAATGTTGAAAGAATATTTTTTTTCCACATTATTCATAACGGCGTTGCTAGGCATTTTTAAATGTTGAAACAATTTATTTTTTCACAAAATTCATGAACGCGTTGCTAGGCATTTTGAAATGTTGAAAAAATATATTTTTTCACACAATTATTGCAAGCGTTGCTAGGCATTTTAAAATGTTGAAAAAATATATTTTTTTCACAAAATCCTTGAAAGCGTTGCTATGCATTTTAAAATGTTGAAAACACTTATTTTTATTACAAAATTCATGAAAGCGTTGCTATGCATTTTTATATGTTGAAAAAATATATTTTCTTTTACAAAATTCTTGAAAGCGTTGCTAGGCATATGAAATATTGAAAAATTAAATTTTTTTCACATTATTCATAACGGCGTTGCTAGGCATTTTGAAATGTTGAAACAATATATTTTTTCTCAAAATTCATGAAAGCGTTGCTAGGCATTTTGAAATGTTGAAAAAATATATTTTTTTTACAAAATTCATGAAAGCGTTGCTAGGCTTTATGAAATGTTGAAAAAATTTATTTTTTTCACAAAATTCATGAAAGCGTTGCTAGGCATTTTGAAATGTTGAAAAAATATATTTTTTTCACAAAATTCATGGAAGCGTTGCTATGCATTTTAAAATGTTGAAAAAATATATTTTTTTTACAAAATTCTTGAAAGCGTTGCCAGGCATTATGAAATGTTGAAAAAATATAATTTGTTTCACATTATTCATAACTGCGTTGCTAGGCATTTTGAAATATTGAAACAATATATTTTTTCACAAAATTCATAAAAGCGTTGCTAGGCATTTTGAAATGTTGAAAAAATATATTTTTTTTACAAAATTCATGAAAGCGTTGCTAGGCTTTATGAAATGTTGAAAAAATATATTTTTTCACAAAATTCATGAAAGCGTTTCTATGCATTTTAAAATGTTGAAAAAATATATTTATTTTACAAAATTCATGAAAGTGTTGCTAGGCTATATGAAATGTTTTAAAATTAAGTTATTTTCACATTTTTCATAACTGCGTTGCTAGGCATTTTGAAATGTTGAAACAATATATTTTTTCACAAAATTCATGAAAGCGTTGCTAGGCATTTTAAAATGTTGAAAAAATATATTTTTTCACAAACTTCGTGAAAGCGTTGCTAGGCATTATGAAATGTTGAAAAAATATTTTTTTTTTCACATTATTCATAACGGCGTTGCTAGGCATTTTGAAATGTTGAAACAATATATTTTTTCACAAAATTCATGAAAGCGTTGCTAGGCATTTTGAAATGGTAAAAAAATATATTTTGTTTTACAAAATTCTTGAAAGCGTTGCTAGGCATTATGAAATGTTGAAAAAATATATTTTTTTTAACCAATTATTGCAAGCGTTGCTAAACATTATGAAATGTTTAAACAATATTTTTTTTTAACATCATTCATAACGGCGTTGCTAGGCATTTTGAAATGTAGAAAAAAAATATTTTTTTTACACAATTATTGCAAGCGTTGCTAATCATTATGAAATGTTGAAAGAATATTTTTTTTCCACATTATTCATAACGGCGTTGCTAGGCATTTTTAAATGTTGAAACAATTTATTTTTTCACAAAATTCATGAACGCGTTGCTAGGCATTTTGAAATGTTGAAAAAATATATTTTTTCACACAATTATTGCAAGCGTTGCTAGGCATTATGAAATGTTGAAAAAATATTTTTTTTCACATTATTCATAACTGCGTTGCTAGGCATTTTGAAATGTTAAAACAATATATTTTTTCACAAAATTCATGAAAGCGTTGCTAGGCTTTATGAAATGTTGAAAAAATAAATTTTTTTCATATTATTCATAACAGCGTTGTTAGGCATTTTGAAATGTTGAAAAAACTTATTTTTATTACAAAATTCTTCACAGCGTTGCTATGCATTTTAAAATGTTGAAAAAATATATTTTGTTTTACAAAATTCTTGAAAGCGTTGCTAGGCATTATGAAATGTTGAAAAAATATATTTTTTTTAACCAATTATTGCAAGCGTTGCTAAACATTATGAAATGTTTAAACAATATTTATTTTTAACATCATTCATAACGGCGTTGCTAGGCATTTTGAAATGTAGAAAAAAAATATTTTTTTTACACAATTATTGCAAGCGTTGCTAAACATTATGAAAGGTTTAAACAATATTTTTTTTTAACATCATTCATAACGGCGTTGCTAGGCATTTTGAAATGTTGAAAAAATATTTTTTTTCACATTATTCTTAACTGCGTTGCTAGGCATTTTGAAATGTTAAAACAATATATTTTTTCACAAAATTCATGAAAGCGTTGCTAGGCTTTATGAAATGTTGAAAAAATATATTTTTTTCACAAAATTCATGAAAGCGTTGCTAGGCATTTTGAAATGTAGAAAAAATATATTTTTTTCACAAATTTCGTGAAACCGTTGCTATGCATTTTAAAATGTTGAAAAAATATATTTTTTTTACAAAATTCTTGAAAGCGTTGCTAGGCATTATGAAATATTGAAAAATTAAATTTTTTTCACATTATTCATAACGGCGTTGCTAGGCATTTTGAAATGTTGAAACAATATATTTTTTCTCAAAATTCATGAAAGCGTTGCTAGGCATTTTGAAATGTTGAAAAAATATATTTTTTTTACAAAATTCATGAAAGCGTTGCTAGGCTTTATGAAATGTTGAAAAAATTTATTTTTTTCACAAAATTCATGAAAGCGTTGCTAGGCATTTTGAAATGTTGAAAAAATATATTTTTTTCACAAAATTCATGGAAGCGTTGCTATGCATTTTAAAATGTTGAAAAAATATATTTTTTTTACAAAATTCTTGAAAGCGTTGCCAGGCATTATGAAATGTTGAAAAAATATAATTTGTTTCACATTATTCATAACTGCGTTGCTAGGCATTTTGAAATATTGAAACAATATATTTTTTCACAAAATTCATAAAAGCGTTGCTAGGCATTTTGAAATGTTGAAAAAATATATTTTTTTTACAAAATTCATGAAAGCGTTGCTAGGCTTTATGAAATGTTGAAAAAATATATTTTTTCACAAAATTCATGAAAGCGTTTCTATGCATTTTAAAATGTTGAAAAAATATATTTATTTTACAAAATTCATGAAAATGTTGCTAGGCTATATGAAATGTTTTAAAATTAAGTTATTTTCACATTATTCATAACTGCGTTGCTAGGCATTTTGAAATGTTGAAACAATATATTTTTTCACAAAATTCATGAAAGCGTTGCTAGGCATTTTAAAATGTTGAAAAAATATATTTTTTCACAAACTTCGTGAAAGCGTTGCTAGGCATTATGAAATGTTGAAAAAATATTTTTTTTTCACATTATTCATAACGGCGTTGCTAGGCATTTTGAAATGTTGAAACAATATATTTTTTCACAAAATTCATGAAAGCGTTGCTAGGCATTTTGAAATGGTAAAAAAATATATTTTGTTTTACAAAATTCTTGAAAGCGTTGCTAGGCATTATGAAATGTTGAAAAAATATATTTTTTTTAACCAATTATTGCAAGCGTTGCTAAACATTATGAAATGTTTAAACAATATTTTTTTTTAACATCATTCATAACGGCGTTGCTAGGCATTTTGAAATGTAGAAAAAAAATATTTTTTTTACACAATTATTGCAAGCGTTGCTAATCATTATGAAATGTTGAAAGAATATTTTTTTTCCACATTATTCATAACGGCGTTGCTAGGCATTTTTAAATGTTGAAACAATTTATTTTTTCACAAAATTCATGAACGCGTTGCTAGGCATTTTGAAATGTTGAAAAAATATATTTTTTCACACAATTATTGCAAGCGTTGCTAGGCATTATGAAATGTTGAAAAAATATTTTTTTTCACATTATTCATAACTGCGTTGCTAGGCATTTTGAAATGTTAAAACAATATATTTTTTCACAAAATTCATGAAAGCGTTGCTAGGCTTTATGAAATGTTGAAAAAATATATTTTTTTCACAAAATTCATGAAAGCGTTGCTAGGCTTTATGAAATGTTGAAAAAATAAATTTTTTTCATATTATTCATAACAGCGTTGTTAGGCATTTTGAAATGTTGAAAAAACTTATTTTTATTACAAAATTCATCACAGCGTTGCTATGCATTTTAAAATGTTGAAAAAATATATTTTGTTTTACAAAATTCTTGAAAGCGTTGCTAGGCATTATGAAATGTTGAAAAAATATATTTTTTTTAACCAATTATTGCAAGCGTTGCTAAACATTATGAAATGTTTAAACAATATTTATTTTTAACATCATTCATAACGGCGTTGCTAGGCATTTTGAAATGTAGAAAAAAAATATTTTTTTTACACAATTATTGCAAGCGTTGCTAAACATTATGAAAGGTTTAAACAATATTTTTTTTTAACATCATTCATAACGGCGTTGCTAGGCATTTTGAAATGTTGAAAAAATATTTTTTTTCACATTATTCATAACTGCGTTGCTAGGCATTTTGAAATGTTAAAACAATATATTTTTTCACAAAATTCATGAAAGCGTTGCTAGGCTTTATGAAATGTTGAAAAAATATATTTTTTTCACAAAATTCATGAAAGCGTTGCTAGGCATTTTGAAATGTAGAAAAAATATATTTTTTTCACAAATTTCGTGAAACCGTTGCTATGCATTTTAAAATGTTGAAAAAATATATTTTTTTTACAAAATTCATGAAAGCGTGTCTAGGCATTTTAAAATGTTGAAAAAATATTTTTTTTTACAAAATTCTTGAAAGCGTTGCCAGGCATTATGAAATGTTGAAAATATATAATTTGTTTCACATTATTCATAACTGCGTTGCTAGGCATTTTGAAATGTTGAAAAAATATATTTTTTTTACAAAATTCATGAAAGCGTTGCTAGGCTTTATGAAATGTTGAAAAAATTTATTTTTTTCACAAAATTCATGAAAGCGTTGCTAGGCATTTTGAAATGTTGAAAAAATATATTTTTTTCACAAAATTCATGGAAGCGTTGCTATGCATTTTAAAATGTAAAAAAAATATATTTTTTTTACAAAATTCATGAAAGCGTTGCTAGGCATTTTAAAATGTTGAAAAAATATTTTTTTTTACAAATTTCTTGAAAGCGTTGCCAGGCATTATGAAATGTTGAAAAAATATAATTTGTTTCACATTATTCATAACTGCGTTGCTAGGCATTTTGAAATATTGAAATAATATATTTTTTCACAAAATTCATAAAAGCGTTGCTAGGCATTTTGAAATGTAGAAAAAATATATTTTTTTCACAAATTTCGTGAAACCGTTGCTATGCATTTTAAAATGTTGAAAAAATATATTTTTTTTACAAAATTCATGAAAGCGTTGCTAGGCATTTTAAAATGTTGAAAAAATATTTTTTTTTACAAAATTCTTGAAAGCGTTGCCAGGCATTATGAAATGTTGAAAATATATAATTTGTTTCACATTATTCATAACTGCGTTGCTAGGCATTTTGAAATGTTGAAAAAATATATTTTTTTTACAAAATTCATGAAAGCGTTGCTAGGCTTTATGAAATGTTGAAAAAATTTATTTTTTTCACAAAATTCATGAAAGCGTTGCTAGGCATTTTGAAATGTTGAAAAAATATATTTTTTTCACAAAATTCATGGAAGCGTTGCTATGCATTTTAAAATGTAAGAAAAATATATTTTTTTTACAAAATTCATGAAAGCGTTGCTAGGCATTTTAAAATGTTGAAAAAATATTTTTTTTTACAAAATTCTTGAAAGCGTTGCCAGGCATTATGAAATGTTGAAAAAATATAATTTGTTTCACATTATTCATAACTGCGTTGCTAGGCATTTTGAAATATTGAAACAATATATTTTTTCACAAAATTCATAAAAGCGTTGCTAGGCATTTTGAAATGTTGAAAAAATATATTTTTTTTACAAAATTCATGAAAGCGTTGCTAGGCTTTATGAAATGTTGAAAAAATATATTTTTTTCACAAAATTCATGAAAGCGTTTCTATGCATTTTAAAATGTTGAAAAAATATATTTATTTTACAAAATTCATGAAAGTGTTGCTAGGCTATATGAAATGTTTTAAAATTAAGTTATTTTCACATTATTCATAACTGCGTTGCTAGGCATTTTGAAATGTTGAAACAATATATTTTTTCACAAAATTCATGAAAGCGTTGCTAGGCATTTTAAAATGTTGAAAAAATATATTTTTTCACAAACTTCGTGAAAGCGTTGCTAGGCATTATGAAATGTTGAAAAAATATTTTTTTTTCACATTTTTCATAACGGCGTTGCTAGGCATTTTGAAATGTTGAAACAATATATTTTTTCACAAAATTCATGAAAGCGTTGCTAGGCATTTATGAAATGTTGAAAAAATATATTTTGTTTTACAAAATTCTTGAAAGCGTTGCTAGGCATTATGAAATGTTGAAAAAATATATTTTTTTTAACCAATTATTGCAAGCGTTGCTAAACATTATGAAATGTTTAAACAATATTTTTTTTTAACATCATTCATAACGGCGTTGCTAGGCATTTTGAAATGTAGAAAAAAAATATTTTTTTTACACAATTATTGCAAGCGTTGCTAATCATTATGAAATGTTGAAAGAATATTTTTTTTCCACATTATTCATAACGGCGTTGCTAGACATTTTTAAATGTTGAAACAATTTATTTTTTCACAAAATTCATGAACGCGTTGCTAGGCATTTTGAAATGTTGAAAAAATATATTTTTTCACACAATTATTGCAAGCGTTGCTAGGCATTTTGAAATGTTGAAACAATATATTTTTTCACAAAATTCATGAAAGCGTTGCTAGGCATTTTAAAATGTTGAAAAAATATATTTTTTCACAAACTTCGTGAAAGCGTTGCTAGGCATTATGAAATGTTGAAAAAATATTTTTTTTCACATTATTCATAACTGCGTTGCTAGGCATTTTGAAATGTTAAAACAATATATTTTTTCACAAAATTCATGAAAGCGTTGCTAGGCTTTATGAAATGTTGAAAAAATATATTTTTTTCACAAAATTCATGAAAGCGTTGCTAGGCTTTATGAAATGTTGAAAAAATAAATTTTTTTCATATTATTCATAACAGCGTTGTTAGGCATTTTGAAATGTTGAAAAAACTTATTTTTATTACAAAATTCATCACAGCGTTGCTATGCATTTTAAAATGTTGAAAAAATATATTTTGTTTTACAAAATTCTTGAAAGCGTTGCTAGGCATTATGAAATGTTGAAAAAATATATTTTTTTTAACCAATTATTGCAAGCGTTGCTAAACATTATGAAATGTTTAAACAATATTTTTTTTTAACATCATTCATAACGGCGTTGCTAGGCATTTTGAAATGTAGAAAAAATATATTTTTTTTACACAATTATTGCAAGCGTTGCTAATCATTATGAAATGTTGAAAGAATATTTTTTTTCCACATTATTCATAACGGCGTTGCTAGGCATTTTTAAATGTTGAAACAATTTTTTTTTTCACAAAATTCATGAACGCGTTGCTAGGCATTTTGAAATGTTGAAAAAATATATTTTTTCACACAATTATTGCAATCGTTGCTAGGCATTATGAAATGTTGAAAAAATATTTTTTTTCACATTATTCATAACTGCGTTGCTAGGCATTTTGAAATGTTAAAACAATATATTTTTTCACAAAATTCATGAAAGCGTTGCTAGGCTTTATGAAATGTTGAAAAAATATATTTTTTTCACAAAATTCATGAAAGCGTTGCTAGGCTTTATGAAATGTTGAAAAAATAAATTTTTTTCATATTATTCATAACAGCGTTGTTAGGCATTTTGAAATGTTGAAAAAACTTATTTTTATTACAAAATTCATCACAGCGTTGCTATGCATTTTAAAATGTTGAAAAAATATATTTTGTTTTACAAAATTCTTGAAAGCGTTGCTAGGCATTATGAAATGTTGAAAAAATATATTTTTTTTAACCAATTATTGCAAGCGTTGCTAAACATTATGAAATGTTTAAACAATATTTATTTTTAACATCATTCATAACGGCGTTGCTAGGCATTTTGAAATGTAGAAAAAAAATATTTTTTTTACACAATTATTGCAAGCGTTGCTAAACATTATGAAAGGTTTAAACAATATTTTTTTTTAACATCATTCATAACGGCGTTGCTAGGCATTTTGAAATGTTGAAAAAATATTTTTTTTCACATTATTCATAACTGCGTTGCTAGGCATTTTGAAATGTTAAAACAATATATTTTTTCACAAAATTCATGAAAGCGTTGCTAGGCTTTATGAAATGTTGAAAAAATATATTTTTTTCACAAAATTCATGAAAGCGTTGCTAGGCATTTTGAAATGTAGAAAAAATATATTTTTTTCACAAATTTCGTGAAACCGTTGCTATGCATTTTAAAATGTTGAAAAAATATATTTTTTTTACAAAATTCATGAAAGCGTTGCTAGGCATTTTAAAATGTTGAAAAAATATTTTTTTTTACAAAATTCTTGAAAGCGTTGCCAGGCATTATGAAATGTTGAAAAAATATAATTTGTTTCACATTATTCATAACTGCGTTGCTAGGCATTTTGAAATGTTGAAAAAATATATTTTTTTTACAAAATTCATGAAAGCGTTGCTAGGCTTTATGAAATGTTGAAAAAATTTATTTTTTTCACAAAATTCATGAAAGCGTTGCTAGGCATTTTGAAATGTTGAAAAAATATATTTTTTTCACAAAATTCATGGAAGCGTTGCTATGCATTTTAAAATGTTGAAAAAATATATTTTTTTTACAAAATTCATGAAAGCGTTGCTAGGCATTTTAAAATGTTGAAAAAATATTTTTTTTTACAAAATTCTTGAAAGCGTTGCCAGGAATTATGAAATGTTGAAAAAATATAATTTGTTTCACATTATTCATAACTGCGTTGCTAGGCATTTTGAAATATTGAAACAATATATTTTTTCACAAAATTCATAAAAGCGTTGCTAGGCATTTTGAAATGTTGAAACAATATATTTTTTCACAAATTTCATGAAAGCGTTGCTAGGCATTTTAAAATGTTGAAAAAATATATTTTTTCCCAAACTTCGTGAAAGCGTTGCTAGGCATTATGAAATGTTGAAAAAATATTTTTTTTTCACATTATTCATAACGGCGTGGCTAGGCATTTTGAAATGTTGAAACAATATATTTTTTCACAAAATTCATGAAAGCGTTGCTAGGCATTTTGAAATGTTGAAAAAATATATTTTGTTTTACAAAATTCTTGAAAGCGTTGCTAGGCATTATGAAATGTTGAAAAAATATATTTTTTTTAACCAATTATTGCAAGCGTTGCTAAACATTATGAAATGTTTAAACAATATTTTTTTTTAACATCATTCATAACGGCGTTGCTAGGCATTTTGAAATGTAGAAAAAAAATATTTTTTTTACACAATTATTGCAAGCGTTGCTAATCATTATGAAATGTTGAAAGAATATTTTTTTTCCACATTATTCATAACGGCGTTGCTAGACATTTTTAAATGTTGAAACAATTTATTTTTTCACAAAATTCATGAACGCGTTGCTAGGCATTTTGAAATGTTGAAAAAATATATTTTTTCACACAATTATTGCAAGCGTTGCTAGGCATTATGAAATGTTGAAAAAATATTTTTTTTCACATTATTCATAACTGAGTTGCTAGGCATTTTGAAATGTTAAAACAATATATTTTTTCACAAAATTCATGAAAGCGTTGCTAGGCTTTATGAAATGTTGAAAAAATATATTTTTTCACAAAATTCATGAAAGCGTTGCTAGGCTTTATGAAATGTTGAAAAAATAAATTTTTTTCATATTATTCATAACAGCGTTGTTAGGCATTTTGAAATGTTGAAAAAACTTATTTTTATTACAAAATTCATCACAGCGTTGCTATGCATTTTAAAATGTTGAAAAAATATATTTTGTTTTACAAAGTTCTTGAAAGCGTTGCTAGGCATTATGAAATGTTGAAAAAATATATTTTTTTTAACCAATTATTGCAAGCGTTGCTAAACATTATGAAATGTTTAAACAATATTTTTTTTTAACATCATTCATAACGGCGTTGCTAGGCTTTTTGAAATGTAGAAAACAAATATTTTTTTTACACAATTATTGCAGGCGTTGCTAAACATTATGAAATGTTTAAACAATATTTTTTTTTATCATCATTCATAACGGCGTTGCTAGGCATTTTGAAATGTTGAAAAAATATTTTTTTTCACATTATTCATAACTGCGTTGCTAGGCATTTTGAAATGTTAAAACAATATATTTTTTCACAAAATTCATGAAAGCGTTGCTAGGCTTTATGAAATGTTGAAAAAATATATTTTTTTCACAAATTTCATGAAAGCGTTGCTAGGCATTTTGAAATGTAGAAAAAATATATTTTTTTCACAAATTTCGTGAAACCGTTGCTATGCATTTTAAAATGTTGAAAAAATATATTTTTTTTACAAAATTCATGAAAGCGTTGCTAGGCATTTTAAAATGTTGAAAAAATATTTTTTTTTACAAAATTCTTGAAAGCGTTGCCAGGCATTATGAAATGTTGAAAAAATATAATTTGTTTCACATTATTCATAACTGCGATGCTAGGCATTTTGAAATATTGAAACAATATATTTTTTCACAAAATTCATAAAAGCGTTGCTAGGCATTTTGAAATGTTGAAACAATATATTTTTTTTACAAAATTCATGAAAGCGTTGCTAGGCTTTATGAAATGTTGAAAAAATATATTTTTTTCACAAAATTCATGAAAGCGTTTCTACGCATTTTAAAATGTTGAAAAAATATATTTATTTTACAAAATTCATGAAAGTGTTGCTAGGCTATATGAAATGTTTTAAAATTAAGTTATTTTCACATTATTCATAACTGCGTTGCTAGGCATTTTGAAATGTTGAAACAATATATTTTTTCACAAAATTCATGAAAGCGTTGCTAGGCATTTTAAAATGTTGAAAAAATATATTTTTTCACAAACTTCGTGAAAGCGTTGCTAGGCATTATGAAATGTTGAAAAAATATTTTTTTTCACATTATTCATAACGGCGTTGCTAGGCATTTTGAAATGTTGAAACAATATATTTTTTCACAAAATTCATGAAAGCGTTGCTAGGCATTTTGAAATGTTGAAAAAATATATTTTGTTTTACAAAATTCTTGAAAGCGTTGCTAGGCATTATGAAATGTTGAAAAAATATATTTTTTTTAACCAATTATTGCAAGCGTTGCTAAACATTATGAAATGTTTAAACAATATTTTTTTTTAACATCATTCATAACGGCGTTGCTAGGCATTTTGAAATGTTGAAAAAATATTTTTTTTCACATTATTCATAACTGCGTTGCTAGGCATTTTGAAATGTTAAAACAATATATTTTTTCACAAAATTCATGAAAGCGTTGCTAGGCTTTATGAAATGTTGAAAAAATATATTTTTTTCACAAAATTCATGAAAGCGTTGCTAGGCATTTTGAAATGTAGAAAAAATATATTTTTTTTACAAAATTCATGAAAGCGTTGCTAGGCTTTATGAAATGTTGAAAAAATATATTTTTTTCACAAAATTCATGAAAGCGTTTCTATGCATTTTAAAATGTTGAAAAAATATATTTATTTTACAAAATTCATGAAAGTGTTGCTAGGCTATATGAAATGTTTTAAAATTAAGTTATTTTCACATTATTCATAACTGCGTTGCTAGGCATTTTGAAATGTTGAAACAATATATTTTTTCACAAAATTCATGAAAGCGTTGCTAGGCATTTTAAAATGTTGAAAAAATATATTTTTTCACAAACTTCGTGAAAGCGTTGCTAGGCATTATGAAATGTTGAAAAAATATTTTTTTTTCACATTATTCATAACGGCGTTGCTAGGCATTTTGAAATGTTGAAACAATATATTTTTTCACAAAATTCATGAAAGCGTTGCTAGGCATTTTGAAATGTTGAAAAAATATATTTTGTTTTACTAAATTCTTGAAAGCGTTGCTAGGCATTATGAAATGTTGAAAAAATATATTTTTTTTAACCAATTATTGCAAGCGTTGCTAAACATTATGAAATGTTTAAACAATATTTTTTTTTAACATCATTCATAACGGCGTTGCTAGGCATTTTGAAATGTAGAAAAAAAATATTTTTTTTACACAATTATTGCAAGCGTTGCTAATCATTATGAAATGTTGAAAGAATATTTTTTTTCCACATTATTCATAACGGCGTTGCTAGACATTTTTAAATGTTGAAACAATTTATTTTTTCACAAAATTCATGAACGCGTTGCTAGGCATTTTGAAATGTTGAAAAAATATATTTTTTCACACAATTATTGCAAGCGTTGCTAGGCATTTTGAAATGTTGAAACAATATATTTTTTCACAAAATTCATGAAAGCGTTGCTAGGCATTTTAAAATGTTGAAAAAATATATTTTTTCACAAACTTCGTGAAAGCGTTGCTAGGCATTATGAAATGTTGAAAAAATATTTTTTTTCACATTATTCATAACTGCGTTGCTAGGCATTTTGAAATGTTAAAACAATATATTTTTTCACAAAATTCATGAAAGCGTTGCTAGGCTTTATGAAATGTTGAAAAAATATATTTTTTTCACAAAACTCATGAAAGCGTTGCTAGGCTTTATGAAATGTTGAAAAAATAAATTTTTTTCATATTATTCATAACAGCGTTGTTAGGCATTTTGAAATGTTGAAAAAACTTATTTTTATTACAAAATTCATCACAGCGTTGCTATGCATTTTAAAATGTTGAAAAAATATATTTTGTTTTACAAAATTCTTGAAAGCGTTGCTAGGCATTATGAAATGTTGAAAAAATATATTTTTTTTAACCAATTATTGCAAGCGTTGCTAAACATTATGAAATGTTTAAACAATATTTTTTTTTAACATCATTCATAACGGCGTTGCTAGGCATTTTGAAATGTAGAGAAAATATATTTTTTTTACACAATTATTGCAAGCGTTGCTAATCATTATGAAATGTTGAAAGAATATTTTTTTTCCACATTATTCATAACGGCGTTGCTAGGCATTTTTAAATGTTGAAACAATTTTTTTTTTCACAAAATTCATGAACGCGTTGCTAGGCATTTTGAAATGTTGAAAAAATATATTTTTTCACACAATTATTGCAAGCGTTGCTAGGCATTATGAAATGTTGAAAAAATATTTTTTTTCACATTATTCATAACTGCGTTGCTAGGCATTTTGAAATGTTAAAACAATATATTTTTTCACAAAATTCATGAAAGCGTTGCTAGGCTTTATGAAATGTTGAAAAAATATATTTTTTTCACAAAATTCATGAAAGCGTTGCTAGGCTTTATGAAATGTTGAAAAAATAAATTTTTTTCATATTATTCATAACAGCGTTGTTAGGCATTTTGAAATGTTGAAAAAACTTATTTTTATTACAAAATTCATCACAGCGTTGCTATGCATTTTAAAATGTTGAAAAAATATATTTTGTTTTACAAAATTCTTGAAAGCGTTGCTAGGCATTATGAAATGTTGAAAAAATATATTTTTTTTAACCAATTATTGCAAGCGTTGCTAAACATTATGAAATGTTTAAACAATATTTATTTTTAACATCATTCATAACGGCGTTGCTAGGCATTTTGAAATGTAGAAAAAAAATATTTTTTTTACACAATTATTGCAAGCGTTGCTAAACATTATGAAAGGTTTAAACAATATTTTTTTTTAACATCATTCATAACGGCGTTGCTAGGCATTTTGAAATGTTGAAAAAATATTTTTTTTCACATTATTCATAACTGCGTTGCTAGGCATTTTGAAATGTTAAAACAATATATTTTTTCACAAAATTCATGAAAGCGTTGCTAGGCTTTATGAAATGTTGAAAAAATATATTTTTTTCACAAAATTCATGAAAGCATTGCTAGGCATTTTGAAATGTAAAAAAAAATATATTTTTTTCACAAATTTCGTGAAACCGTTGCTATGCATTTTAAAATGTTGAAAAAATATATTTTTTTTACAAAATTCATGAAAGCGTTGCTAGGCATTTTAAAATGTTGAAAAAATATTTTTTTTTACAAAATTCTTGAAAGCGTTGCCAGGCATTATGAAATGTTGAAAAAATATAATTTGTTTCACATTATTCATAACTGCGTTGCTAGGCATTTTGAAATGTTGAAAAAATATATTTTTTTTACAAAATTCATGAAAGCGTTGCTAGGCTTTATGAAATGTTGAAAAAATTTATTTTTTTCACAAAATTCATGAAAGCGTTGCTAGGCATTTTGAAATGTTGAAAAAATATATTTTTTTCACAAAATTCATGGAAGCGTTGCTATGCATTTTAAAATGTTGAAAAAATATATTTTTTTTACAAAATTCATGAAAGCGTTGCTAGGCATTTTAAAATGTTGAAAAAATATTTTTTTTTACAAAATTCTTGAAAGCGTTGCCAGGAATTATGAAATGTTGAAAAAATATAATTTGTTTCACATTATTCATAACTGCGTTGCTAGGCATTTTGAAATATTGAAACAATATATTTTTTCACAAAATTCATAAAAGCGTTGCTAGGCATTTTGAAATGTTGAAACAATATATTTTTTCACAAATTTCATGAAAGCGTTGCTAGGCATTTTAAAATGTTGAAAAAATATATTTTTTCCCAAACTTCGTGAAAGCGTTGCTAGGCATTATGAAATGTTGAAAAAATATTTTTTTTTCACATTATTCATAACGGCGTGGCTAGGCATTTTGAAATGTTGAAACAATATATTTTTTCACAAAATTCATGAAAGCGTTGCTAGGCATTTTGAAATGTAGAAAAAAAATATTTTTTTTACACAATTATTGCAAGCGTTGCTAATCATTATGAAATGTTGAAAGAATATTTTTTTTCCACATTATTCATAACGGCGTTGCTAGACATTTTTAAATGTTGAAACAATTTATTTTTTCACAAAATTCATGAACGCGTTGCTAGGCATTTTGAAATGTTGAAAAAATATATTTTTTCACACAATTATTGCAAGCGTTGCTAGGCATTATGAAATGTTGAAAAAATATTTTTTTTCACATTATTCATAACTGAGTTGCTAGGCATTTTGAAATGTTAAAACAATATATTTTTTCACAAAATTCATGAAAGCGTTGCTAGGCTTTATGAAATGTTGAAAAAATATATTTTTTTCACAAATTTCATGAAAGCGTTGCTAGGCATTTTGAAATGTAGAAAAAATATATTTTTTTCACAAATTTCGTGAAACCGTTGCTATGCATTTTAAAATGTTGAAAAAATATATTTTTTTTACAAAATTCATGAAAGCGTTGCTAGGCATTTTAAAATGTTGAAAAAATATTTTTTTTTACAAAATTCTTGAAAGCGTTGCCAGGCATTATGAAATGTTGAAAAAATATAATTTGTTTCACATTATTCATAACTGCGTTGCTAGGCATTTTGAAATATTGAAACAATATATTTTTTCACAAAATTCATAAAAGCGTTGCTAGGCATTTTGAAATGTTGAAAAAATATATTTTTTTTACAAAATTCATGAAAGCGTTGCTAGGCTTTATGAAATGTTGAAAAAATATATTTTTTTCACAAAATTCATGAAAGCGTTTCTACGCATTTTAAAATGTTGAAAAAATATATTTATTTTACAAAATTCATGAAAGTGTTGCTAGGCTATATGAAATGTTTTAAAATTAAGTTATTTTCACATTATTCATAACTGCGTTGCTAGGCATTTTGAAATGTTGAAACAATATATTTTTTCACAAAATTCATGAAAGCGTTGCTAGGCATTTTAAAATGTTGAAAAAATATATTTTTTCACAAACTTCGTGAAAGCGTTGCTAGGCATTATGAAATGTTGAAAAAATATTTTTTTTTCACATTATTCATAACGGCGTTGCTAGGCATTTTGAAATGTTGAAACAATATATTTTTTCACAAAATTCATGAAAGCGTTGCTAGGCATTTTGAAATGTTGAAAAAATATATTTTGTTTTACAAAATTCTTGAAAGCGTTGCTAGGCATTATGAAATGTTGACAAAATATATTTTTTTTAACCAATTATTGCAAGCGTTGCTAAACATTATGAAATGTTTAAACAATATTTTTTTTTAACATCATTCATAACGGCGTTGCTAGGCATTTTGAAATGTTGAAAAAATATTTTTTTTCACATTATTCATAACTGCGTTGCTAGGCATTTTGAAATGTTAAAACAATATATTTTTTCACAAAATTCATGAAAGCGTTGCTAGGCTTTATGAAATGTTGAAAAAATATATTTTTTTCACAAAATTCATGAAAGCGTTGCTAGGCATTTTGAAATGTAGAAAAAATATATTTTTTTCACAAATTTCGTGAAACCGTTGCTATGGATTTTAAAATGTTGAAAAAATATTTTTTTTTTACAAAAATCATGAAAGCGTTGCTCGGCATTTTAAAATGTTGAAAAAATATAATTTTTTTACAAAATTTTTGAAAGCGTTGCTAGGCATTATGAAATGTTGAAAAAATAAATGTTTTTCACATTATTCATAACAGCGTTGCTAGGCATTTGAAATGTTGAAACAATATATTTTTTCACAAAATTCATGAAAGCGTTGCTGGGCTTTATGAAATGTTGAAAAAATATATTTTTTTCACAAAATTCATGAAAGCGTTGCTAGGCATTTTGAAATGTGAAAAAATATATTTTTTTCACAAATTTCGTGAAAGCGTTGCTATGCATTTTAAAATGTTGAAAAAATATATTTTTTTTACAAATTTCATGAAAGCGTTGCTAGGCTTTATGAAATGTTGAAAAAATATAATTTTTTTCACATTATTCATAACTGCGTTGCTAGGCATTTTGAAATATTGAAACAATATATTTTTTCACAAAATTCATAAAAGCGTTGCTAGGCATTTTAAAATGTTGAAAAAATATATTTTTTTACAAAATTCATGAAAGCGTTGCTAGGCATTGGAAAATGTTGAAAGAATATATATTTTTTTCACAAAATTCTTGAAAGCGTTGCTATGCATTTTTAAATGTTGAAAACACTTATTTTTATTACAAAATTCATGAAAGCGTTGCTATGCATTTTAATATGTTGAAAAAATATATTTTCTTTTACAAAATTCTTGAAAGCGTTGCTAGGCATTATGAAATGTTGAAAAAATATATTTTTTCACACAATTATTGCAAGCGTTGCTAGGCATTATGATATGTTGAAAAAATTTTTTTTTTCCCATTATTCATAACTGCGTTGCTAGGCATTTTGAAATGTTGAAACAATATATTTTTTCACAAAATTCATAAGAGCGTTGCTAGGCTTTATGAAATGTTGAAAAAATATATTTTTTTCACAAATTTCGTGAAACCGTTGCTATGCATTTTAAAATGTTGAAAAAAAATATTTTTTTTACAAAAATCATGAAAGCGTTGCTAGGCATTATGAAATGTTGAAAAAATAAATGTTTTTCACATTATTCATAACAGCGTTGCTAGGCATTTGAAATGTTGAAACAATATATTTTTTCACAAAATTCATGAAAGCGTTGCTGGGCTTTATGAAATGTTGAAAAAATATATTTTTTTCACAAAATTCATGAAAGCGTTGCTAGGCATTTTGAAATGTGAATAAATATATTTTTTTCACAAATTTCGTGAAAGCGTTGCTATGCATTTTAAAATGTTGAAAAAATATATTTTTTTTACAAAATTCATGAAGGCGTTGCTAGGCATTTTAAAATGTTGAAAAAATATAATTTTTTTACAACATTTTTGAAAGCGTTGCTAGGCATTATGAAATGTTGAAAAAATATAATTTTTTTCACATTATTCATTACTGCGTTGCTAGGCATTTTGAAATATTGAAACAATATATTTTTTCACAAAATTCATAAAAGCGTTGCTAGGCGTTTTGAAATGTTGAAAAAATATATTTTTTTACACAATTCCTGAAAGCGTTGCTAGGCATTTTAAAATGTTGAAAAATATATTTTTTTCACAAAATCCTTGAAAGCGTTGCTATGCATTTTAAAATGTTGAAAACACTTATTTTTATTACAAAATTCATGAAAGCGTTGCTATGCATTTTAATAGTTGAAAAAATATATTTTCTTTTACAAAATTCTTGAAAGCGTTGCTAGGCATTATGAAATGTTGAAAAATTAAATTTTTTTCACATTATTCATAACGGCGTTGCTAGGCATTTTGAAATGTTGAAACAATATATTTTTTCACAAAATTCATGAAAGCGTTGCTAGGCATTTTGAAATGTTGAAAAAATATATTTTTTTTACAAAATTCATGAAAGCGTTGCTAGGCTCTATGAAATGTTGAAAAAATAAATTTTTTTCACATTATTCATAACTGCGTTGCTAGGCATTTTGAAATGTTGAAAAAATTAATTTTCTTTACAAAATTCATGAAAGCGTTGCTAGGCATTGTGAAATGGTAAAAAATAAATGTTTTTCACATTATTCATAACAGCGTTGTTAGGCATTTTGAAATGTTGAAAAAACTTATTTTTATTACAAAATTCATCAAAGCGTTGCTATGCATTTTAAAATGTTGAAAAAATATATTTTGTTTTACAAAATTCTTGAAAGCGTTGCTAGGCATTATGAAATGTTGAAAAAATATATTTTTTTTAACCAATTATTGCAAGCGTTGCTAAACATTATGAAATGTTTAAACAATATTTTTTTTAACATCATTCATAACGGCGTTGCTAGGCATTTTGAAATGTAGAAAAAATATATTTTTTTTACACAATTATTGCAAGCGTTGCTAGGCATTATGAAATGTTGAAAAAATATTTTTTTTCACATTATTCATAACTGCGTTGCTAGGCAGTTTGAAATGTTGAAACAATATATTTTTTCACAAAATTCATGAAAGCGTTGCTAGGCGTTTTGAAATGTAGAAAAAATATATTTTTTTCACAAATTTCGTGAAACCGTTGCTATGCATTTTAAAATGTTGAAAAAATATATTTTTTTTACAAAAATCATGAAAGCGTTGCTCGGCATTTTAAAATGTTGAAAAAATATAATTTTTTTACGAAATTTTTGAAAGCGTTGCTAGCCATTATGAAATGTTGAAAAAATAAATGTTTTTCACATTATTCATAACAGCGTTGCTAGGCATTTGAAATGTTGAAACAATATATTTTTTCACAAAATTCATGAAAGCGTTGCTGGCCTTTATGAAATGTTGAAAAAATATATTTTTTTCACAAAATTCATGAAAGCGTTGCTAGGCATTTTGAAATGTGAAAAAATATATTTATTTCACAAATTTCGTGAAAGCGTTGCTATGCATTTTAAAATGTTGAAAAAATATATTTTTTTTACAAAATTCATGAAGGCGTTGCTAGGCATTTTAAAATGTTGAAAAAATATAATTTTTTTACAACATTTTTGAAAGCGTTGCTAGGCATTATGAAATGTTGAAAAAATAAATGTTTTTCACATTATTCATAAGAGCGTTGCTAGGCATTTTAAAATGTTGAACAAATATATTTATTTCTACAAATTTCATGAAAGCGTTGCTAGGCATTTTGAAATGTTGAACAAATATATTTTTTTTACCAAAATTCATGAAAGCGTTGCTAGGCATTTTGAAATGTTGAAAAAATATATTTTTTTTACAAAATTCATGAAAGCGTTGCTAGGCAACAAATATAAGTTAGTGCTACTATAGACAAGTTTATAAACATTTACAAGTGTTTATATATATTTGTTTCCTTTTATTCTTGGAATAACGTAACCTACCTTCTAGTGGCTATCATATTATCCAGGTAATGCGCTAACAATGAAGGATTTGTTACTGCAGAGAAATGATCAGAACTGGAAGAAGATGCAGCTGTTTTTTATAGTAGAGATTGTAATATAGTTGTTTGAATTTTGTATGCGGTAGTTAAACCTATTATTGGCTAAATATATTTAAATGTCATTTGAATGTGAAGTTTGGTGCCTAATAATATGAGAGACAGTTAAGCTACAAATTTCATTTTAATAATACAATAAATAGTGTTGTGTGTGTGCATGTGTGTGTGTGTGTGTGTGTGTGTGTGTGTGTGTGTGTGTGTGTGTGTGTGTGTGTGTGTGTTTGTTTCTTTGTTTGTTCGTTTGTGTGTGTTACAAAGATCACAAAAAAGAGCGAAAATAAAATGTTTTAATTATTTAATTTTGAATAACTTAAAAGATAGTTTGAAATCTATTCTCTCAACTTAAAACTCTTTAAAAAGTAAAGTAATTTTGAAAGAGAAGCGATGTAACTTCTCAGCATCAAATGCTGTGTTTTCACGTAGAAACACCATCGATTGTGATCAGCGGAAGTGATCTAAAATAATTACAAGATATGAAAAAATAGTAAAATCTTACCAAACCAAAGTTAGGATTGAAGTGAAAACAGATTATTTGTTCATAAAGAACAAATAGTGAGAGTTTGAAAAGAAGTAATTTATCAGTTTTCATCATTTTTAACTAACCATTTTTTATTTAGTTTAATGACCGAAAACACACAAGTAGTACAATCTTACATAGACTATTTTATAAATTTACATTGGAAGAAAAGTCCAATTCACCTTCCTCGAAAACGAATTATATTGCTTTGGTGAAAAGTTCTCAAGTTTTTATGTAGATGATTGTTTTTTTAGTTACAACTATTATTATTATTAAACTTAATCGTCTTGACATGTATTTCTGAGTCACGACTTTGAAGCCTGAATCGAGAGCACTTGCGGCTTCAAGACTTTTTTTGGTAGGCAAAGTTTAGCAGAGTCTTGACTACCGGGGAGAGGGGCTAGTGCTTTTCCTCAAAAATAGTTAAAAATTTAATTAGTGTGTATTGAGGGAATTCTTACATTCGGGGCAAATAGATAGACTATATGAGCTAAACAAAAGAGCGATTATATGCTATTTTATTGTTGCTTTGTGTATTATAAATTTCTCATTATTTTTATAAGTGTTTTTAAATCTCTTTTAATTTTAGGGATTTTTTTTATTTTTATGTATATATATATATATATATATATATTTATACCATTTATAATTTTAAATTAATGGCAATCAAGAAGTATTAAACAAAATTAATATAAAAAAGTTAAGATGGTCTACCTACTCGCTGGATCCGCCACTGTTCGTGGGTGCTTGGCCTTCTACTTGATAGATAGGAAGGTGTCCCTGTATATTCTTCTTAGTGGAGTCGCCTAAAAATAATATTGAGCCTATAGAGCCGGTTTTTTTAGGAAAAGGGTATGCATAAAACATCTGCTCTGTACGTATATCTTCGACTGTTATATGTTTAATTACTTTCCAAATACTCTCCATTAGAATTTAATCTCGCCGGTCCTTTTTGTGGTGATTAATAAACTTTACCTTTTTTGGATTTTTTAAAGACATCTCGCTAATATCTTGATAGAAATTGCCATGACTGTCCCGAGGTTTACCTTCTACTACCCCCACACTGGGGGGTAGTAATTCATTGTTTATGAATTACACACGCGAATAAACACATGCGAATCGTATGAGCGCGCGCACACACGCTTAATTTTATTGTTATTACAAGTAACTTTTTATTTGGATGATGTATTAGCTAAATTACCATAGATATTCCAACCATTTTTCAATAATTTCCCTTTTGTAAATGCACATTTTGTGGAGTCCATCATTACCGTCGATTCTGCCAGATGTAACTACAAAACAGATGCTCACTGTAAACAGGGATTTTGGAGCTACCCGGAAGTGGCAGAGTAAATAAAGTTAAAAACACCTAACCGTCGAACACTAAAATTAACTACGAAAACAATATTATGTTATTAAATTAAAGTTTAGGACTTTGTCCTTCATAACTTAGTTCTGTTTGCATTTTTCAGAAAAAACTTCATTTTAAAGGTTTTAAGCAATTATTCATAATCAAAATAGAAATATCTTTTTTTCTCTCATATTGAAGCCTTATGGGTCTATCTGCCAATCTGGATCTAATCACTATATCTCTCTTTGCTCCATCGCACACTTGTTGAGAAGATTTAGTCACTTCTTTTACTTCTCTCTCTATAGTTCTTGTCTGTTGGCAATTTTACATGCACACCTTCCGCTTGAATGTCAGAAATTACATTCCTCACACTTAAAACAAAACTTTTTGTGTTAGGTGTACTGTTGTTAGCTCGTTAACATTTATTGACGGCCAAAATATTATAACAATGAAACCTAAAGCAGCTAAATTTATCTCAGTAATTTCAATGTTTCTAATAGAAAAAGACGGTAGAACTGTTTCGATTGGCCATCATTTTCCCTGCCGGCTACATGACTTATGTCTTCGCGACTGTCATTTAGCATTATCACTATCCCATTTCCAGTGTGTACGAGGTAACCATTGTTTTTCAAACATTTGGTTACCACTTTCCTTAGGTCTTCTCCTGCTTAATACGATACCTGGATTGTTTTACACTCCGGATTTAAATTTGCATTATATCTCATAGTTAACCAGCTAAGTTCAAAGACTTTCACCACTTTAAGTGTGCTTGATTCTGAAGCAAAGTAAACCCTCAAGATCCGGTTGGCAGTCGTTAGACATTTGGCGTGATTCTGGTTCCTATCTCCAAAGCCAGGAGGACACTCGCCACTAGAAACTATTCTGCATATGTAAAAAAAAACAATTGATCTGTACTGAGGTCTTTTTTTATATCAGAAAATAGTTCTTTAACAGGACTGTAGGTTGGTAGAAATTGTACAGAAAGTCTTTTATAACAGGCAGGTCGAGGGCTACTGCATGCTCGAGGACCAATGGTCAGACCATCCAGATGTTCAAATAAATGCCTGAGTTCGTTTCTATGCAGTTGGGACATTTTCCACTGAAGTGTTCTTCCTAGCCTTTCTTCCAAGTTTCTTATAACGCAGTTGTGTTTTCCGGTATCTGCCTAACAACCATCACATTCCAAACAATCAGGTTTAGTCAAAGTAATGTTTTCTCTGTATGTTGAAATGTATGTAGGTTAAAATTTTACACTGCACTTAGAAGACGTAAAATACAACTTTATTCTTTACTGCATTTTGACCTGACCATTTTGAGTTTTGTCGGCCCAACATAATTTACTCGTATATAGACATTAAACACGTCACAAAACATCGTATATGTCAACCTGAAACGGGGAAGATATTCAAACCCAATTAAAGACTATCAGGCTTTATTATCTGTTGGCCTAACAATAAACATTGCAGTGCGTGACCAAACAAGACTTTATTGTGTATAGGCCCTTCAAGTATCGTACCAAAATGGTCAAGTCAGTCATCACTCAAATAGTACAGAATTTTCAACACAATTAATAATATAGATATGCGTGTTTGGATAACTAGAAAAAGTAAGCGATAATTTTTTTGTCTTGTCGATTGTTTCATGAGAGAAATTCTATGACATGGGGGTTTCGGAAGGAGACAACTCCAATTATAGTATAAATGTATTAACGATAAAATAAAATACCAAAAAACCAAGTAAAATTCTTATATTATCTGCACATACAAAAGAGTGTTATTATTCACCAGTTCCATGATTAGCCAAGCTTACAACCCTTTCTTGAAGCGACTAATCGCTGAATGCATTATACATAGTAAGAGCAGAGATAAGGAGGCCTAGCTTGCCTCACACTAAATCGCTGTAGCTACACAGGAGGTATTAGACAAGCTACTGCTAGTTACAACAAAGTGACATAGAGCGATGTTAGAAGTAAGTTGGAGGGTAGGAATATTGTCCATCCTTTCCTCTTACCTATCCAGTGATTCACAGGATGAACAAAGGAGCAATAACTATTGTTTTATATAGCTCTGTAAAACAGAATTCCTAAATCTGCCATTGATTTCATCGGCTACGTGGTTTCACCAATTGAAGCTAGAGGGTGAAAGGAATGTTAAGAATAAACCAGCGAATTTCAGCGTAACCTAAAAAGTGTCAGAGGAGAGATTGCTTGTTTATTTACGATGCAATGTTAGCTACAGCAAGGTACAATTTGGGATGGCCATTTCCCAATTAAATAAGGAAGCAGATAATTTACAAATAAGGTGGAGTGTAGTAAGGTTTAGTAGACCTTGAAAAAAAGCAAAAGGCAAAACATTTTACAAATATAGCCAATTTTGACAAACATTTTGTTGTTAAAATGTGAGTATACTTTCCCTTCACTGACGTTTTTCCAGGCGAAAAACCAATCAGCGTTATCATCGCCTAACTAAAATTTTACTAGAAAAGTGAATTTAAAATTAAACGAATAAAACGACCAAATATAACTAAACAAAATTATATACATTTTTAAAATAATTTTAATTATCTAAAATAAAACAAAATTAAATTTAAAATTATACAGATTTTAAAAATGATTATATAGATTAAGGGGCGTAAGAAAGCGATGACATGCTCGACAGGCTTGACATCGTCCCTTAAAACCACCTTTAAACGTCCTCGAAGATAGAACGTAAATATAAATAGGTCAAATCATCACACTCAAGCAGAATATGTTTGACTGTGATAGTACCTCCATAAAACTGACAGTCACATCAACCATGCAACTCAAGTCGCATCAACCATCCATGTGTTAACAAAGAGTGGCCTATGCGAACACGAGTAACCACCACTTGCTCCGTATGATTCAAACGAACAGATGATCTCCATGGTCGGACGCTATTCTTGATGTCCTTCAGCTTGTTTCTATTTACATTTTTCAATTCTTCATTCCAAACAGAGAAATGTGTGTTTTGACCATTGTATACACAATCTGATGCTATCACACGTTGTGTCAATGGCACCATACTTGCAGCTAATTTCGCACTTTCATCTGCTTTAGCGTTTCCGAATGTTCCGCAGTAACCAGGCACCCAGAGAAATGACACCTTGACAGTTTGTAATTTAAGCCTGTGTATTGAGGACAATATGTATCTAACTAAACGATTAATAATGTTCATTTCCTGAATAACCGGGAGAACACTTTTGGAATCGTAAAACACAAGATAATTAAATGTTGCAGACGGAATTGATCTTAAAGCTTAAAAAATGGCATAGAGTTCAGCAGTAGAAACTCTAAAGGCTGAGGTCAATCCGTAAGAGTAGGTTTGTGCTTCCAAATAAAATTTACATCCTATCCAAAAAAATTGTTTAACAGAGTCATATTTTTGAATGCGTTATCATTTGCTTCAGTTGTCTACAGTGAGAAATAAATGGTAAAACTACGTGTTTTAAGTAATTTTAATTGAATGACATGTTGTTGGGTCAGGATTTGGCAAGGTAAAAATATTTACCAAAATAAATTAAATTTACATTTATCTACAGATATTTATTAGTATTTACTCCGTGTAAATATTCGAAACACCAAACATGAGTCAAATGTGCTACATAAGGAATGAAATTAGGTAACATTATATTTTAAGTACATGTAATAAGATTATAAAATCAAAAATAAAATGAATCGTAGTGAGCATATAAATATAGAAATCGTAATGTTTTAGGCCTCGATAAATATCAAAGCCACATTTCTGAAGCCTCTTTTACAGTGTAAAACCACTATGTACTAATTATTTTTGTGAAAACGGGTTAACTGAATTCAGAATATTATTGAGATTTGATATCTTGAACTTTTTTATTAGACACCCCAAAAGAGATGTGTAAGGCCTTACCGTAGGCTGCCTCTGGAGAACGGCTAGTGTGAGTGTGAGAGCCAGACCACTTTTATCCCACTAATCCTCTACCGGCTTCTCGTATAGAAGCATACTCTATGGTCATATTGAAGCACTAATAAAGTAATCATTATTAACTAGTAAAATGCAATAAAATCAGTATTGTAATAAAATACTGCCAGAAACTAAGGCAAGAGTTAGGTCGGATTTAGGCTTTATTGGTTTCTTCTCTACACTTTCCGACCTATTTCAAGTTTTATATTTATATGATTTAGCCTCCTTAAAATATAAGTGGTAAATGTTTCTTGGCTTCAACAAAAACAAGTTCCTAAAAACACTAAAATAAATTTAATTACTTTACACATGAACTTTTAATTAAAATTTATCGTGAAACCATAAAGTTATTACTAATTAAAGTTCATAACCTAAGTAACCTCTAAGCTCTGCATTATCTATAAAACGGTATAGTTCCTGTTTTACGTGGCCTTTGTAAATGTCTTGAGTAATGTATTTTTTTATTTCCCAAATTTATTAATCTAATCTAATTACACTAAAATATATTCCTAATAGTAGATTTTTATTTTTTATATAAAAATTAGTTCCATCCGACCAATACATATTTCATTTATTTATTAACCTTTCACTCCACAAATACGAATGTAAGTCAAGTATCGATTTTGAAAATTGTTTTTATTGATAAAACCAAATTGTTAGTATCAATTCTTTACTGAATGAACAGTAATTTTTAGGTAGCTTGTTACATTTGGATTAGCATCTAGTTTCATTATTGTAAATGTAGTCGATATACAAATAAGATACTGCAAATGATTACAGGAGATATCTCTATAGGCGTACTATTCTTTGTCACTTAATACAGTTTGTTTTCTGTTATTTGATTCTGGTATTCTATTACAGCAAGAACTTCTCATAAGTAATAACAATTTAAAATTGCAATGTTATTCGACTAACGTTGAAATTTAGATCTATTTAATTTTCATTTAAAATGTATGAAATGAACTTGCATTACTATATTTTGGATTTGGTTACTACAGACCATTAAGAACATTAATTGTTCCAATGAGAACATTACGTGAAGTAAGCTTCCAACCAAGTAAACGAGATTGTAATAACAGATTACTTCAAATTGCTAGTAAAATAATAATATCTTTCTTTTAGCCAACAGATGAAGTGTAGCTTTTTATCACTGTATTGCTGTATTTGAGTACTAGATATATAATATGTTGTACTTTTATGCAAATTACAGTAATTTTAATTTTAAAAGACCGTTCAAATGACGACACTGAAAGTGTAGGGAAATCAAAGCAATGCTTTTGGGACATAATGTAGTGTATTCAGTAAAACGTGGTATTATCCATATTCGTCTTCGTATCTATTTTATTCATGCAAAATTATTAGTGAATGCAATTCGCTGTATATATATATATATATATATATATATATATATATATATATATATATATTTATTTATTTTTATATTTATATTGATACGTACTCTCTCATTGATGGAAAGATATGATGAATAGTTACTATACGGAGTACGTCCGTTTATTGTGCAGTGCATACAATCGAAATTCCGACGTTTCGATAGAATCTCATCTAGCATTGACGACATGAACTATACAACAGTTGAAGATCGAGGGAATATTACAATCATCAGAGAAGGTGAGGGATTTGATGGCCGAGGTTTTGCAGTCATCAACAATGGTTGCGGGTAAGAATATAGGAACAAGGGCCTTTGGAAAGACCTGGATGTAGGCGGGGGATCGGCACTGTAGGACGTTTGTCTGGGTGGGACTAGGGTGTTTAGGGTGGGGGACAACAATTATTTGTAACATGTGGACTGGCAGACTAACATTCCATTTTTTCTGATTGACAGTTTGTCAGTTTTCATGTATTAATAAATATGTCTAATAAGGTTGTTGTGTTACATAACATAGTGTATGAATATTTATGTAAAATACTATTTGAAGGCTAGAATTAATTTACAATTTATTGAAAGGTAAGCTTGAGACTAAACTTATCTCAATTATCTCAACTAGTGTACATGATATATGAACTACTTAAATTAAAAAGAAATATGTCTTATGAAATGACAAATCTGGTATAAACAAACAATGTTTGGGTTTACAATCAATAATGTGAACCTATAAACGATTAGAGTTGAAGCGTATTATGACTGAAACCTAAATCCATAAAAGCCACAGTGACGAGGAGTCTAGTTGCATCAGAATGGGATTTATGGTTTTAGGTATGCTCAAGAGGCTTGACATAAAAATGGCGTCACACACGTATGGAGAAAGGGACCCATTAGGAAGGAGGAGGATGTATTAGGTATAGAGGAAATAGATAAGGTGGTCTAGGAACGGATCAATACGGAAAACCCGCAGAGACAGGGCGGAAGGTGGAGACACAGTTAGGAGCGGAGAAGGATGTCGGTGTGTATGGATATAGATTTGGTAGCCAATTGCAGTAATCAAAGAGACTACTGTTGTGGATTACCTCATGTGGAGCGCGACCACTACCATGTTCGTCACTCGTAAAATCTGTTGTGTGAAGGGATCTCTTCTGAAATTCATATTGCTCCAGGTGAATAACACCATCTAGGATGGGAATGATTCTGTCATAGAGGAGGAGTTGAAAGACTTTGGATAGGGTAAGTAGGAAGTGAGTAGTTCTCAGGGTGGTTTTGAAAGTTTCGGTGTTTTGGAAGAAGGATGACTTTTGCTGATTTCCAGCAGCCGGGGAAATAATGTAGGCGGGTCGCGTAGTTGAAGATATTTAGAATGTAGGATGTGATGACGGAAGAAGTATACCTATGAACAGTGAATGTGATGGTGTCTAGACCAGGAGATGTTTGAGTCGTAACTTCTGTATTCCTCCAGTGACGTCAGTATGAGTGAAAGGGTGTGCCTCCGTTCCAGAAATCTGACTAAATACCCGTCAACGAAGGTAGTGAACGCATGGTTCGGCAGGAACTGTGCTTTCAGAGAGTTAGAAAAGATCTCGGCTTTTATTGCTGCAGAGGACACTAGTGTTGGAGTCAATGCTTGGGTGTCTCAGAGGACACTAGTTTTAGGTGTTTTGGAGTCAATGACTGCTTCTCTTTTACCCAACGATCTGACTGGTAGCTATCCACACTGAGCCGTTCATGACGACCAAGGAGTCTAAATATTCTGCCCACGGGTTGGTGGCGTGACCTTCCAAGAGTCTCATCACTAGTAGGATCTGGTGGATGAAACGACGTTTCACCGGAGATCTTGTACTCCGCCATAAGCGACGCAGACTGTTATTTTTCGCGATTTCAATTTTATTTGTCGTCTGTACGGGAGATGAGGTTTTAGATATGGCGTTCGAGAGTACTATTTGGATTGAAAGGGTTAGCTAGACTGGGTCGTAAATCGTGACAATTGAAGGAGGATTTTGAAGCAGTACTCTTCAGTTAATCAGGCTCGAGGGTGCAGGGGACGCATTGATCTAGGAGGTGGAGATCGTAACGAGGCTGGGATATTGATCGGAGCAGAGGGCAATAACGGAGCAAGGGAGAGGGAAGTATTTGGCGACAACAATGTCAAGGACCTAAGGCTGGAGGGTACTGTTGTTCGGAATGTAGATTAATTCACATGGACCCAGAATGGCTATGGATGGATAGGAAGCTGGATGTTTGAATAGAGCTTCACGGGATTAATTGGCGGTTCCACTGTTTAAAGCAGTATTCTAGGAGTTGAGGTCACCAGCCATGAGGTTTGGGTTTGGAGTGGAGAAAAAGAGGTCTAGGTAGTTGTGGTTCAGATGGGATATTATAGGTCTTTAGGAAGAGATGATGAATGTTTGAATGTTGTTGATCGAAACCATGATAGCAATTACCTCAATGTTTTTGGCGCTAACTGTAACACGTTGATGAATTTTCCGTCGATGCACGAGAATAGAAATTCCTCTGGACGAAGGCGCACCCGGATTAGTCAGCCTATAGGTCCTATTGACTGTTGTCTTATAAACTGAGTTAAAGCTGTATTCGAAAGAACAGTGGATGAGGATTCTAGTTGGGGGAACGTAGGTGACGGAAACAGAGTTTACGGCAAGTGTTGGGGAGTTACGATTTAGTCTTGAGATGATGATGGTGTATACCCCGGTGCAACATTTAGAACCAGGGGTTTAGATGAAGGTGCAGTCTTAAGAGATTGAGGCATAGTCGCTCTAGTGGCAGGTGTAGGAGGTATAGGATTGTGTGTGAGAGTGGGGAGTAGCTACCAGTTGCCTAGCTGACGTCTCCTGTTACAAGTGGTTTCTCGTAGAAAAAGTCGTTAGAGTCCTGTTCTGCAAACTGAGTAGAACCTTTATAGGAGGGGCAGCCTCTGTAGTTCGCAGGTGTGGTCCCTCCCGAAGCTGCAGCACACGGTTTATTTTCCTACTGCTTCTGAAGACGAATGCAGGCAACTTTGCGCCTATGTATAGAGGAAAGAGCACAGTGGCATCAATCCAAACAAACACACCTGATCTAAAAAATTACTCACATTTCTTTCCTTTTATTCAACATTCAGCTTATAAAATCTATCGATTATATATTTGCACAGTGTGTATATATTCAAAATATCATCGAGTTTGTTAATACTTCATGGATTCTTGTTTTTAGAGCATCATGTATAACTCTAGTCCTGTAGTTTTCCATTTGAACAATCTGTCGGAAATGTTGGAAATTAATGGTTTGATCTGTAACGTTGTGGTGTTTGAACTGTGATTTTATGAATGCTGCACAATGAACATAGGGATATTGTGAAAAAGAATTACTTTTTTCTTTTCATTTTTATATTACCTTTTATATGTTAACTATTTATTTTCCCCAGTCATTCTTTTCCCTATTATTCCTTGGGATTTACTTTTAATTATTTATATTTTTGCCGGTACTCCTTTTTAGCTGGTAAGTTTTAGGACTTACCTTTCTTTATGCCATTTACCTATATATATATACAGAGCTCGTATATCCTGGCCACAGAAGGACACGACCCCTAGCCTAAGTAATAAGCCACGGCTACAAAACTAAACCGTGGAGTGCGGTGAAACATAACTGAAGAGGGCTAGTGTGATCGATATATTAGTCTACAAGTCTCGTATAAACTAGGTGAAGTCCGTAATTGCCCTAATCACAGAAAGAATCAGAATCAGTATATACCATCGTTTTTCGTAGTAGTACAGATCGATTTTTAAATACTTACCATTTTGAGAAGCACCATGGGTTAAACTCCTATCTTGCTGTTTGCTTAGCAACAGTTAAACAATTAGAATATTTTCTCTATTATTGTTTCATAAATATAAACTAATTATAATAAATAAGAAACTAAAATATTTACTGTAAATGTTTTGAACAAATTTGAGGCCTATATATAATATTTTACCGGAGCCTTTTTAATATTGTTTTACGAGTGAAATGTGAAAATATGAAGTTGATTTGCTTAACATTTGTCATATAATTCACTTTAATGTAACCAAACATTTATTGGGTGGTTACTTGACACAGTCACGTGATAGTTTGTGGCGTTGTCAAAATCTGACCAGCTCTACTTATCTGGACGATTTTATCATTATTTGTTGTACAAATGATGGTTGAAAAATTGTATAAACCTTATTCAAGTTTCAACAGAAAATTGCAAAAACAAACACACATATACTTACTTCATCACACACACACACACACGTATACTTACTCTATCACCCACACACACACACACACACACACACACACACACACACACACACACACACACACACACACACACACACACACACACACACACAACACTGGTAAGTTTTAGGACTTAACTTTCTTTATGCCATTTACCTATTTCCTTCTATCTCTACCCCTAGGTCAACCTAATACTTACCAGTTGCCTGTAATGGCATAATGACGTAGGAGAGATGTCGGTCAGTCAGCTGGCTCTTGTAACACCCCTGCATAGATCTCCTTAGAATAAATTCTTAGATTAGTTCAAAACCAATTAGCGGAGTACTTCCCTATGATATCAAAATACTCGGGCTTGGGTGTTTGCTATTTGAGGTGTTTTGTACTTGGAAACCTTTTAGTAAGAAACTGTATGTCTTAAGATTATATCAAAACTAACGACATGTAATTGGAAAATACTAGTTTTTTTTAGTTATGAGGTGGTAAAACATAAATATGTTCAGGCTTTGATTATATATTTTATTTTGCATTTTTTACCCCTTTGGCAACATTTTAAAAACATTTAGAAATGCAATAGATTAATTACCAATATCCTTTCAAATCATATTGATCTTTAATTAAAAATATTTATAATTTTACCTTTAACATACTTTTTAACTGATAATTGTGACCCAACACTTTATATAAGAAAATAAAATAATCTTTACGCTTACATAGGATGATTAAAACACACACACACACACACACACACACCCATATACACACACACACACACACACACACACACACACACACACACACACACACACACACACACACACACAAACACACACACACACACACACACACACACACACACACACACACACACACACACACACACACACACACACACACACACATACACACACACACACACACACACACACACACACACACACACATACACACACACACATACACACACACACACACACACACACACACACATTCACACACACACACACACACACACCCAGAAACACAAAAATACGTTTGTGTGTGTGTGTGTGAATATATATGTATATATATATAAATATATATATATATATATATATATACATATATATATATATATATATATATATATATATTTATATATATATATATACATATATATATATATACATATATATATATATATACATACATATATATACTTGAGTTTGTTTACGACCTTGGAGCATCTTAAGTCTAAATGAAGTAGTAATAGTTTTGATGTGACAATGGTGAACCTAATTATAACTCTTCAAATTATGAGGTCCTAAAACGTGTAATTAGGCACACTATAAATGCAGTCATAAATATAGTTAAACTTTCTCTCCAATTGTCTATAGATCTCTTGCACTCCCTTCCATTTCGGTAATAGCATATTGCCAACTTCGTCATGGTCATTCACTTTCTTTATTTCTGCAGAGGTAAACCGGTCTATATCTGTTTTGGGATATATATCTGTCTATATCTATTCCTTTATCTGTAAAATATCCTTTTGTTTATAAGTATGGTATCAAGGTCTAATAAGACGCGGACTAGGATGAAGACGCTAGTCAGAAGGTTCGGTTCTGTGCTCATGTAAGGCCAACGAAGAATCAATTAAAGTCCGATTTCATCATCTGAACTGAACTCATCAGACATGAATAGGTGTATGGAACATCTGGTGGTTCGGAAGTTTCTACTAATCCTAAGTTATTCTGGAAAAGCAATCGAAACAGTAGTGTCTAATTGGAGCTCGTCTGATCTCAGGAGTTGGCCGGTCACCAGTCCAAGGCTTGCAGTAAAGTCAACAGACTCTTACAGACTCGTATGACCAAGCCCCCTGCACGAGTCAAGTAAAATAAGGCTAGAGAAAGAGAAGTCACTACTTTGAGGTCGGTTTTGTGGAGGCATGATCTTGTACTAGAGACATTGAAAGATAACAATGTTTTGTTTTAATAACTAAATAACCAGCTGAGAATCGTAATGAATCAGATCAGCTGGCTCTTTATAGTCGAAAGGCCAGCAATAAAACGTCACTCTGTACGAAAGTGCTTCATTACTTTATTTCTTCTCATATCCTCTCATTTTGAATTCCATCTCCTCACACGTATCTTGCAGAGCCTTTCTGTAGCCTACACTAATTTTTTGTTGTTGTTCTTCTTTCTTTAAATAACACACATCGCCAACATACTTTATTATAGTTTTCATAACTGTCACTTGTATTGTTTTTTTTACTAGACTTACTACCTAGGTTATGTGTGAACATTCTACAACGAGATACAAGGCTTAGGTCAGCCGTTCTTTCGCAATTCCATCTTTAGATAAATTTCAACTTTAATAAGGCAATAGTTGTCGTAAGGTCTTCCAGTATAACTTGGCACAAACTTACTACTAGTGTTCTAATAAAACCGTTCTAAAGCCTATCTCTTCATACGTGTATCCTATTTCTATTCCTTATACAGCTGATACTCCTAAAAGTCATGTTTGTAAACCTTTTTAAACTGTGTGGTTGGTTTTCCATCCGTGGACGAGACAAACTGAAGAACGTTCCGTGGCACAAGTATGATAGAGATATGAAATAATTGTATAGTGCTTATAGTTTGGAATTATATCTTAATCATTCGACCAACCTTGGGTAGTAGCATTAAATTATGCATCTTTAGATGTGTAAATAGAAAAGATATGAATTTGTCAGTTTATTTATTTTAAGCTTCCTAATGTGTTAGACGGAAATACAAATAATTAAAGGTAGGATGAACGGCTTCTGCACAAAAATTTACTAATATTTAGGTGCTAGCTATACAGGTAATGACACAATATTTCTAGAAGTCTAACGACGTCATTTGTGTTGAATGTCAATATATTTGTTTTCGCAGTGAGTCAGCTGTTTACGATTTATAAAAGGATAAATTTATTACAAAGTATTTATGATTCTCTTCACTGGACTACTGGTGCAGCGTGAGTCTTGTAGATCTCCGTGTAATATGATGTATCTGAAATCTTGGTGTTTTACCACGTTTAAAAGGGTAATATCCGAATGCTGCAATTACCGCGTTATCAATACTCCACTCGTTGCACAGTATATATATATATATATATATATATATATATATATATATATATATATCGTAATATGTATTCTTGTGAATTAAAAAAGAACGTTCTTTATATATATATATATATATATATATATATATATACACATACAAGAACTTTTTTTAAATTTGAATACTTTACAAATTTATTGAATGTTTAAGTGCAAGGCTTTAATTCAAACGTTATTTGAACTAAATATTAAAGTTATTTAGACAAGAAAGATGTGTTTGTGAATTTCATTTGTAACTCATTTTAGTAATTCGATGTTCGCATGGCAAAGTTATCTTGCAGTTCCTGATATATTTTAGATATAATTTTTTTGTAGAAATTAGTTTCGATTTACCCAACAATACTGCACACATTATTAAAATATTGCTAGACAAATGACCAATTTAGTTTCAAACAGTGTGGAGCTGCGTTCATTGAAAGGTTCTTCTCAAGATGGTACGTATTTATCCTTTATCTTAACTAATAAGAATAAACAAGTTATACAGTGAGTGTGGTTTGCTGTGATTAGCTAAACTGCGGTTTTTATCTCATTTATAGACGCATATATCGGGTAGATTATCTCATCTTGGTCAATTGTCGCCGCATTTATCGGTTTAATTCGGTAGTTATACTGGGGATTACTACTTGGGCTTGGAGTCGTGATTGAACTTCTCGCGGTGGGATACCGATGTCTCTTCATGGCTTTAGTTCTCCTTAAGGCTTAAAGTCCAAACGGCTGTGACTAACTTTGTAGCCATTAGAATGGTTGATACGATGACTGTAGTAGCCTTTTCCTAAAGACACTGATTTTGTTTGGCTCACCCGTGCTTTTAAACTCGTTCTAATCTCTGACCTTTAAATACCGGTGTTTTCTATCGGGGTTTCTTCAGATCACCTATACCATTTTTTGTACTACTCCATGAATACTCTTCGAAAAACTATGGCAATACTTTATTTTATACCTTCAACCTCCGTTTTCTCTGGAAGGTGATTTCGTCTTTCTATGTAGGCAACGTTTTACAAATTAGGTGACATTTTGAGTCATATCAGCAATATTTAAAACAATTTTTGAGAATTACATTAGTCAATATTTCCTACAACTGTATTAGATTCATGTAACTTCATATTTATTTATATATAGTATTAGGTTTAAACTCTTGTTCCCATAATTACAAAGTATCCAATTCCTTATTAAATCGGGAAATGGTCTTCATAGAGGCACTCGTTTCTCTAGCCGTCAGCTCTCATGCCTTTTATATCGGTATCACCGCAACACCCCTGTCACGCTCTACTAATTTATTTCCCTGTTCGCCACTCAACATTTACATGCTTTAACTACTTTATATTTTCCCTAGGTTTCGCACAGAGCAAGAGACGTAAAGTGGCAGGACATTGGGCTAAATTTAAGTCGTAATATTTAGTTATTCGGTATTTACACATTTATTTATGGTGCCTATTCTTTGCTGTTCAATAAATATTTTCAGCAACCTAAAGTATACACCATAACCTCTAATAATACCCTTCTTCTTGCCGCGTTCTATGTCGGTCTATCTCTAACGAACAATAACTAGTTTTATAACTCCTGTGCAAAAGTTACTACATTCTCTATTCGCGGTACAAACGTTACGTAGTTTCCGAATCTAAAGGAATTGCACTATAAATCGACCTACCTTCAGTTAATTAACTACGTTTGAACTGTTCACCAAATTGTGTAGTTTAGCGTAGGTATTATTGCAAGAATACTTACATAAGCTCCTGCCAAAGGATACATTGTTGGTATTTCCGTACATTTTCAATTATCTCGCTATAAACTCAAGACTAAACTTAAAGTTAGTTCCATGATAAACGTAGGTATTTGTGGTAAGACAATGACTCTATGTACTGCTGTTATAAACAACAGTTTCAAATAGATAACTTGGAGGACTTTATTCCTTTGCTATTCTAGTTCTAGAAGCTATATGGTTGACATGAAGCTCCTTTCAGGCTTCGAAGTCTTCATTTAGCGTTTTATGGTAGAATCCCTGTCACAGTAAATGGGTATTAAAATAAAATTAGTATAATTAGTTAAAACTAAATACTAAATAATATTAAATAAATATTTAAAGAACAAATTTAGTCGGTTTTTAATGAAATATCGAAGTTATTTCTATCTAACATATTAGATAAATTCTTGTAGTATTGAGTACCATTATTCTTCAGTAATTATTCTTCGGTGTAAAGGAATGGAACCATATTTTTACATTCTACTAACTAAATTCAAAATATGCTATTCAGAAAAATTTTATTGAACCTCGCAGTCAGAGGAACTTTTATTTTGAAAACTTTTATCCTACGACATTCATACACTTTAATTTTTTTACACTCCGAAAATGAGAACGTTTCTTTGGCACTCTGAATCTGGGTATGAGTCGGCTTACGTGTTTGACGCAGATACTCCGCAACTCGTCAGCGCTCCCGCTCAGATAGCGTTCAACTCATTTATGTTATCAGTTGCCCTGTCATTTATAAAGCCTATAAAAAATATTTTGCAATTATACAATGTCTTTAATTAGTAAAAGGAAAATTAAGTTACAGGTCTAGTTTTTCCACGAAACAATTTGTTTTTTCTATATAATATAATTAAGTTTTAAATTATTGTACTCTAGTTATGTATATTTCCGTTTGGTGTGGAATTTCTCAGAACGTATCCGGGGATTAATAAATTTAAAATAAAGATTCAACACTAGTAAGCTATAAAAATCAAACAACAAATAAAATTTACAAACACCAAATAAGCACTTGAAACTTGTAGTTGTGTATAAAAACAAAGACGCTCTAGTTCGTATGGTCCTATTAATAGCTTTTACCAGAACCACTAGCGTTATCGTAGGAAAAGATAAAGTCTGTAGAAATTGACTATAAACTACACAGAATCTCGTGGAATAATTTAGAAATCCCCAACTATAACCGGTTTTGGAGTGGAAAGCCAGAAACGTAAAGCTAGGTTATACTCAAATTCTGAGTCGATGCGACGAAAAAATGTTGCGTAGCAAAGATATTACCTGAAACAGTTATTGCCATTGATGACTTATACCGCCAGGGAAGTGCAAAGATATATTTAAAGTTATTGTTTGAATACAATGCAAACAAAAATAATATTTACCTCAATAATGTACATTAACAACATATGAAATTAATTGGCCTTAAACTGCAAATAAATGTTCACGATAACATTATACAAAAAACAAACTACAATTCGCAGCACAACACAACACAAATAAGACGAAAACCCTAAATACCAGGTATAGAGGTACTGAACTGTTCAGACTAATGTGAATCCCACATTAGAAATACAGTTTTTTAAATAAGATTTAAAGAACACATACTATGTATTTTACTGATTGATATTTTACTTAATACAAAATTGATATAATCCACAGATACATATGCATTTATCATTAGCTTTTATCGAAATATTTACGTATAAATTAAAGAACACATCTCAATCCACTAAAACATAAGAATTTACAAACATACAAACAACCAAATAAATCACAAAAATAGTGAGTTTGTAAAAAAGCAATTCACGGGACAGTTAATTATAATTAAGTACGTTAGCGAATGGTTTAAATCAAATAAAAGTCCAAAATGTAAAGTATACTGATGATCACGGAAAGAGGATTGAGTGGAGTTACTGTAGGAATGGTTGAATTAAGGATGAGGGTATTTTGGAAGAAAAGAAGTTATGGCCATATAGCAGTCGAGGAGGCACGTACAGAGCAGATGTATTATTGCGCTAAATTCGACTCTAAAAAACCTGCTGTTCTAGTTCATTACGATTGTCGGTTGACTCTTCAACTAGAAAAAAACATCTGTATAAATCAACTGTGGCATAAATGAAATCTCTATGAAATCACCTATAGAAGTGTTATTCTAACACGAATAACATTTTTCTTTATTTATAACCTTATGTGCATTTGAATTGCATAGCAACCATTGTTAGAGGTTATTTACAATAATTTTTTTAAACATATTTTAAAATTGTAAATTACCTCTTTCGATATTTTCTATGCAATTGAAATGTACATAGGGTTTTTAATAATTAAATAAAGTCATTTGTGGTATAGTAGTTTCATTTACTTCAATTAGAAAAAACAACACTGAACGCCTTTTCATGTCTCAAATCAAGACCAAGGATCTAAGACATCCAACTTACTCCTACCTGGGTGACTTTCGTATCGCCAATAAAATGCACTTTTTGCCAAAACCCTTAGTACCAGTCTGTAATAGCCACTCAACCTTACTTCAAGCCTAGACGGTGGTGACCATTGTAAAACATCTAGAGCGATGAGGATAATATGAAGTTCCTATATATAACTTATAGAACTACGTACCAGTAATGACGTTACCTAATACATCTAAAAAACCACTCCGTCTACTTCTTCCATTTACATGTTTTGCTATATAAAGAAACACTTAAAAATCTTAAAAATTCGTTCAAACAAGAAAATATTAAAATACAAAGTTGTTTGGTATTGATGAGCTAAAGGTGAACATTGAGAAGTACCATGAGTTAGCAGATCAACAACCATCTGAATCTCTAACATGTTTCCAATGGGAGGTTTAAAACCTCATGACGGTAGGGAAAACATTTTCGTGCTGGATTATTGTTTGATAGAAAGTAAATAGATGGTAAAAAAAATTCCAACTTAATTGCTTGTAGCATCGAGGTGACATAAAGATTGCAAAAGTTATATTCTCAAAATGATCAATTATTATTGTTTTTAAATCTATTTATTTTGGAAACATAACTTCTACTTACGTATATACCACTAATGTAAGAAACTAATTTACTTAATATAGAATAATATAACAAATGAGTGTTTTTCAAACAATGTAGTCTGAAATATTAAAAAACGATATTAATAATTCTTTCTTGATAACAGGTTATTCTGTAAAACAGATGCTTCAAGACAAAAGGTTCATAATTTTTTTTAAAACTAGGTCTATCCAAACTTGTCTATCCAAAATTGTCATGATAATTTATAATGCGTAGTTGGAAACGTTTATCAGAATTTAGATAGTTAGAAACAATAAATTTGGGGTTTTAAGTGCACTCGTTTTAGGTTAAGAGAGAAGTACAAAAACACTCAATTTTGTTTATAAAGTATACCAATTTTCTTCGACAAATTTTGTATTAAAAATGAATACACAGAAAACCACATACGCTAAAGATTATTAAAATGTAGGGCCTCTGCCGTTATCTTATTACATTTACAAAACTTCCCAGATAAGATTATAACAAAGACGTGACCGACAAATGTACAGTTTTGTTTATGTGAGCTGTTGTGAGATCACTTTTAAAGTCCCTATATGTTTTTAGTTATTTTTTGTACAAGCATTATAACTACATTATGTTAAAAACAGGAATATTTTGTATACAGTTTATAGAAAATGTTTGAATATACAGTTTCTATGTGTCGTGTTTTTCATAACAATATTCGAATACATTTATATACATCACATATAGGCTTACGTATGTGTGAAAGAGAGTGATTCAGTATGTGTAATTGTCTGTGTAGAAAATACTCTGAAAAATAAATAATTTTATTTTAAGAGAAAGAAGTAAGAAAGTAATCCAAAAATATAATAATTAGATGGATTTTAATCACGTTTTAAAGTGTACAGCGAAGGTCTATGTGTTTTATCGAATATAGCCTCAATTATTTCTTACAATTTATTTACTACACAATAACAATAAAAAGATATTCTTTGGTAATTTGTTATTTGTGGCTGTAATTTAAAACCTTTCATAATCAAAGAGAAAAAACTCCTACTTATTTACTGCTACTTATTTCGTTCTTTAATAATCATTTTCCTATTAAGCACATTGTTAAAAAGCTGCGAAGCAAATACAATACTTTTTTATTGAAACTTTGTAGACCTGAGTTTAGTGCAAGATTTAAAAGCTTCTTACGATACTGTTATTCAAACCTTTATCAGAACGAGTAAGTTATAAAGTGATTATTTGTATATGTTTCAATGAATCATGAAACAAATATTTGCATTTACAACTCATTGGGCAATTCAGTCATAATGGTTATGACTCCAAATATTCTAATATTGAAGAGTGTTTTTTCGTATTTTATACTAAATATTTCGTTGTTTTAACTGAACTAATAAGTAACGTAACAGTTTTGCAAGAGCAGAAACAGACAAAAATTAGAGCCACTCATAAATAAGTACCTCTTAGGGATATCAGGAAGGTAGAGGATTTGATTGTTTTAAAACAGAATTTACTCATACGGATAAATTTATTTATACTATTGATAGGTTCTTATTACTGTAAATACTGCATCAATTACAACTTTCCAGAAAGGAATGAATATTAGTAATGTAATGCATTATTCCTGAACAATAGTTGATTTAAAATGGTATTGCTTAACACAAAACAGACAAATATATAACTCAAAGAAAGGTGATTCTAGCAATTTGCCTTTGATAGTGAAAGTTGTAACGTATATCGACGTAAAGTACAGTATTAATCCCTTTATTAGTGATATTTCAAACGAAACAGTGACATTCAATTTATTCTACTGAAACCGTTTATTTTAAAAGACCCGATTGGGAGATAATTCCGATTAAACTTTACAGTAAAGTATTTAATATAGGTCACTATAACAACCGTACGTTCCACGTTAGAAAAACAAAGAAAAAGTGTCATATTTTAGTTAATTAAAAACTCTTGTTTCAAAAATTTAAAATAGTACCAATAAAAATAGTTATGCTTGAATTTCGACCTTTGACTCCTTATGTAAAATATATGTTTGTTTTGAACGTTTAGTGAACTAGTCCAGAAAGGCTTTTTTTAGTATTTACATGATAATTCCGCACTAAACTACGTCTCGTCCGAAAAACATCTACACAGACTTGTAACGTGATACTATTACAACTTCATTTAGCAATTTGCAGTCACCTGTTCTGCTTGAATGTATCTAATTCAAGATAAAAGAAGATAGGTGGTTATGGTCTGGGAAGAAAGAGACATTTACACTGCACTTTTATTAAAAAGCGTCCTGCAGCTTACATTAGTTACCTGTTGCACCCACCACCAACAACCAGTTTTTCTACGTAGTATTAGCAAGGAAGTGACAAAATTAGGTGCAATGTTCTGTTTTAGTTAACTATAGATACTCAATCAAATGTTTGGTTTTTTTTAAATAAGTTTTTTTTTCAAAATATTCAGGTATTATAGTTTTAAAAATTAAATTAATTTCAAAATATAGGTAATTTTTTTTAATTACCCTATATTCCGTTTTCATGGAAATTTCAGTAAGTTTGTAGGTGTTTGATGATGCTAACTGTCTCAGTGATATGTACCTCAAGGTATTTCAAATATTCATAAAAAAGGGCTATTCTTTAGTGGTCATAATAACGCTATTGAGCTCTGTGCATATTTTTGTACATAAACGGTCTTCTATGCATGGCAGAAAAAAAACAACAAGAATTTTTATTAAAATTTAATATGTTATAGTGGCGAGAAAAGTATTATGCAAGTAAAGGTAAATTGGACAAGGGACAATATCAAATTGAAATAGTCAACAACAAAATCATGTGTGGTTATTGGCATAAAACCACAGCCGAGATTATTTTAGTAACTCCCTCGATATTGTAGTAGTTCACAGTAAAATTATTAACATTGGTTTATCCTAATACTTGAATAATGTTAGTTTGAAAAGTGTAAACATGTCGCCAACAGAAGACTGTGCCGGTATAAATAGAGAAGCGCATGAAGGCTGATGGACGCTCAGATTTTAATCAGATATGGGCTGCTACCGTACAACCATATAAAATAATAATTTATAAATACTTTTGATAAACAAGAAAATGTAAAATAAAGGTATATTATTTAAATTTTTCAGAAACGATGAGTACACGTTTCTTTAAGGATTAAATTCTGTCAAAAATATTAAATATAATACGATATTATTGAAATAATAAATAAATAATTGTATAATATAAATCGGTAAATCAATTATTTGAGTAGCTTAACATATAATAGAATTTAGCAAAAAGTAATGTGTACGTAAACAGTGGGTTTCGCTCATAGAATTAGACAATATCAATTAGTCACAATTTCACAATTAAGCATAGCTAACAGCTACATACCGGTATCTCTCACTGGTGCTAGCAGCAAAGTTTTATAAAGGCAGCAAAACTATGTCTTATCAGTGATAACTGGTGATATGAAGTGCACCCCTGTTGTTGAAATGGAGGCTTAAAGTGAGACTGAAGTGCTACAAATACGCAGGGAGACCTCAGACCTAAATATCTGAGAACGATTTAACGAACAAACAAATCTTAAAATCGGTACACCCACAGATAGACTAAATACCCGGTGAACACTACTTGTCTTTTACCAGGATCTTTATGAAAAGTATGGAGTCACTCCTAGAGAATCGGGTCCACTTTCTGTTAATCAACACTGCTTCTAAGATATCCCTGATCCGGAGCTCCTCCTGCCAGACCATCACTTGAAAAAGCATACATTCTCGGATCGGTTGCTTAAAAATGAAGTCCTAAGAACTGTCAATTGAAAATACCCTGAACCAGAATTACTCCAAATTTACACTGATGAATCACCCATGCCGAGACCAGGCGAAACAGATGCTGCATACTGCTTCAAATATTTTGAAAATCTTATCTGTAGTCATAGCCCCCTTTACCAACTGCGACGGTATATTAGCAGGCTCATATGCTGCAGAAATTAAACTTCAGTACCTGACTGTTTCGGTTAAGGTGTGTTTTAATAATCCTGATCCTCTATGGGAACTTACAGACTGACTACAGTAGAACCATAGACTATAGAAGGAGACTAAATGCTCTTATAAATCCCCGTTGGGTACCTATTTTCCAGTGGAAACCGAGCCGTGTAAACGTCACTGGCAATGAAAACGCTGACCTATTAGCGAAGCAGAGAGCAACCCTCCTATAGCCTGAGCCTCTAAGCTCACGATAGTCATCAAAGCCTCTAATAAAGATTTCCACCAAAAATGGGATTCCGTTCGATAATTCAGCAGGAAGTCTATGTCAAAGTCTTGTGTACAGGAGACCAATTGACCATAACTTGTGCTACCTGTTTGTCTTAAAGCACTCAAATTGAAGACAGGTCATTAGTACCTTCACCGCATCCATGTGGTACCAACCCCGGAGGGTCTGTCGTGGGGACAAGAAGTTATTAATGCTGTACACATTCAAGATTGTACAGCCCAGAAAGTTAAAGACAACGAATGTCAGAAAATTTAATACGAACTGTATTAGAAACAAATAAAAAGAAAAGGGTCTAAAAGAAATTATTTAGTAATATTAAATAATTGAAGGTTTTTTTAAAAATTTACTCATGTCACCATTTCATTTCCATAGTTTATGCAATATATTGTAACAAATTTTAAAGTAACAAAGTCATAATTTTTGTTTAAATAAATTAATTTAAGCCTAGACGACTGGCGTTAATATCCGTTACATCAGAGCTCGCGCAGGGTAATTTTTTACCCCAACTAGTTTTTAGCTCATCATTGGTGACATAGTTGATGTTATAAATAAATAAATTATCGAAACATATTTTGTTATAATATAAAATGTATGAGCAAACACATACAATATAATTTCCTTAACAATGTCTTAACAAACACCTTTCTTCTAAAATTATAAAACTTGTAGTTTTTCCAACTTCTAACATGATATAAATGTAATAGGATATTGTTACTTATGGATACTCTTATTAGCGTTACCATTGGAAATTCATTAAAAATCCTAACTAGAATATTGAAAGACTTTTTTTTAATAATTCTTGGGACATACTTCAGCACTAAATAATGCTCAACAGTTCACAGTTGCCTGTAGAAACAGGTAATGTAGAGTAGGTTCATATTTTTCACCCAGTCTATTTGATTGTTTCATTGTTAAGCTGGTCTAAGTCACGATGTAAGTATTGTCGAGCATCGACAATATGTATGTATTGTCAAGTGTACAGCATACGACTGGAACGACAATAATTCACCCTCCATATTAAACCCTTACATTTAAAAAAACACCAACAGATGCAATTATATACGATAGGCAAAAGAAATATAATGGGCGGAATGGGTAGGCCGTGGCACCGTGTGTGCGTGTGTGTGTGTGTGTGTGTGTGTGTGTGTGTGTGTGTGTGTGTGTGTGTGTGTGTGTGTGTGTGTGTGTGTGTGTGTGTGTTTGTGTATGTGTGCGTATTTATAGGGGTCAAATATTTAAATAAATCATTTAAAATACTAAGAAAGTTATTACCTTTTATACAAAAGTTGCACATTTGTATATATTTATACCGCAATAATAAGCCAATAGTTGTAATGTTGCTAAGCAAAATACGACAAATTTAAATTTAAAACGTGTAGAAGTTAATGGCGTGGCTTCTCAAAATGGTTTACATTTAAAACTTTTACGTATCTTTTGAAGCTGTTTAATGATTGTGGCTACATTGTGATAGACCAACTACAGACTTTATCACGTTTATACAAGAGTTGTAGAATAGATAATGGTCGCACTAGGCCTGCTTGGTCAATGGTCGCCGCACTAAGCGGTTTATTCCTGTAACTGGCTTTGGTCTTATAACTGGGGCTTAAAGTCGTGGCTTGAACGTGTATACAGTATCATCGACTTCTCAGGTAGGGACATACTCAAGGTCCTATTCCGATCTTAAGTCTCCTTAAACGATTCGGGCTAGTTTCGTAATCTTTCATGATGATACAATAGAGATAACAGTTCTTGCAGATATAATTATGGGAAAAGTTTTTGCCATAAATAGGAAACCGAAAATAAATTATATTACATATCAAAGAAAAAAATAGGACCTTTTTCCGTAATTGTTAATGTAATTTTTTCTTATATTGTAACGGATGTTATAAAATGAAACTAGCAGAGTGGCGCATTTTGTGTAACGGTATATATTTAAACAAATTGGACTTTATTTAGTTATAACTCTTAAAACATTTAACATTCACTTCTGGCTTACAGTTCAGGCGTAACCAAACGTCTGTCTGTAACGCAATAGAAGCTTCAACTCCGTTACATTAAAATATTTCAAATTACCAAGTTAAATCATTAAAATTAGCAGAATATTCTTGAATTAATTCTTAAGGTTTATTTATTTGAAATGCAAGGAATTGTGCGCTGGTAAAATAATGACTCTTTTAAATTCAATTAAAGCAAATTATAAACTTTTATTTTAAGATGGACAGATAAAATAAATTAAAATCATGACACATAAATATTTTAACACTCAGTTACGGATTATGGAACATTTTTAATTTTACTTATAAATTTTTAAGGATAGCAATCCTTCAATTAATTAATTAATCAATGGCGGAAAATGAACATATATTCGAGTTTACTTGCCTTTCTTGTATAATCAAATTTAATAATTTAATGTGAACATATTGGCACCAAAAGATGCGTAATTATAATTATTCTTTTTAATTAAAAAGTTCAATGTTCATTATTTAGAAATTCTGCTGCGAAACGTTTTAAATTTTGAAATTAAGTTTTAAAAGTCTTAAATCGCCCACTTAGCTGTGTTAACTTGTCGCAACTTCCCTTCCTCCTCGTGGAAATCTCGGTAAAGCCTGGCCTCATCTTCGTGAATAAGCATCGGGAGAAGCCCTCAAAAGTCTGCAACCCATCTTGTATCTGGTATCGTATGCCGTGTTCTATGCCATGATTAAAAGAAAATAATACTTTATATTATCTAAAATAAAAAGAAACTAAATACATCTTCTTGCTATTTGGAGACGTCCTTTCCCTGTTACATCCTGGCCAAATGAGAGAGATAAATTAATTGCGAGCAACTTTCCTACCTATCGCGCATCAGCCGGGGCGCATCCCTAGCTTGACAACTTGTTTTAAGTTTTTCTCGCTAGATGTCACTATCAGCCAGAGATCTCATTAAAAATATTTATCATACATAACAATTTTTTTTTACATAGTTATACATTATTACAATTTTGAATCTATTCTCGTTTGTTTTCTGAAATTTGCTATTTTAATATGTAACACCGTCTAAAGTGTGTTACATATTTTTCCCCCCTTTTGAAAAAAAAAAAAATTGTGTGTTTTCACTTTCCCTTTTAATTATTTTTATTAAATGTAACGATTTACGAACAACTCTTAAGTTAACAATCAAATTATTTTCTTTGGGAAAACATATCATAAACCTATTTGATTCTATTATTAGAACAAACTTAACTCGACATGAAGCATAACATAAACAATATTAATTCTTGCATTTAATCCTTTCCAAACAAAAAATAATAAGATTTTTAAATAAACCTATATTCAATCTTCCTTTTATATTCATAAAAGATTTTATATTGACACATACTCTTTATACCATTACATAATGTTCTATAATTGTTTAATTACTTTTATCTTTAATTTACTCTGTTAAAAAAAAAATGTGTCTTTTAATTTCAATTTAAATATCATAACTTGTTACATTATTTATTAATCCTTTAATTTACATGGTTAAGTTTTAAAATAATTACATACACTTATCAGTTGCTTGAAATCTTAACTTCTTTATAAACTTTTCATTTCTCAAATTTTATAATTATATATTTACATCTCTTCAAATTTTTTAAAACTCATTACTATATTTCTTATACATTTTTACTCACAATTAAATTTTTCTTCAAATTATTTCTCATTAAAATTCTTCAAATCATTTATTAATTAAATTTTCTTCAAAATTGTCTCTTTTTGTGTCAACAAACCTAACCTACTAGCTGTATTTATCGCAGTCCACTACCTGGGATCTGCAAACTGCTTACTCCCTGTAAGCCACAAATTACCACATTTAAACGACGCTATATATATATTTTCAAAAATTCTCTCTCTCTATTTACCACTAAAAATGTACCATTGCCTAATAACCTCTCTTTGTTATTCTTACAATACTCGTACATCTTAAAACCATTGGATTTCAAATCCCACACTTTGAATCCAAATACTTTTTTCTTAAATCAAATCCCATACTTTGATTTAAAAACCATACAGCCAGTTGTTGACTTAAAAAGGACTTTATTCAATTCATCATTCTTAAATTTTCTTTCAAACATTATTATGACAATTTGATATTAAAATTCGTTTAAACTCTTGCATTAATAAAATAAGAATTAAATCAAACAGAAATTAGGATTGTACTTTCACATGCAATTTTTGGTCAAGTGTTTTAGTCTCTTCGTGTAGTATTATGTATTTTGAGATTTTGTCGGTGTCTACCTCGTGTATAAGTAAGATTGCATGCCGTTTGGGCCCTTTGACACACAATATGCAAAGTGTCGTCATGAGTTTCTAAAATTGCATATCAAGGCACTTACCACTTCCTTGTTAATCAATTACCATTTTAAAAATGAAAAAAGGCTTTAAATTTCTTCCAACAATAACTTTTCTAAATTTTAACTATTTTTGAAGTTATAAATTTGCTTGTAAACCTTACACAACTTATACATATATTTAATTTTATTAAACATTGTTTTAAATCCATTTACAAAAAAAATTTCTTATTATTATTATAATTCATCAGTACTATTACTCTTGTTAAATTGTTTATCAGACAGTATTACATTTACTTTCAAATTATTTTAATATTAAATCATTTTGATTCTGCAATTCATACAAGTTTGATAACCTCTTTTATCGTCTGGTAAATTGATTTACTCCAGACGTTCAGAAAACAAACGGAAAGTTGATGGCATAGCAAAGCAAAGCAAACTCGAAATATTTAAACAGGCTCGCAGCTGTGTAAACACTGGTATTCTACAATTAGCTTTCAAGGACATGCACAAACTTTTAAAACTCTAAACTTACTACGCACAGACCTGACTCATACTTTAAACAATTATTCTCATGGCCTTGAAACTCTACACTATACAAGTAAAAACTGGTTATAACTGGTTTTCTCCCCTATCTTTACCAAACTGCTTACACAAGCTACCTGCTACATCCTTTTACTTTCAATTTATAAATTTTACAAATTTTACAAACTTACACTGTGAAATTTACCTTTTGAATATATTTAATGAAATCGATCATTTTCAACCATTTTTAAATTTTCCTTCTGCCAACGCACAAATTTACATTTCAAATTTTATAGAGCAGAGTTGCGCATTATGTAACGGATGTTATAAAATGAAACTAGCAGAGTGGCGCATTTTGTGTAACGGTATATATTTAAACAAATTGGACTTTATTTAGTTATAACTCTTAAAACATTTAACATTCACTTCTGGCTTACAGTTCAGGCGTAACCAAACGTCTGTCTGTAACGCAATAGAAGCTACAACTCCGTTACATTAAAATATTTCAAATTACCAAGTTAAATCATTAAAATTAGCAGAATATTCTTGAATTAATTCTTAAGGTTTATTTATTTGAAATGCAAGGAATTGTGCGTTGGTAAAATAATGACTCTTTTAAATTCAATTAAAGCAAATTATAAACTTTTATTTTAAGATGGACAGATAAAATAAATTAAAATCATGACACATAAATATTTTAACACTCAGTTACGGATTATGGAACATTTTTAATTTTACTTATAAATTTTTAAGGATAGCAATCCTTCAATTAATTAATTAATCAATGGCTGAAAATGAACATATATTCGAGTTTACTTGCCTTTCTTGTATAATCAAATTTAATAATTTAATGTGAACATATTGGCACCAAGAGATGCGTAATTATAATTATGCTTTTTAATTAAAACGTTCACTGTTCATTATTTAGAAATTCTGCTGCGAAACGTTTTAAATTTTGAAATTAAGTTTTAAAAGTCTTAAATCGCCCACTTAGCTGTGTTAAATTGTCGCAACTTCCCTTCCTCCTCGTGGAAATCTCGGTAAAGCCTGGCCTCATCTTCGTGAATAAGCATCGGGAGAAGCCCTCAAAAGTCTGCAACCCATCTTGTATCTGGTATCGTATGCCGTGTTCTATGCCATGATTAAAAGAAAATAATACTTTATATTAATTAAAATAAAAAGAAACTAAATACATCTTCTTGCTATTTGGAGACGTCCTTTCCCTGTTACATCCTGGCCAAATGAGAGAGATAAAGTAATTGCGAGCAACTTTCCTACCTATCGCGCATCAGCCGGGGCGCATCCCTAGCTTGACAACTTGTTTTAAGTTTTTCTCGCTAGATGTCACTATCAGCCAGAGATCTCATTAAAAATATTTATCATACATAACAATTATTTTTTTACATAGTTATACATTATTACAATTTTGAATCTATTCTCGTTTGTTTTCTGAAATTTGCTATTTTAATATGTAACACCGTCTAAAGTGTGTTACAATATCGTAAAACTATATACTGCAGCAATTGATGTACTATGTTGAAACTGGTTTACCATATTGGGTTTTACCTTGTAGAAAGAGATGTTTTAAAAATGTTTTTCAGGTAAGAGAATTTATTCTGGTATGCGAATTCAAAATATAATACCACAATATACACTGCATACAAGTAGAAGTATAGTTTAGCGTAAGCGATTAAAACGACTAGACCTAGATTCGTAAAATTTCATGAAGATATGACAAGTATACAGGTAGATATGACAGGTAGACAAGTAAATATGGAATGGTCTTGCTGTAACCGAATACCATAATGAAATATGAGAAAATGCTCTTTACTCCATACCGTATAAAAGAGATAGGATATTTCGTAGACCTTTACATTTTCTTGTTTTAGGGGTATACAGAATACCTTTACTTTCATATAAACATATGTTAATCTAAAAGAAACAAGTAACTGAAGGTTTACTGTTTAATCATTGCAAAGACATTATAGTGCCGTTAGATTTGTCACTAAAACAACCCTTTATAATATCAGTACTTATCAATAATTTTGGAAAGAAACCAAATTGAAAGAAAGGAAAGTAAATAAATAGTATTTTGATTTTTTATATGTGATCACTATATACTCGTAAAATATTGTAAAATGAAACTCATATGCAATTAGTTTTTAATTTTTTTATGATGAAATTAAATTTATAAAATATGAATATTTTTAAAAAACAAAAATTTTCGCTGCAAATTATTCCCCCTCTTTACAAAAAGCCACTTAAAGCAGGAACAATGATGGTTTAGAAAAAGTATTTACATTTTTAACTCAGGTTTTTAAAACGTTTTGGGCTTTTCTTTGAATTTGTAATTAAAAACTCATTTATAGTGTATTAAATTGACTTGTACTTAAGTTAATGCAAAACTGACTAATACTAATACTGAATAGATGCTAAACAGTATTTACGATTTCAACTCAAGCTATTAAAACGTTTATGGCTTTACTTTGAGCTTTTAATTAAAAGCTCATATATAATGTAATTAACCTGACTTGTACTTAGGTTTGGGAATTAGTTTATGGTGAAGCCAAGAACAATTATCTGACCATTTAAATATTAAGGCGGCTAAATGATAAATCTAGAAAAACAAAGCAGGAACAATGATGGTTAGAATAAATGCAAAACAGTATTTACGATTTCAACTCAAGCTATTAAAAGGTTTATGGCTTTACTTTCAGCTTTTAAATAAAAGCTCATATATAATATAATTAACCTGACGTGTACTTAGGTTTTGGAATTAGTTTATGGTGAAGCCAAGAACAATTATTTGACCATTTAAATATTAAGGCGGCTAAATGATAAATCTAGAAAAACAAAGCAGGAACAATGATGGTTAGAATAAATGCAAAACAGTATTTACGATTTCAACTCAAGCTATTAAAACGTTTATGGCTTTACTTTGAGCTTTTAATTAAAAGCTCATATATATTGTAATTAAACTGACTTGTATTTAGGTTTGGGAATTAGTTTATGGTGAAGCCAAAAACAATTGATTGACCATTTAATTGTTAAGGCGGCTAAATGATAAATCTGCAAAACCTTTAGTAGGTCGGGTCGTGTAAAAAACAAACTATTAAGGCCCTAAACCCGACCTGAATTTGGTTTAGAACTCAGTTTTGCACTGTTTTATATACTACTGACAATATTGCACTAGTAATTACTCTGCATTATTACTAGTTAATACTCCTTACTTTATCAGTGCTTCCATATTGTCCTACAGTCCGGCTTTTTACGAGAAGCCGGTAGAGGATTAGTTGGATATAGGTGGCCTGGATCCCACACTCACACTAGCTTTCCTCACGGGATACTACCGTCGTCAGGCTTTACACGTTCATAGAGGTGTCCAATACAAAAGTACATCATTTTAATTTAAATCTAGTTCTCATTGAAGTTATCATTTGTCCAGGAAACCTAATTATTTCAGTGATATTTCTATACTGTAGTCAATGCTTTGAATATAAAACTTTAATTGTTATGCAGATCCACATCAATAACTTTATAAATATTTACATGCTCAAAACAATACGATGCAGTTATTGCTATCTAACTATTTTAATACTTATACATTTAATAGAACGTAGTCTTATTTACTCCTAATGCTACAAGCTTTAAGCATATTTGCAGAACTAAATATTTACAAGAAAAGATCACTTTGAGGCCCCGATGACAAATATAATTTATTCCTTTTAGGCCTATATAGTTTTACAATTCAAATCTCTGATCTAGCAACATATATCTCATTGTAAATACTTCAAAACTCATAACTTTTCCCACTTTTTTCTCATTGTAGACAATTAAAGCAAATGGTAGTCACACATATGAAATTTTGATGGTTTTTCTAGAAAGGAAAAAAAGGTTATGCATACAACTAAACTTAATTCAAAATCAAATCTTTTTTAATTGTTTTTTATAGAGTATAGTTTTTTCCGAACGTAGGATGATTTTCAGTCAGTTAGCCGATTAGACACAAACATGAAACATAATTATTAATAAGTATGGAATAACTAATTAGATGGACAGGGAAAATGGAAAACAAAATAAAATCACATTTCACAAGTAGACACGTTTGCAACATCAATCTTACGTGCTTTGAACGTATATGGTGTAAGCGTAAAGTGATATTGTTGAAAACACTAATGAACAGTGAAAATGTCTGGAATGAGTGTTAAGAAAAGCATTTCCAGTGGCCACCAAAGTTTATATTATAATTATTGTCTTCATGTAAATTACGAGTGTTAAGATTTAGGCCTATAGAACACTCGTTTCCTAGAACAACATTTTCTAATATATATTCCCCCTACACTGCTATCGGGTTTAACGGTTGTTACAACTTGACTTGTAACATATTGTCCTATTGAAATTTCTTTCGAAGATTTTTGCTCGTTTTTTTTTTGCTGATGCTTGAAAAAGTCCCTTAAGGTGCAATATTGTGATATTTTTTTAACGCTATAATTGTTTTTACCCTTCAAAATGTTGTTACGAACTTGAATAACAGCTCTAGCCCCTCCGATCGTAAGTTGCTCTTAAACGGCACTCGAAATAAACAAACATACGTTATATATGAATATAAATATATAAATATATATATATATATATATATATATATATATATATATATATATATATATATATATTATATATAAACTATATAAATATGAATAAAATTTAACTATATACCCATAATTGATAACATTATAGAAGTTATTATAATATATTATTGGATAAAGACAGATAGACAGATAAATAGATAAATATATATATATATATATATATATATGTGTGTATACACACATATATATATATATATATATATATATATATATATGTATATATATATATATATATATATATATATATATATATATATATATATATATATATATATATATAGATAGATAGATATAGATATAGATAGATAGAGAAAGTGAGAGAGAGAGAGAAAAAAAGAGAGAGAGAGCGAGAGAGAGAGAAAGAGAGATGGGTCTTACACGTTTGGTAGGGTATTAGGGCAAGAACCAGGATATAATAACAGTAGCTTTACAAAATGTTTCGTAGTTCCCAATAAAGTTTTAAGGGGAAATTAAATAGTACTTCAAATAAGATATTGATATTTGAATTGAATAAAATTGATATACGTGAAGCTGTACGAAGTGTGTGGTAATATTTTCAATTAGTTTGGAAAATGACAAGTGCATCTGGTTTATTATAGGGGTCACTAGAACCTGATTTTCACTAACGGTTTTGAAACTTATGGATAACTAAATAACTTATGTTTAATCGCAATTCCTAATCAGCAGTTAAGTAATTATTCCTTTAAAAGATAATTAAAATTTTAATGGAATAATACAGTGAACATTTAGGCTGTATAGTGGTGTGGATTTGTGTCTGTGTGTGTGTGTGTGTGTGTGTGTGTGTGTGTGTGTGTGTGTGTGTGTGTGTGTGTTGTGTGTGTGTGTGTGTGTGTGTGTGTGTGTGTGTGTGTTGAATGTATTTCTATATAAGTCTGTAAGCACAGTGGTTTCGATGTTTGATATTTATTTTCTCCTTCTTTTTCTTCATATGACACTCGCATCTTAGTTTTTATCATATAGGTTCATACCTAGATATTTATCATTGTTTTCATAAGTGATGATTATTCCGTAACATCCAATAGCGGAGGATCTTTCAGTAGCCCCTTTATCAAGTTGATGTGGACTGAGTTTAATAAATTTAGTTTGATTTTCCATTTATCAGTCTATTCTAGTAGTTGGTTTGTTGCTCTCTCGCCAGTCAATAATAAGGTTAGTTGCTGTCTTTGCCAGTTAATAATAAAGCAGTGCTATTTGCAAACATTTACACAGTACACTACCTTGGAGTACTCCCACATTGTTATTTCCATCTTTTCGGAAGTACTTGCCTTCTTGTTTGATCATGAAGGTTTTTCCTGTGAGATGTTAACAATGGACCAAACGTCTTTGGGGGCTTCATATTTAAGTTTTGCATCAGGCCTTCATGCCACACCTTATGAAATATTCTTGGGCCACATCAAGAAATAGTGCAGTGGAAATCTGAATATTTTATAAGGCTTGTTCTATTATATCCCTTATTAAATGGACTTGATTTATAGTAGAATGTTTCTCTACGAATCTAATATAATACTCTGGAATCGGATCTTTTTAATAGGAGCTTATCGATTAGCTTGGAGGTTGCAGGAGGTATCTATATTGGTATATATGACCTAATATCATTTTTGGTGATTTGCCTGGTATTGGTAAGGATATCTAGCACATGTTTCATACTAAATGCTTTCTTTAGTGATATACGAGTAATTGGTCTGTGATGATTTATTATATGGATCAGTTTGTATAATCACCACAAATCTTTCAAATTTTTTGCTAAGTTGCTCTTTCGTCATCAGTTTGACATTTAGTGGAAAGTAGCAATATCGGTCTGTATAATTTAATATAATTACTGACAATTTTCTTGGTTTCGGTAACATTAAAGCTACTGCTAACGTTTAAATATCTGTGATATGTTTGAGTCTGAATACTGGATTATACAGATATGTAAACATGACTACATGACTACTCATTTTCTTAGGAGCTCTTCTGCATTTGCCCTGGGATAAAATTAAATCCTTGAGTTTTTCTTTTAATTAATATGTATCCTAATTCATTGTTTCACTTCATTTATAGTTTCCATTGGTATTTATTCTGATGTTATATTGATACTAACACCATATTAATAATTGTTAATCGTTACATTTTGCTGGAATATTTTTCCTAAGCGTTAATGAAATAAGTCCGCTTTTTCCATTTCACTACTTCTAGAACATCCATTGTCTTTCATGACTGGAGGTTCTAAAGTAATTGGCCTGTATAATTCTGGCGGCTCTCCAAACAGAATAAATTGTTTTCTTCGTTGCGTTCATATTATCTAAATAAATGTTTACAGAACCCTCTTTTAGTTTAACAATTTGCGGTTTTTATTTTTGGACTATTTTTGTTGAAGTTGGTTTTGTCAACTGGATCTCAGGACTACTGCCTTTTTTGTATTAGTAGTTACCTTATTTTTATTGAGTAGTAGTTTTCTTTAATGATATAGCTATTCTGTCTGATTTTTTTTATTTTAGCAGTTTGTATATTCAACATAAATCTTCCACATTCTTTGTCAAGTAGCTCTTTGATATTCATTGGACATTTTGTTCAATTTTACCTTGTAACACCTGTGTGAAACTATCTCATTCTGTGTTTTTGTTCAAAGAATATAGTCGAATCTCTTTCTCGATGGATTTTTAAGTCAACGTTAATATCACTGTTGAATGATCTAAGTTCTAATCCAAATCTTCTTCAATATCTATGCGATATGAGGACGACAGTTTACTGTTTCCACTATCAGTTTTAAATCATATATAATTCCGATATTATTTAGGATTTTTTAAAATAAAAATACCTTACATTTATGCATCGTTACTAAACCAATTATTAAAATGTTGCTAATAAATTGACAAATTTAGATTGAAACACGTTGGTTCTGAGTTCAATTTAAGTTTGGTTCTCAAAATGGTGAGTACTTATCTTTTATCCTAACTATTAGGAATAAACCAGTTATAAAGCGATTTTAGCTTGCAGTGATTAGACCAAATGCGTACCTTTATCATGTTTGTACGAGGCTTGAAGACTTAGATGTCGGTGAGACTAGCTATGCTTGGTCAATGGTCGCTACTGTGTATGGTTTAGATCTGTAGCTGAGGCTTATTACTTGGGCTTGGAGGCGTGGCTTGAATTTGTGCACAGTATCATCGGCTTCTCAGGTCTGGATATACAAGGTATTGCCATTGCCTTTAGGTCTGCCTAAGCTTCTAGTCCAAACTGCTGTTACCAGCTAGCAAGCACCAAAACTTTCCATGGTAAACTCACTGCATTGTCAACTTATATTGTCGTTGTAAGTTGTAATGCATTCAACTATAAGTTTAAAGCAATTATAATGTGTCTTTGTAAATGTGTTTAAAGTTTATTAATCTAAGACGTCTTGAATATTATCTCGACTCAGTTATCCCTCCTAATGTTTTGTCTTTTCCTTGATATAAAAATTATTTAAAACGTTTTACAAAATCTGTATTATTTTCCTTAAAATCCTATTTTCTTCTTAACGTAATCCACTTTTAGGATAACACAATTATTTAAAACGATTCATCAAATCCCTATTACCTGCCTTAAATCCATATGTTATATTTAACGCATTCCACAATGTAATATTATAGTTGCTTCTTCTTTCTTTTAAGGTCTAGTAAACCTTGCCTCTTTCTTCTACTCAATTACAAGTTATACAATTTCGTATACCACTAGGAGGAGTCATCATAAAATCTGTTATAGCTGTAGCAAAAGTTCCGTTGCAAATAAACTAACAATCTCTCCTTTTATACATTTTGTTTAGGTTATGCCGAAATTTCCCAATATCGTTACTCTTGACTTTCTTTCCAAGATTTAACTTCAAATGACTGCGTACCGGGAAGGTACGTAATAGGGTACCGGTTTACCCAATAGGAGAGAATATAAGAAATCTCATTTAGAGAGCTTATTACGTCATTAATTTTTACTCTTTTGTTCACTCTGTGACTTACGGGATGAGTCAAAAAAGGTTTGCACGATAGGCACTATCTCTATACACTCTACTTCTAGCTGGGGCTCTGTGTAACTTAGCTGTGACTAGCAGTAGCTTGTTTAATACCGTGTGTGTAGCTTGACCGATAGAGTCTTTTGCATGGTAGGCCTTCTTGTCTCTGTACTTACTAAATGTCAGGAATTCATCGTCCTTCTAGAAAGGGTTGTAGGTTTGGCTAACCATGACACTGGTGAATAATGGTAACACTTTTGTATACGCAGATAATAAAATAATTTTTCTAGTTTTTGTATTTTTTTATTTTATTGTTAGAACATTTTAATTATATTGAGAGTTGTCTCCTTCCAAAACCACTAAGTCACACAATTTGTGTTACAAAGGTAAGGTATAAAATCATCACGTCCATGTTCTAGTTATTCAATCACTGTTAGTACTCACTTACTAAGTGAGAAAATACGTTATTACATAAGTAAAAAAGCGTTCTTACAGAATGGAAAAAATCACATTATTTTTAGTAATCATTCAGTAATGAAGAGTAAAATTATAATTATTTTCCATTATGATTTTCAGCGTTAGTAAATATGGTTCAAACGATTATAATAAGCGATTTAAAATTAACGTTTTATATCCCATATTCATGTTCAAGTTTATGAATGAAAAGTACTCGTGGTGAAGTGACAGACACAAGGGTGCCTTTCTCCTACGCTTATGTGGATTATGATCAAACGCACTCACAAAACGTAGTCCATAATTCAATGCATTTAGCATTTACTGTCTACTAGCATTTTTAAATATCAAATAGCCTAATGTTTGATTGGAACATTCATACGATTTCTTACAATACCCTGTAGAAAAGTATATACTGTATATATATATCCTTCATTTCTGTAACATCACATTATAAAAATCTTCATCGCCATTCCCTTTTATGTTTGTCTAGTGGTAAAAAGGTGAGTGAAGTTGGAGTGGGTTTGGCCAGCGTTTCAAAGTCATCCTCTGTAAAAATATCCTTTAGTTTATACTTAGGATCTCAAAGTTTATCAGGATATGCACTATTCTGCCATACTTATGGCCAAACTAGAGTGGATAAAGTTTCGATTTCACCCCCTTGACTGAAATAATAAGAGAGGTTACATAGGTACGGAAAACTCGCCGTTTTTGAATCTTTACTTTTCCTAAATAATAGAGGAAGAGCCAAGAGGTTAGAACAGACTATTGCCACAGGTCATGGAACACAACTTCCTGCTAGGTCTGCGGGAAATCATCTTAAACGCCATTGTTAGAGAGACCTCTATCTACCGCTCTATGACCCCCACAGCTTGTTCCAATAGTTTGGGCCGGAAACTTAAGCAGACTTAAAACCATGACAAGAACTTGTATATATCGGCCTGAGAGGGCGATTATCCTGTATACATGTTCAACCCACGCCTTCAAGCCCAAGTAATAAGCCCCAACCTAGCGTGGCTTAACTAAACCGCTAGGCGTGGCTATCAAAACTAAACCGTTCAGTGTTCCGACCACTTGTCAGTTCCCTAACAGGGCTAGTGTGACCGATGTCTACATTGCTCGTACAATCGAGTAAAAGTCCGCATTTGCGCTAATCACAGCAAGCCACAATGACTTTGTAACTTGTTTATACTTATTACTCAAGATAAAGGATAAATACGTACAATTTTAAGAAGCAACTTCTAATTAAATCAGTTCCACACTGTGAATCTAAATGTATCATTTGCCTAGCAACAATTTAACAATCGGCTTGGTATTGTTACCTAAGGTTTACCATTTTGAATAGATAAAATTACAACTAATTTATTTTATTTATTTCGTATTTATAAATTATTTAAACACATAAATAAATAAATAAATAAATATATATATATATATATATATATATATATATATATATATACTTAAGATCAAATAATATAAACAAATACAGGAGTATTTAATTTATTGAACAATAAACTCAAAGCCTTTCGTTGGTTTACATTACCAACATCTTCAGGAGTTACAATAGTAAGAATGATAAAAGAACTGTCTAACAAACGTGAATCTACTAGATAAAGCAATTATCTAGTAGATAATAATAATTGCTTTATCTAGTAGATTCATGTTTGTTAGACAGTTCTTGTATCATTCTTACTATTGTAACTCCTGAAGATGTTGGTAATGTAAACCAACGAAAAGCTTTGAGTTTATTGTTCAATAAATTAAATATTCCTGTATTTGTGTATATTATTTGATCTTCAAAATATTCTAACAGGAAAACACATTTGATATTCTATATATATATATATATATATATATATATATATATATTGTAACGATTCATTTGGGCTCCATTTTGAGATATATTCTACAGAATTAGCTATATGCAAGGTAAAAATACTGTCTCTTCGAACACTGCCAGTTATTACAGTAACCTCTATAAAGATTTTATCATTATTTTTACTTGTAATCAAGTGCAATTGCACTGCCTAGTAGGGCACAGATTTCACAAAAACTTGATTGGAGCGACATGTTTGAGATGTATTCTACGGGATGGAAAACCAGGTGGAGATATGTGTTCAGAAACACTACTGGATACTACACTTCCGCATCGGTTTTTGTAGTGTAGTCCACAGAACTTTAAAATATTACTTACCTCAGCTGTTTGCAGTTTGTTGGTGCAAATATTATCAAATCCAAATATTAGATTTGTCTCTGCTGTTCCTTATTTAGAGATAAATATTTTCAATAAGTTCTCAACCATTTGTCAATACATTTTCCTAATTTTTGAAGTATCGTAACTTTCCTGTAGATTCTGTATATCTTTTGTCTTCTATCTTAGGAATATCATCCTAAAACAGTCCCAGCAAGTAGTCTCCTATGTGCAACAGCCCATATCTAGTGTTTGACGAAAGTCTCCAGGCAATAACAAAATAAGTCCATTCATTCCCTGATTAGAACTTTTAAGATCTTGTAGCATGAATGATATTTTTTTATGCGTCATAGTACTTTCATCCCAACCTATAAGCTTACTTTCTCCTGAAACGTTAGGTAGATCAAGCTTTTTTAATAATTACAAGAGGTTTTCGGTGTAGTTTAAAAGCAGAGTGGCCTTTTGCTCCTTCTAACAATGCTTTTACTATTCCTGACGATGCAACTGATAACTTAATTTCTCCATTATTATTTACCATAGACCGAAGTAAATTTACTACAAATTTTTTTTCTTGTACTTCCAGGTCCGTTGAATACAGGTTTATTAATTAAACCCTAAGCGGGCGTGGCACTGCGTGGTACTCCGTGTCGTAACTTCATGTAATTCATAAATTACTGCCAATGGACCATATAAATTGTGCTAAGATGTTGAGTATTCACCGTTCCTTATCTTACCTACGCGATTTCTCTTTTGTTCTGTTTTACCTTCAGTAGTTCATTTGCTATCTAGCTGTGATGATGAGCACTACATATTGCGGTACTTTATTCTGCTGCGCGCCTGGAAAGGTATGTACAATTCTTTGCATTGTGATTAGCCTACGTTGTAGACTATTATCTTTATGATACGTTTCCTATTCAGTTTGATCATTTGTCTGCTGTTAAAGAATTATTATTCCTTTATAAATGTTTCTTTTTGTTCATATTTACTTCATGTCTGGTGAATTATGCTCTTGCATGAATCTAGTAGATATGTCTAATAGTTTGTTTTTTTTTTATGACTGATATCTGAAAATAACAAATCCTTTCGATAACTTTAAATATTGTTAGAGTTTATTGGTGGGTACTCTCACAATCTCTGCTGTAAATATTGATCACAAGGTCCATTCTTAAAAGTAATCGGGATAACATTTCCGTTGCAGGGCTGAGGAAAATCAATTGTTTCACTTTCTGGAAAACATTGAAGCGCTTTTACATAAAGTTTTAAACGAGAATGTAGAAAAGGAATACAAAAGTGTGTTTACGATTCTATTGATGACAATCAAGACTTGAAGATAGACAATCAAGAAGTGATCAACGAAGATAGACATAATAGTGAATCAGAACAGCTAGGAGATGACTATTATGAATCTGCCGAGCCAAAAAATGAAGAAATGGATGTTGATGATTAAAGGTATTTTACTGGAAAAAATAAAGAGACTATTTGGATAAGCACTCCTCTGCCATTAGGTTGGGAAATGTTATAAAATCATTTCCTGTGCCTACAAGACCTGCTAGGGACAAATGAACAGTATCAGACACTTAAAAAAAAATTGTTTCTGAAGATGTACATTACACTAATTTTTACATCGACAAAAAAAGAAGTAATATTTAATATTTCACACAGCGAGATCGTCAAAATACTTCCAGAAAATAGATGATGGGTTTGTTAGGAGTGGTTTTTATATTGTCTGTAAAAGGGGGATCGGGCTGTTTTAGAATTTTGAAATGGAGAACGAATAGGTGTGATTGTTTAAGAGCTGTGCTCATTTATAAGAGGTTTTTATTTCTCCTGCGTTCGATGATATTTAATGGTACTATTAGTAGAAAGGATCAGGAAAGGATTGACACGATATCAGAAATCATATGATCGTCATAAATTGTAAACAAGATTAAAACTTAAGTGACTTCGTTACTATCGACGAAGGGTTTAATTTTTTCAAGGACGCTGTGAATTCATAAAAATATATGCTACAGAAATCAGCGAAATATGGTCTGAAATGTTATGATTAGTGAGACAGCCAAATATTCTACATGCACGTTCGTAATTTATTGTGGAAGAGTGCCAACTGGTACGTACCAATTTTTAATTAAACCGATAGATATTGTGAAAATGCTTGAGGAAACAATAAAGAACTCGCACAGATATCTCACGACTGATAATTATTACAGCAGAATAAATTATTACTGTTATCCATTAGCAGAATGGCTGCTGGAAAATTGGATTACCTTCACTGGCAATTTAAGGTAAAAAAATTATAATGCGTTAGAATTTTATCCCAACAAACATTGAGAGGCCGGCTCCTCGTTTTACGGGCTTCAGGGTAATTTTACGCTTATTTCGTATACACCCACATGAACAAGGCTTTTTTTGCTGTTATAAACCATGCACGACGCAGATAAAAGCGATTATTATTTAGGAAAACCTGAAATAGTCGCAGATTACAACAGGACAATATCAGAAGCGAACACAGTCAACCAGAAGTGCGCATTTTAATCGACAAGTTGCAGAACTGAGAGATGGCTACTGTCGCTATTTTTCAGACATTCAGATATAGCTGAAATAAATTCTCATGTTATTTTTTTTGTAAAAAATATAACTGAAAGACCAGTCAACAGGAGAATACATCTTAGCCCTTAACTTCCTGGGTGAAATATTTGTTATGCTCCGTCCTGAGATTGGTCTCACACACATTTTGAAAAAAAAATAATTATTTACCGCTGGAAATATGTGTAAATAATTAGATAGTTTACTTTAATTGTTAACTACAGTAATTATAAAAAAAACTATTCCTAATAAACACATTTAAATGTTAAAAGGTAATAAAACTATATGGTTACAGAGGTGTGCTTAACACTGTATACTTTGTAAGCTTTTTTAAGCTTATAAACAAGTTTATATATAATATAAAATTGTAACTTTGTGTTATATTTCTGTTTCTTATGATGAGTTTAATACACAACATTACGGCACTTATGAAAACACACATTATCGATAAAATTGTGATAGTTGTTCGATAAGTCTACAATTCTCGTACAAACGAGTTAATGTCCCTGTTGGTATAATTACAGCAATCCACAATCACTGCATACCTCGTACATTCCTATTAATTAGAATAAAGGTTAAATGCGTACCATTTTGAGAAGCAACTTCAATGAACTCAGTGTCACACTGTTTCAATCTAAATGCGTCATTTGCTTAGCAACATTCAAACAATTTACATAGTGTTGTTAGATGAATGTGAACTAATTTTAATAAACAAAAAAATATTTAATATCATTATTATGAATGATTTAATTATATGTTAGTCTAAAAGATTTTACATCTTTTGTTTTTATTAATTATTTTGTTAGAAGTAAAATGTGAATTTTAATTTTTTGGGGTTTGAACATTTGAGGTACTTTCATTTGACATTTTGTAACGTGATTGAAATAGACAAACTATTTTCTATTAGTTCAATTTTGTTATTTTTTCAACTGTTTTATTTTCTTTAGTATTTTTTTCAGGTAGTAACAGATATATTTATTAGTGCATACTGACCATCCAACTCCCTCCCACCCCACTCACTCAAAGAAATAAGTCACAAGCTTTTATTACAAATTTTACATGTAATAAAAGTTATATATATATATATATATATATATATATATATATATATATATATATATATATATGAAAATTAGACATTTATATTAAAAGGGAACAAGTCAACTTACTTTTATCTCGCTCTCACAATTTTTTTAACAATAAAAACATTAATTTATTTGCTTTTAAAATCTGTATAAATTTAGTTTTGAGACAAAAATTAATAACATCATTACTTTAGGGATATAATAATGAAGACATACTATCTTGGAACATAAATAGGTTGGTATCTGGTAAAATGTTTCAACTTGAGCCATTGTGATGAATATTGGATGTAATTATGTGAAGCTGATATGGGACAACGTATTATTCAATATTAGGTTCTCGGTACAGATAGGCTTATCTCAATATAATATTAAAAGTGGGCTCTTATACAATTAGAATATTCATGTGTTGGAATATTTTCTTACGAAGTAAGGAAAGAGGTACAACGTTGACAAATAAATTTAGATAGGACTTATTTGTAGATAATAATAGTCAAACCTGTTAAATCGTTCAAAGTCACTAACCTAAGATTAACAACTTGATCGCAAAATAGATATCTCAATTGTTTATCTAGTTTGGAAAGTATATAGACAGAAAACAGTTACGATATTAAATATAGATGTACAAAACCAAGATGGGTAGAATTGGATTGTCAATATGAAGTCTCCCTGAAAAATCAATTTTGTAAGCTTCAGGGGACGATTTACCGTTTAAAGTGATAGGTCTAATCAAATGTTCTCGTCGTTTAATGAGTCGGTGATTAGAAAAAAATATGTTTAATATTTACAACAATAGCAAATTAAAATTGAAATCTAATATTTAAGCAGAATTATAAAGGGCAACGTTAGGAAACGGTTAACAGTTAATAAATTACCTAATACAATGTTATTACATGTGTACGTTAATACAAGCATTCCTGATTTTTCTGTTTTTATCTGGTGCATAGTCTGATTCTATTTTTCAAAACCATTTCATAAAAAATAATATCTCTAAAATTAAAGCCTTGAAGCTTTTCATCAATTATTAATATCGTCTTTATTTAAGGTTTCACGGCCAGTTTTGTTTTAGCTGTTTCCTTTGAACGAGGCTCTTAATAACGTCATTTTATTGAATTGATGAAAAGTTTAGAGGTAATAATTGTATGAATATTCTTTGTTGTATATTGTCAGTATATCATACTAACTCTGCGAATATACATTTATTTAATAACAATAATTATACACGCTTACTTACAAATAAAGTATGTATACGTACTTTAATATGTAGGGGAGTCCCAGGCACAGTGGAAAACTTTTATTTTAAACCACTGACAAATCTTAAATGAAGTCAAAAACTTTTTTGCGGTAGTGTTAAATATCATTTAATATTTATCAACTATTGATAGAAAAATAGTTATTTACCAAACTAAAATAGCAGGGATGTAAATAGATCATTCATATACAAATGTCAATTATTCGCTTTGCCCAGGTAGCCAAAGAGAATAATGTAACCCAGGCAAAGTGAATATTGTACTGATTGACCTGAAAAAAAATGGTTGTGATAAAACTCACACATCACGAAATAGCTCCATAACATTATTTTACGAAATTACTCTGGCATTAATAAATGAAACCTCTCAACCACAAATAACTCTCTTCTTTTATTTAAAACTTTATGTACATTTCGATCGCATAGCGACCATATCAATCAAAGGTTTTATTGTATTTTAATTGTAAATTACCTCTGAGGATGATTGCTATGCAATCGAAATGTACATAAGGTTTCAAATAAAAGAAGAAAGTTATTTGTGGTTGACAGGTTTCATTTATTTATGCTAACCATTACGCCACAGTTGTTTTACTCAGATATAAAAATAACTCTGAATTGTAGTGTACACGTTTCGCTAAACAATTTTAAAAAAATATACTTTACAATCTTTAAATTTTTAACATTAAGTAGAAACAAGAAAAATTATATTGTTCGTCAAATGTAACTGTCGTGACATTGGTCACAGAAATAATATGCCAATCCGCAGTAGTCTGAACAACCTCCGTGCGTCCATTCAAAATAATGTCCCCGCTGCATCCAATCATCCAGAGAGGTTCGTCATAATTTCCCTGCAAATTAAACAACGGTAATCTTTTTTTTTCTATTTTAAAATTGTGAGTTTTTTCTTATTATTGACAACTGGTATTGTTTTCTTTTTAGGGCTCTTTAAAAATCCCGTTTCTTGCAAAGTGTGACAAAGGGAATACTGTAAGATTTTGACGACCCTGAAATGGAGTTGGAACCATCTTGGACAGATTTTATGACCAATTTTAAGCTATATTCAGACCATCTAGTTTGGCTTGCCTTCCTTTCATATTTGTATACCATCTGAAAACCAAATTTGGTTTCAGTTTCTGTTTCAAATAATTTATTTGCTAGTTATGTTGTATGGCAAATGTAGTATACATCTATAGATATACTTTGCACGGCCAGCACTATTTATTAAAAAAAGTATTGACATATCCTACAATCATTAAACTGACTATTTTGCAAGAAACGTTATGAAAAGAGAAAGAAATAAGCAGTCAAGTAAGCTTGTAACAAAAGTATTTTCATCATTACGTCTTAGTTAACTTGCAAAGAAGATGCCTTAAATATTTTTTCAGAAGCAATGAATACTAACAACACACAGCCCACATGCTCAAAACGACACTAAGGTGCTGAGTCTTGCGATGATGATTTGTTTCCTTCATTTAGTACAAATATTAGGCGCTTAGAGCATTAGTGACACTGGATAGGAAATTATCACATAAAATCACTTTTCCCGGACTTACACTATGTATATATAATACAAGTGTTCCATTAACTTAAATGAATAATAATACTTAAATAATAACAATATACGTAATCAAGTTACTTATAATACATGTATCTAATATGTACAGATAGTACATATTACGTACTATATGTAATGTAACCTAACTTATCGATTTTCAATTGCCTGATTTATCGATCTTAAAGTCCACATACAGTTTATTATAGTTGAGGAATATTGTAATTATAACAGCAGCGCAATACTTTAGTTTTAGTGCCCAGTTAGAGTTTGTAACCATCTCGTCTCCAGGATATGACAAAATATTTCACATTGAAAGTGATGGGGTCATCTCTTAAGAACGAAAGGATATACCTCGAAAGCATCCGTATGCTGCACGCAGCACCTTAAACCGCTAACATTCTAAGCGTATGTTACCGCAACTACTAAGAACAGATTTGTAAAATTTAATAATAGTTGTTAAGCACTATTATTCATTACTATAAGCCACCATTTCTGAATATAAAAGAACTTAAAAGCCAAAATTATTTCACGCATTTACATTAATTGGTCGCCAAAGTGTACAAAATATTTCAGATACCAAAACTACAGGGTCTATATATTATTTTATTATTAGACAAAAATGAAATTAATGTTTACTTGGATTTAACATATGTATATTGAATATAATCTGAATGCCTATGCCTATCATTATAATACAATTCATCCCTCTTTACAGATGATATCCTTAGGTAAACGTTGAAAATTATTTACAAAATATGATTAAACCATCATGAAAATAGTTTATCACAAGGTTAGGAATAAATTAAACAAGTCTCATGCATCACTAATAAATACATACATAATACAAAACAATCAAAAGAATGTTGGAGTTAATTTTTCGTCAACAAACTGTCCAAACACATTTTCAACTGTCCTTCAATAATTTTGTATATGTATTTAAATATTTATTTAATAACAATGTATGTTTAAAGAACATTTTAAAGTTTTGTAAATATATGTTAAGGGCAGTTTATAAATAAGAAAGTAAAATGAAAAGTTGTTAAAATTACAGATATCTGTTCGAGATAGTGAGTACTTAAAATTAATAAGACATATATGTTGAATACAACTACTTACAACCTTTGTAGCCTATAAATTTAATTATATTTTATATATAACCATTACTGATTTTAAAGTATTTAAAACTGCAATGATGTACTAATGGTAAACAGAAAATAATGCTCATTGAAGTAATAGAATTGTAAACAAAGTGTTAGTTTTAAACAATAATAAAAATAGTAATATCATTTTAAAACAGTTGCATGTAGAGATTTTGAGATATAAACAAAATAATTGCGATACATAGAGTATATCGTTTGCTAAAATTTTGTTCAAGACCTGTTTCATGATATCCTAAAAATACCTAATTTAACATAGTAGTATCATTTCGTCAACTTTTTATTGATGCGACAACATACAGCCAGTGCATATTTTTTCTTCCCTTTACCTTTATGGTAGCATATCTGTATATTATAACAAAGCCACCAACAATACGAGTACCAACAATGTTTACAACAGTGAAAGGCTTTTCTCATATTATTTTCTTTCGTGCATTAAAAACATTTATCTCTTTGCATACTCGGACAGTTACCAGTTCTGTATGTAGCCGGGAGATAGTCGTCAAGGTATCTCAAATAACCATGGTTGCCCAATGACTCGACATTTTCATCGGACCAATCAATACAGTATTGTCACTCAAATATTAAATTTGTATAAATTACACACTTTGCCATTGACTTAGCTACTTCACACTTCCCTTCCAAGCCTTATAAAACTCGAAATCTCAAACGGAAATCCATCAGCTGCAAATAATTGCAGATACTATGGGATTTCTGTTTTAGCAGAGAAACTTACAGCGTTAACCCCTCTGACGATCTACAGACTTGTGATTCATTGGTAATATTAGTGGCATTGGACAACGTCGCAGATATGATCCGTTCTTTCTGTGCTGAAAATTGGGCATATGTCATACCCACATTGTCAAAGTGATGTAGATGTGCCTGCAGGTAGTCATGTCTGGTGGGAAGGTGAAATTCGGAGATTACGTCTTTTCTTGAAAGGTCCCGAGTAATCGTCCTCGAACCAATAATTCCAATTCTTTTCCCGTGGCTTTGTTCTCATATTGGTCTTTATGTAGGTCCTTATAGCATGATTAACACTGTTTCTCCACCCTTCTCTTACCCACCTTTTATGTTGGTTTAACTGTATCTAGCAGTGGCTTGTCTAATATTTGCTGTGTTGCTTCAGGTTTTGGTATCTACTCTTAGTACGTATCATCCAGTCGGGGTTTAGTCAGGAATGGGTTTTAGGCTTGAAAAATCGTATAACTGGTGATTAATGCTAAATCACTTTCGTAAGTATTGAGAATAAAAGAATATTATATTGCTTTGTAGGGTTTATTTTAATTCTAGATATTAAATTTTCTGTTAGTAACTTTCTATCTCCAGTAAAATCCTACTGCAGTATAATAAAATAGTAAAACCACCAGCCCATCCTTATTAATTATGAGATTCTAGTTGCCATTTTGATACGATATCAAAGCATTCTATAATATTACTACTTGCGTTATGGCAGAAACAAACCTACTGCTAAGTACGTGGGACTTTGTAACTAGTGAATGGGAATATATTTGTCATTTAAATTAAAGAAGTATTTGTTGATAATATTTGAGAGTAAGTAATTTGTTGTAGCTAAGTATTGTAAAGCAGTAATAGTAGGGTCCTGAGGATTTATTTTACATTATACTTTTGTTTTACCAACTTTTTATGAATATTGGTTTTAATTTTGTGAACCAAATACTACCCGTTTACAAAACTACAATGCAAATTTTATCTAATAAATCTTATATTTAGACATTTATTAATTATTTATGCTATTTGGAAAAGATTTTAATATTACAAAATATTTACTAAATTGAACGAAAGTTTATTGTAATATTTTTCTGCAGCACGTTTAAACACGTCTCATCGTAATCACCAACTAATATATTATGATAATATATTTTATTTTACTATTCGTTTACTGTAATTTTATTTATTAACTTGTAATATCGAAGTTTACTTAGATTCACTTAACTCTTTATTTTGAATAAACACACGAAATAGATATACTTAAGAGAAACAACAAGATTTAAATATTTATTGTATTCATCAAATTTAATAATTATATTCACCTTTCATAGTCACAACTTATATAGTCACATTTGTATAAGCTTCTAGCTAGGTAATATATAATAATACACAGTTTGGTGAAAAACTCTATTTTAATTTGCTCTTTAAAAATCTTTAACAACAACAAATACAAAATGAATACACTAAGAACATCTCTTACACAATAGTTACCTAGCTAAAATAGTAGCTTTGTTGAATTCTTAACAGATAATGTAATTTAGCTATTCATACTCTGGGGCGTTGATGAGGTGACTGTAATCGGGATGATACATACATGAAAATTAAGCAATGAGTTATTGATAAAAATAATATTACGCAGAATATTTAAAATGTTGAAAACAAGTTTTGAAGGTTGACTGAAATGTTATTACTTATTGCCATAAAATAAAAGTATTTTATTGCTATTTATCTGGCTCACTGAATGTGCAATGTTTTCCTGGGACTTCATTCTCTACGTTTAGGGTAATGGTTATCCTTGGTCTTGACATCTCGCTCTCTGCACCTCGAAGATGATTGTTTGCTAGTGCCTTGACTCGTTTCTCTTCACTACACTTTGCTTACACCCAATGAGTCCAAATCTCACTTCCATTTTACTTACACGTCTCTCTACGTCATTTTCCGGAATCAAGTCCTCTTTGTACTAACACGACTAATGACCGTCGTTTTTTGGAATCAAGTACTCGTACGCGAGTTTTTACATTCTTCTAGTATTAGCATCCTATTCCTCCATCGGGAATTCTTAACTAATCACAAACACATCATTTCAAGCAGAACCATTACAAGCTCAGCTATGTCCTTTTGTTCTGAATTTGTTACAGTTACTTGATGGTTAACTTCTTTTCATTACCGTAACTTATCGAGCGGTATTACACCAACCCTCTAGCGTCTTGTTTCTTTTAACAACAAAAAAGAAGACAAAATAATAATTATATCGCCTAACAAGTCAAAAACCTTAGATTTATTATTTTATGTTTGCAACTACCTTTGTACTGTGCCGTACTTTGTACGTTCACGCCTCTTGGCGTTCAAATCTTTAGTGTAACTTCTTATGTACACATATATTTGCTCTAAAACTATATCAGCTGATCCAACTGCAAAATAAACAAATAATGTATTACATTGCCAAACAAAGATATAAACTAAGAGACATATTAACGACCTATTTTATAGAATATATTTTAATAAAAGTATAAATATTACCGCATTGCAAAAAAAGCTTTTCAATATATTATTCCATACAAATAACATGAACTTTCTTAAGTCTTACAGAGTACTATACACAATAAAATGAATAAATATTATTGTAAAGTTATTACAATCGAATTAATTATTGCGGTTAATCGTATTGTAAACAGGTTTTGGTATGGTACTTAAAAAACTGTACAGTATCGCCAGCTGTAGCACATTAAATACAAATCAGGAAACTGTAATTAGTATAGGCCTACACGATGTAAAGACAGAACGTAAGACACCAGTTCCTGTGTAAATCCAGCTGGCGATTTTGTAACTTTGGAAGTTCAGTCTGTAACCACAAATGTGTTTGGGCAAATAACTAGCAGGCGTTACGTCTTACACAATGGTATTCAACCACAAGGTGGAATAGTCTGATTCAAGGGTTTGGTATCACTGGAACGTAGAGTTCAGTAAGTTTGAAAATTATTTTAATTAACAAACTTTTAAAATCAAATTGTTTTACCTATAAATAAATGATTAAACTGTGTGCTCTAAAATAACTAAACTTTGTCAAAGCGTTTGAAACCAAACTGCTTCGATGGTATACAATTTGTATACATATATTTTTAATTATTTAATATATCTTTTTCTTATTTCTGGAATTCTCAATATATACGCGATTAAATAACTTATGCAATGCTCAAATAAGGGTATTACCTTGAATCGACACAGGGTATTATTTGCCACACTTTACTATTACTAGAAGTAAAGTGAAGTAGCCCATAAACAATATTTTTTTTAAATGTGTAAATCAATATGTAGAGAAAAACATGTAGAGCAAATGTAAAAATAAAAATGCTCAACAAACGGCTTTGAGTTATATATACTCAGTGAAAAATCGAATAACTATAGAATTGGGGTTACACAGGTAAATATTTAGATAGTTAGGTTAAATCCTGATAACCTCAATTCTGATTCCGTAATTAGCAGAATGTTTGTTTGGAATTCTTAAAGGGAAGAATAGACGAGAAATGAATTGTAAAGTTTATCCCTGATACTTAATCCTGGAATAATATTTCAAATCTATTGCATAAATAAGTAATTGAGTAAACAACTGTGTCTATAATTTAAAATCTACTCAGCTTTTCGGTTTTTATTCATTTAGCCAAGTTCCTAATAATCTTGGTTTAAGTTTAATACTGCCTATGAACATTTTGTATAAATTATTAAAAAATCTATTTTCGTTAGTTTTTATTATATTTAAATGTTGTCAACACTTCGGTTTTTAATAATTTGTCACAACATATAACAATACAACTGAAGGTAACACGGATTGTTTTCCTTTTTAATTTGCTAAACCTATTTGTTTTAGGAATTATTTTAGCCTTAAATAATGAAATGTTAGTATGAACATCATTATTAGTGTGTGCTCAAAGAAAAAACAAAAATTATCTAGAAAAATGTTTCACGCTTACCTTTAAATTTCCATTGAGTTCAAACAATGAGGGTTTATAATGTGAACCTATCAATATTAAAGAGTTTATAATTTTATTATATCGTTCAAAAAATACAACCTTTCACTTTCCTTTATTTATTCCTTAAGTCTAAAGGTTATTTACAACTGCAACCACTGTAAAGCTTACGAGTGACTTCCGTGATCAGAGAGTCAGTACATAGATTCAAACATCACTGACACGAAGAGCTAAAGGTATGTTTAAAGTGGCCAACTACACAGAAATAAATGGTAAAATATTCCTAGTAAGCAAACTATATTGTCAAATCTTATTTACATCGCCTTTATTGTGAATATAAATATGGGATGCATAAATGAGATTCAAAGTTTGTGTGGATATTGGGAATAGTAAATTCTATTTATTACTTATTTATTTTGTTAATATTATTATTATAATTTATTTATTTTATAGTAAAAGTTAAATTTGTTATACATTTTTAAAAATTAAAACTAATAACGACTCCATCTAATTTATATATAAGATTTTAAATTAATAACACATTTAAATAATTTTGCATATACAATTTAAAGTAGGCATACATGTGAGAAAGCAGTTTGTAATACTTTTAATAAAAGGAACTCATATTAAACTCTCTCCTTGTTTTTACTTGGAGAAAACTTCTTCTCTTTTCGCGTGTGCAAAGGGTGCACATCCAGTGGTGTCATATAAACCTTCGCTAACAATAGTCTTATCCTTCATACCGTAATTGCCATGCAATATATATGGCCTTCATTTTCATCCGTTGCGTGTATAAAGGTAGTGGATGCACACAAAAGACCATTATTGAGTAGAAACCGTGAATAAAATTATCATTTTAAATTATGTGTTTACTAAACTACTTTCATATCCATTCAACATGTATTTATATATACATTTATTTTGAACCAATTATTTTAGACGGTGATGCATCCTAAAATGTTCTTTATTATTTTCGTGGACACGGATTACTTATGGAGTAGCTCTAGGTGATGTCAGAGGTGGGAGTGATGGAAGTAATTTGGTTACGTTTGATCGGCACCAACGGACAATTTACTAGTACCAAGGAGCTTTGGATTGATTGACCTACCAAAGCCAGAAAATTGCTCATAGTAGTTGAGTAACAGTGAATTTGATATACACAATCTTAAACTCATAACTAACGTTTATTCTTAAATTTCAATAAAGGTTAATAGACAGGTTTTAAATAACATAATGATAAGGATATTCTTAATAAACTAAAGTATAAATGAACCATTTTTAAAACATTTTTTAAACATTTTATACAGCCAAGTTTACGTAAGAAGCATTAATTAACCCCTTTATCATTGTGAGTTAAAGAACAGTTTTTTGGGTGTTTTTTTTCTATAGTTCAAAAGATAAAAATGTAACAGAAAGTTGCGTTCCCAGTGATTTTCTCCCCTCTACCACAAGTGTGTTGACCAAGCAAGGTGGGAGGGAGCGACAACATACGTTTTCACAATCACCCAAGTACCCAGAACAATGATCCGAAATAAAATTGCATCAGACTTTCAGTATATGCTCAACCCCGTTTAGCCCTTTAAGTTTAGACCCTTAACTTATTTGGATATTTTATAACTATAAATGCATTTAATGTATGATTTTTAAGTCAGTATAACTAGAAGTGGCTACGGATATTTATGTTTTTGTTACGATTAACTATATGTAATAGGGTGTAAGTGCTATTTATTAAACATTTAATTTTATTTACGTTGTTCCTTTTAGCGGTTTTTGTAATGTTTTATAACTATAAGAAGGTTCATTGTAGCTATGTTTACTTTTGATCTAGTGTTACTACTGTAACATTAAGCCTCGTAAAACGAGAAATACGAGACGTTTGTAGTGGTTTTTGTAAAGTAGAGGTTACTTAGGTTGTAAACTTTAATTAGTAAAAACTTTATGGCTTCACGTATAGCTTTTAATTAAAAAAAGTCATGTATAACGTAATTAAATTAACTGGTGTGTGAGATTAGACACTCCGTATTGTTAAAGCTAAGAACAGTTGACAATTTAAATGTTAAGACGGATAAAAGAGAACGGTAAATTTTAAAACCACAACTTTTTGAGATTTGGTCGAAACATGTAAATAGAAAACCATGCCACCCCTTAATACTACTTAAATATGCTTTAGCAATTACAATAACGCTTTTCAATTACTTTATGGCATTTTACTACTTAATAATTCCTCCTTTATCAGTGCTTCCATGCTAACTTATTCTATATTAGGGCATATACTATTCGATTAGGCATAAGCATAAAATGTTTAGAAAAAATTTAACTTCAGAATTTAATTTGCTATTGATAATTAGTACCTTTTCTTAGTAAATATAGTAGCTAATTACTAATACATATCATATTAGTTATTGTCTTATCTATCCCTTTTTATTTTTATTTAAAATAATTTTAGTTGTATAAAATAAAAATTATTTAACTTATTCATACAGAAAATATTATATCATATAAAATTTATTTTTAATTATAATTGTACAAAGTTGGATTGTTTTACAAATCTGACATAAGTAATAGGCAAATAGGCTAATAAAAAGAGCACAACAAATATTTATTGCGTAACCTAATTACGTCACCTAAATGTTTTATTAGAAGAGTATGTTTGGACGTATTCATTGGCGTTGAATGTTTTAATGATATCAATAAAACCTTGCTTCATCACTAACTCTAAATTTATTTCATAACAAATATATATTTGGAACCACATTGAAAAAAGGTTTTTAGAAAATGATTTACAGGAATTGATTGTGAATAATGTTTTTACTAAGTTAGTTATTGGAGATCATTGTTATTTGAAATAATACAGAAAATGCCAATAGAATTAAGACAAGACATGGAGAAAATATTTATATTAGTTGTTACTCTTACCGTGAACACTGACGATAAGTTGAGGTTAACTTATTCTTGAACATACATCTAACATGATTAACTATCAAATGCTTCTTATAATTCAGATCAATAATAATACACCAGATATAAAATACAAATACTTATAAACCGCAGCAATGCCTTATACAAAATATTAAACAATTTTCGTTACTTGAAGATTATAATAACAAATTTAAGTAAAACAACACCTATATTTCTAATTAATTTACAATATTGACATAAAATACTTCTTTGGTCTGTATAAAAATGATTATAGAAAAAAAATAACCGTTAAAATTAAAGAAGAACTAAATTAATTATATTATACGAATTATTATTAAACTAATTATTATCGTCAAATTAAAAAAAAATAATTGAGTATGATTTGATATATACGAATTAAACTTTCAAGTTTGTCTTGTTCCGTTCCAGAAAAACTCATAAGATTTGTAAAGCTAAGTCGTAAACTGAGCCACGTCTCCGAGCTGTTTGTGGTTCCATATTAACGGTGACAGTTTATGCCTTTTAGAAATTTATAACTCAATGACCATGAAAACTAATTATATTCTTAGTGATTTGGAGATGTTTTTTTAATATTTTGCTGTTGCAAAAGTCATTGTTTGTCATATGAACTAAACCATATTTAAAAAGTGCAACGTTTGCGCAATCAATCTTACGAGTTTTGAACGACTCTGATGTCATCGATAGGTGATGATGTTCTAAAAACAAAAAAGCAGTTTAAATATCTATAATTATCTTATTTTCAGCTGTCACTAAAGTTTATTTTATTACTAATGTCTTCATGCAGATAACGTTTGTTACAAAATGCAACATACTTTATCGAAGCAGAAAATTTACTCTGAATATAAAGAGTATTGCACGCGCGAGCGCGTACACACACACACACACACAAACACACACTCCCACAACACCCACCCACACACATACACACAACACACACACACTCACACACACACACACACACACACACACACACACACACACACACACACACACACACACACACACACACACACACACACACACACACACACACACACACACACACACACACACACACACACACACACAACACACACACACTCACACACTCACACACACACACACACACACACACACACACACACACACACACACACACACACACACACACAAACACACACACTCTCACAACACCCACCCACCCACACACACAACACACACACACACTCACTCACACACACACACACACACACACACACACACACACACACACACACACACACACACACACACACACACACACACACACACACACACACACACACACACACACACACACACACACACACACACACACACACACACACACACACACACTGCAACGGGTTAAACTGTTACATTTTACCGCGGCAAATTATATTTTAAATTAAATCATGTGTACATAATCAATCTAAAGTGAATATGTGTGGAAATTGCAAACAGGAAGTGACGCAATGCTCAGCGTTTTGAAGATGACATTTTGGAGACTGGCGATTGGTTGATAGAAGCCTGGCGGAGTGGAATATGCCTGGGTATGCTCACAAATCTTTAGCGTGGATTTAAGACGGCAAGCTGAAAAAATGCGTTGGATGCGCCCAGTTTTCTTAGCAGAAAAATAGTTTTAAAACGAAACGTTATTGACAATGCAGGATTAAGAGCGGTAGTACATTCGCAGATATGTAGTCTCGTGTTTTTTTGTAACAATTTTGGGGAGGAACCTCTCCAAAAGTGGTTTTCATCGAAATAAAATCTTTGTCATGGCTTCGTCGAGATTGGTTGTTGGAGAGGAGTATTTAAAATAAACTTTGCGTCACTGCGAAAGTAGTAAATGAACAGTGACTCAAATAAAAGTGTTTTAACAGTTTATAGTTAAGCTTACCGAAATTCAATTATACAAATTTAAATTGAACAGAGTACAGTAAACAGTATTTTAAACAAGAAATAGATTAAAACCTAGAGAGAAATTAGTTTTAAAAATAGTAACAATGTTAAACCACGTTTAAGGAACTATATCTAAAATTTTAAAATAAGAACAAAAATAAAGACGTCTAATTTCGCGCGATAATGCGTAACGTTTTGTTTCAGGGAGAAGACACCAAAGGTGCAGGGGTTACGCCAACTTTGGATGAGTCCAACAACCAAGACGGCCAGCAAGGGAGGGATAGACGGTACACAGTCAATATGGGCTGGTGAGGGATGGGACCAAGAGAAACAATAACTCCAAAAAAGTTAGAGTTTAGCTTCTCTCTCTTTCAAATAAATTAAAATTTTACGTTGAACTTTTTGGAGGACGAAGAAGTGTTAGAATTTAAATTTAAATAAATTTACATCAGATGTAAATGCGTTTTGAGTAGTGGCTTTGTTAGGGAAGAATGTGAATGGGTTAGTGATAATTTGCGGTAGCTACCTATCTGGAAATGTCGGATTCTACTTAGCAAAATTAACAGATACTAATAAAAATAGTTTGAAATAATTTTTATATTTTTAAAACAATGTAAAGGCAAATTTTAAAACAAAATAAATAATTCATATTTAAATTTTAAATATAAATAAATGTGAGTAGCTATATAGTAGGACAGACAATTTTAAAATTTTGTTAAATAAATTTAATTTAAATATCACTTTAGAGAAGCAATCAGACATGAGCGCTTTTAACTTAACGCTGTTTAGAATAGATATTCGCCGGTAGAAAATAGTAAATGAAAGAAAATATGTTGTTTCAAAATTTATTTAAAAGCTTTATGCAAGTTTTTAAACATGAGAAAATGCGTTGCAAAAATGACACTAACATTTTCCTTGTATAAACTTGAAATTAAATTATGTTGAGTTTTGGCAGAACGCTTTATAAATAAAAAGTAAGATTATGGAAAACAGATATGTGGGTCCTATGCATTAACTTTAGGTTATAAAAACGGTTAAATTAATTTCATGTTTAAGTGATCACTTATGTTCGATGAGTAAATTTTAATGAATTTTAGTTATTCCCATGTTGTTTTAAACTTAGTTTTTGTATAATTTTAGGAAAAATATAAAATCTTAAAAAAAGTTTGTTGAAAAGAATTTTGTTTTTATGTGTCTCTTCTTTATTTGGTTTATGGTACCAAAGTCAAATATTAAGAGTTTTCAAATGAAAGGATCGATTAGATCAATAAATTGAAATCAAGGTGTTGAAAATAAATTAAAATCTTATAGAGAAAGGTAAAGTAAATTTATGTCAAAAAATTAAGAAGAGGTTAAAATATAAGATTATTACAAACTATGTTATAATAAAAATTAAATTGAAACAAAATAAAAACAAAGTTTTTTACTAACTTACAAACAAAACCGTGATTACATTTAATCAAATCAATTTCTTACACAATCCTACATCAAATGGTTATGAAGTTTTAGATGCATTCAAACAAACTCATTTCCCGGGAACATATACCACAAAGGATGAATCTAAGAGAGTTAGGTATTTTAATTAAAGTCCAGTGACTGGTTCTTTGGCCGATTTTAGCAAATATTGGACAGGGGTGTGTGTGAGTGTGTGGTGTGTGTGTGTGTGTCTATGTGTATGTGTGTGTGTGTGTGTCTATGTGTGTGTGTGTGTGTGTGTGTGTGTGTGTGTGTGTGTGTGTGTGTTTATGTGTGTTTGTATGTGTAAATATATTGTGGGTGTGTGTTATAAATTACCGTAGCTGCTATTGACCTCATTTGATTCAATTACAAAATTCAAAAAAATACTGTAAACCTTAGGGTTATTTAGTAGAGTTTGCGCGTGTGTATGTGAGTGTAAGTTAGTGTGTTAGTTAATGTGTATATGTGAATTTGTCGGTTTTGACATGAAAATTTAGGGGAAGAAGTTTAAACCTTCATTTTAAAACGTTACACGAGAAAAAAGTTACACTTTAAAAAAAGTTAAAATCACGAGAAAAAATGTCAGGTGAATGAAACTGAAATAATCAATATAACAACACCTGAATTTTACATACAGCAAAAATAGAATAAAGAATATTCCCGTAAAATGTTTTATCTAGGGCTGAGAAATAATTAAATCATTTAAAATTACGATTGTATTTATTATTTACCTTATTAATTTTTTTTTACATTCATGAAACAATATTATACCAATTGTTGAAACGTTGCTAAGAAAACGACAATTTTAGATTAATGTAATGAGTTGAGTTCAATGGAAGATGATTCTGAATATGTTTCTTATTTTCCCCTTATCATAACTAATAACATTAAACAAGTTAGACAGTTATTGTGAATTGCTGTGATTACACCAACTACGGACTTTACCTCGTTCGTACGAGACTTGTAGTTCTAGATATGGCCCAGACTATCCCTGCATGGTCAACTATGCTTGCACTGCATTAAAAGCTATTAGATTTTGGATATAAATTTCGTTTTCTCATAAATCGATTTCGAAAAAAGAATTCCCTTCGGTAATTCTTTAGTTATTTTTTAAACGAGAGATAGCATAAAATGCTATTGCGTTTGCTGCTATTGCTGTAGCTAACATTATGCCGCTACTAAACAAACAATCTCTTTTCTCGAACATTTTTGTAGTTTACTCGAAAATTCATTGGTTTCGCTACATAACACAAAGCTATTTACCGCAGTAATTATTCATCTTCTTCACCTTGGGATTCACCGGATAGGGAAGACGCAATTCTGCACGATGGACTCTATTCCTACCTTCAGTCTTTTTTTTAACGCGCTCTATATCGCTTACCTGTAACTAACGGTAGCTTGTCTAACACCTCCTGTGTAGCTTGAGCAATCGAGTCTCTGGCAATCTACGCCTTCTTATCTTCGCTGCTAATAGCTAGGATGCATTTGTTGTTCGGTCCAGTCAACTTTCAAGAAAGTGTTGTAAGCTTCGCTAGTCGTGACACTGGTGAATAATGATAACAATTTTGTATATGAAGATAATGAAAGAATGTTATTTGTGTTTTTCATTTTTACTATAATGCTTTTATATTATAGTTAGACTTTTTTGGTTCCAAAACCAACATGTCAGAATTCGTATTACAATTTTTAAAAAATATTTATTCAATTGGTTATAATTGTCATCTCTTGCAAAGTGAAGGTGATTTGTATAGCTCATTTTAGAAATACGTTTTATACGTTAGCTATTTGTATTTTCAGTCTGCATTGTGGTACCAATAAATAGAAATGAGGTAACTATTGTATTAGTATAATCGCCAAACTGGCGGCATTTCGTAGTTTGGCACACCGTTTAGTTCATTTCCCATTATCAAGAGAAAGCTATTTTAAAGAACTAAACATGATATATGGAATAGCTAAATTTAACGGGTACGGGATCTGGTTCAGAATATCATAAAAAAGCCGAATTAATGAAAAACAGATGTTCTAGAACAACCTTACCTAGGGACAAACCTGAAAACAACTGGGTTAGGTTGGCTTACAATCCTCCGCTATATAGTGTTGCCAAGAAGTGCCTCATGAAGTATGGCAGACTTCGTGTCTCGGCGGCTTCAGGACGGAGTTTGGGAGGTATGCTTGGATCTCCGAAGGACTTCATAGATAACTGTGAGAAATCGGGGATTTACAGCATTGGGTGTGGGATGTGCGATGCAGTGTATATTGGTCAAACCCGTAGGAGTATTAAGATAAGATGTAGGGAGCACTTTGCTCATTTTAAAAACAACAAGCCGGAATACTCAGCTATGGCCAAGCATTGCCTTGATAACCATCATTATTTTATATCTGATCATCCTAGGTTGTTGAAGAAAGTCACGAGGCACAATAATTTGGACGCTTGGGAGACTTGGTTTATTAATAAATTTCAAGATGTCTCAGTTAATAATGAGTCGGGCCCAGTCCAGGGTTCCTCGCTTCTATTTCCGAATTCTGTGTTGTTCCAATAGGCATGTGATTAAACTGTTATTGTATTGTTATTGTTATTATTTTTAAAATTAATGTACGTGTTATAGTAATCGTTTATTGTTTTGCTACTGTCACTTTGTTTAATTATGTAGTAGTGTTGATGTTTTGTTTATTTGTCTTGTCTTTGTTTTCAATTATGTATTAATTAGATTTTAGGGTATTATGTTTAGCTGGTATTTTATATAAATTATGATTGTTTTTTTAACTGTTTAGGCTTTATTTTGGATTTGTCTATTCATGATAGTGTGACATAAGGGGGTTGAGTAGAACCAAAAAATTTTTTAATAATAGCAATTATGTAAAATTTTAAATGAAATAAATAATATATATATATATATATATCTAGTGAGTAAATGGGGTTGTAATAGATTAGTTTTATTGCTTGACTGTATTTTTATCTTGTTTGTTTCAGTTGATTTGAACACTAGCTTGACAATATGTTAGTAGTAGCCCAGCACTGAGGATGGCGACTTCGTCGCTGAAACTAGTTTGTTTTGTGTTCTTATTAAAGACTAATTTTTGTGAGATTTGAGTACACTACTTTAACTTTTACCTATGTGAATAGTTCTCACTAGCTAAGCTCTAAATAACTAAATATCATTAGATCTTATGAATCAAGATTTGTTATTGATCGATCATAACAATTAGTCTATCTAGAAATAGTTACTTGATAACCGAAATGTAGATTTATTAAAATAAATAATTGTGGTTATAGTTTATTGAGTAATTATTATTATTAATTTACCACAGTTTATTCCAGGTAAAAAAACTAAATAATGAAGTTGTAAATATAGGTAGAAATAATACTGACACAGAAATGTCTTATATTTCATGAAACATGCTACAGCTCAAAATACAAAATGAGTTTTATTGGGTAAGTGAAACGTATTATATCCGCTAAATGGTATCATTAAGCGCCCTCTTAGATATCATCAGTGATAAACCTATTACACAAATCAAAGAATTTGGAGAGCGGAAAACGATTTTCGGGTGGGTTTTAAAGACATTACGTGAACATCTCTTGTACACCATTTGTATATTATAATTAGGATTTATATTTTTAGAGTTAACAATTTATTATATCAGAGGATTATATTATTTATGAATGCAAGTAAAATTACAATGAAATGCTTTTTTTCTCTTAGCCAACATGCATTTACTTTGTTTGATTAACCTGGCTCCAAGCTTATCTAATGCGAGACCTTGTCTTGAATCTGCTTGTAGTGGATGGCAAGTGAATTTTATTGTGCTACAGTATTTAGGAAATAAGAGAATACGTTGTTACATAAATAAGAATCCGTTTTCATGAGAGAAAAATTATATGTCGTTGTGTGGCCTATATCAAAATTAATTTTAACATGTTTTAACTATGATTTTCAAATATGGTAAAACATTATTTCATGTATCCAACATTACACAAGTTTGGAGAATCTTTAAGTTGTCATTCACAGTAGATTTGGTTTACCTTTCGTTTGGTTTCACGTTCTGCCATTACTTTGTGTTATCCATGAAAGAGGCACGAAACCATTAGTAAACACGGTTGGGCCTACATAAGTTTGCCTTTAAAAGAAAAATAATAATGCATATTATAGATCTAAGTACTAGTGAAGAAAATAAGTAGAAATTCCATTGTAAGCAAATGGAAGGTTTGCTGACACAGAATCTCACCCGTTTGAAGGTTACCATCAGGATTATAGAAGGCAGTAATTTGTGTCACATTTTAATAGACTCCTTCATTAGGAGTGGTGTTTTAGTAACGCATTAAAACTAAAATATGCTTGCTTATAGTAAAATTATATTCAGTAACATTACGTTTTCTTCCAGAGTACAAATAACATTGCCTCAATCAGCATGATACAACTTTGCTGGAAAAGTATTATTTGAAAAACTTTATACTTATAAAAATTAATTGTATGTGCTGTACTTGTATAGATAATGTTTCATAATTTATTATTACTTTAAAATATATTATTAATAGATTAATATAACTAAACAATGAATTTACCCGTGTGTGATAAAATGTACTTTATGTGTCCACATGCTTTTTCTTTCCTAAATGGCATTAAATCAAGCACTAAAATTGGAGATACGTAATGATGAAATAATACATAGTGTGTGAAACAGTAATCGACAAACTATTTCTTTCGCATCAATTATAGGCAAAAACTAAACCGTTATATACATTAAGTAAATATGGATGTTTACCAGTATATCGGTGTAAATATAATACTATGATTTTTATTTTATATTTTGAACATGTTATTCATATTTTTGAACGCATAAATATATATGTTTGTTCTTTATTAATTGATCAGTCAATAATATCATATTGTTACAGACATTCTTGAAGAACGCCGAAAAACAATGTAGAAACAAACATTACTCATTGACGTATAAGTATGATGGTCATTAAGACCTTCGAATTCGTACAAATTCGTGTTGAGTCAGCAGGACGGCAGATATGATTTTGAGATTTGATCCGTGAAATCGTGTATTCACATGCTGGATGTACATTCTCCACCAAAACGGTATCTATCATTGTTCTATTTACAAAGTTGTTTTTAGCGATCACCTTAGAGCCGTTTTGTCTAGTCCTTCATATTTCACTATCTTTATTGTTCTTCTTTCGAACGTTTTACAAATGTACTGTAAATGTAATGGAATATTTCGGGCGGTCCAGCAGCACTATACATTTGACTACGGCTGCGACGGATATTTACTATGCAGAGATTGTCCCATTCTTAGTACTTTCTGTTCATCTTGTTGTTATTGTAAGAATTGTGATGCAATTGTTTCCCCAGCCTACGAATAAATGTTCTGAGTATTTGCAAAACTATAGCCTGCCGGAAACAGTTGATCTAGGAACATAGTTATAGTTTTGTTGTTAGGCCCTTTGTTTAGTAACATCGGTGAGGAAGAGAAAATCACATGTTTGAATCCCCACCCAATATAACTTACTAGTAAGGCACATTGAAAGTAAAGACGGTTTGCTGTTTAGATACAGATTCTAGATACTGGTGTCAGAGGTTTTAAATGAGATGTGACAGAGCTACCCCTTCAGAGTAAGGTTCCCTAATACTCGATTGCCCGTCTGAGTTGGACCTTTATTCCCAGATTGAGTGGACCTTGATGTGACAAACCTTTATTTTGTGTCGACTTACGGTAGTATAGTTGTTAACTTTCTGAATAGATTTACTTTACAGGTCACATCACGTTAGTTATTTGCTTCTTATTTACGCTTGCCAAAGCAATGAGTTATAAATCTAATTTTAAAAAATACAGTAAATATTTATAGTGTGTTAGTGTATGTGTTTGAGTGCGTGTGAGTGTTTGAGTGTGTGTGTGTGTGTGTTTGTGTGTATGTGTGTGTGTGTGTGTGTGTGTGTGTGTGTGTGTGTGTGTGTGTGTGTTTGTGTGTGTGTGTGTGTGTGAGTGTGTGTGTGTGTTTGTGTGTGTGTGGGGGGGGGGTGTGCGCGCGCGCACTGGTGTGTGGGGGAGAATGTTATGTAGGCCTAATACTTGTTAAAACCATGCATATACACGATTTAAGTTTTACTTTCAATATTGTTTTGTGAATAAATGTATGCAAAAATACTAAACTAATTGTTAAATTGTTGCTAACGAACTTTAGATTTAAAACGAGTTGAACTTAGTTAATCACGAGTAGCTTCTCAAAATGGTACGTATTTATCCTTTATGTCAACTACCAAGTTGATGAAAAGGCATAAAGAGATTGTGGGTTGATGTGATTAGTGAAAATACGGGACTTTACCTCGTTGGTACGAAATTTGCAGACTTAGATATAGGTCAGTTTATCGCTCCTTGGGAAATGGTCGCTGCACTGCACGGTTAGTTCTGTAGCTAGGCTGGGTTCTTACTACTTGGTATTACAGGTGGTCATAGGTCTAGGTCTATTCAACTCTTCGAGTCCGCTGGAACTAGCTTGGTGGCAATACATTAGGGACTCATTGGGTGAACTTTACTTCTTTTTAAAAAAATATTACCCTTGCAATGATCCTTTGTGACTTTAAACTTCCTATAATCATGACCTTTACTTTGGAAAAATGCAAATTGGTTTTCAAAGTGTAATTCTAAGTTTCAGGCCACTCGATTCGAACTTCCGTTATTATTTTGACCTTTCCTTAATACAATATTTTTTTCGAAAAGTTAAGGATATCTTGGTTTTTTGTCTTTAAATCGTATTTTCTCTTTAAGCACATTAAACAACTGTTTTCCCGTTAAACATTCATTTTTCAATGACGTGAAAATATTGTATGAACAATTAAAGAAAAAGCATTGCTGTCAAAAGTATCTACAGTTGAAAAAGTTTTCTCTTCCTATTTTTCATGTTTTATTACAACTTGGCTCTCTTTTCTTTTACTTGACAACTATTCAATTCCACATATAACCGGGAAATAGTTAATAGAGATCCTCCGGTAGCTATAGCTAACGTTATGTCGCAAATAAACTAATAATCTGTGTATAAATGTATTTACATTACGTCGAATTTTACTGATTTGTCTACTGTTAACTTTTCGTCAAACCCTTAGAAAATCTCGTGCTTCAAGTCATAGTATAAAAGATAATATCTAATATAGAGAACTTAAGAACTCTGTCTGTGGTAAGCTAGAACATTTATTAATTCTTTCTTTAAGAGTTTTCAAGTACAGAATTGTATCAATAAACATATAAAGCTTTTGAGGTATATAATTTTCTTCCAGAAATGATGACAGTTTGGGAAATGCTGAGACATTCTTCTCCTTTATTTGCAAACATAAAAGTATCAACTTTTTGTTGAGAGACTTTGTTTTGTCATTGGCTTTGAAGGGTGTTGTATTTGTTCTCTGAAGACTTATGTTCAGCGTGTCGTGTCTATAAAAAATGTCAGATTGTTATTCCAGTCTTGACAGCCATTCTTCATCGCAATACAAGTGTTTCATGCCACTATTCTTTTCAGTTAGAAGCATTAAAACTTCTGACCTCAGTTCGAAAAGACAGATGAATGTTTTCCCTCGAGCGAATAATGACAAATTGTTCCATGTTAACAATTAAATAACTATAACCAAACATAAAATTTATGGTCTTTGTAATAGTAGCCCTTAGGCCTAATTTTGAAAATATTCAAAATTGTATGAATGGCTAGGTGTATCTTGCTACGCTTTGCTGTGGCCCATTGTAATTATATTGATGAGAGATGAGAAATAGAAGTTCAATTTGGGAATCATTCAGAGGCAATAAATAAATGGTAAATTCAGAATAATAAATGGTAAATGCAAATAAATAAGGATAATTGAGACATCATAAAAACGCACTCTTGAGTAAAAATTAAAGAATAAATATTGAGTTACCTGTCAAAGTAATTGTTTTTAACTAAAGTTTAAATGCTTATAAATAACACAGGAGACTTCACAAGGTAAGTTAACGACTTTTATATATTCCACGACCTGCTGGGATTACCTCAGTGACACTTTAAATGATAAGATGGTATATATGTTTCAGTGTTCCCTTTAATATGTATGTTTTCACTTGTCACTAAGTACTGACAAACATAAAAATAAAAGTGACATTTTTGCCAAACTCTCTAAAGTTAATAGGGGGTGGGTTAGGGTTAAGAAATACGTCATCCTGTTATGCCTGTAAGGTAATATAGTGAGGTTCTTTACAAAATACACACATTTACTAATTAATTTAAAATGAAAATTTTAAAGAAGATATTACTAGATGACTGTGTCAGAACTTGTAATAAATATAATTTTTTCAAATTTGATATAAACATTTTTTGGATTCACGTTTGCAGAAACCTAAGACAGTTTATTTATATAGATTATTTAGAATTAAAAAAAAGAATCATGTTAATTTACACAATTACCACAGTGTTTTATTACTAGTAAGACATATGTTACATTAAGAGATTTCTAATTAATTTAGGCTAAACAAGTTCTAGTATATGTTGACAAAGAGCTAAGCAAATAAGAGTTCAATGACATGTAAAATATTACAGTAACATTTAAATTAATTATTATTGCTTTTGTTATTAGTGTTGAGGAAGTTTGCTTTAAATTCATTTACTTTTTCCGTTTCTACTCCTGGAGGGAACCACATTATTGCAGTGTTCATCAGATAAACAGAATCGATTCTATTTTGTGCCTATCTGTGACAGGGCCACCGTTAACGACTAACCCCCGGACGTACTGGGCCTCTTTCACAATGTATGGACTTATAACCATACTTCAGATATTATAGCGATACACAGTAAAGACTATTACATTTTTACTACGTTTTTATGAGGTCGGATTCCGTCATACCTGTTTGTCTGTCTGTCTATCCGGATGGAATTTTGCAATCGAATTTCAACTAATTTCTCGATGAGCTAGAGACCTAAAACTTTTATCATGGGTTAGAATTAGATAATGCAATACTCACTCGGCTTCTTGTTTCTACATTTGTTTAAACAATAGTTCTTTAAAACAATCGAATTTGGGTGATGAGTAAATTCAAGAATCTGACATTTTATTTTTTTAATTCATGAACATGAAGACATTTTGAAATCTTACTACAACAAATATAAATAAGTTTGAAACCTGGAGAATAATAAAAATATTATTCATCAAGACATTTAAAAACTAGGCATCATGAGGAGATTGGCCAAGTTATTGTAATAAAAATTAATATTTTCCTACTTTTTACGTACTTTGTAAAATATTGCCAAGTGCTTCGGAGAGGGTAAGTACTCTTATCGGCCGATCTTTGCCTGTGCAAGATTTGGCAAGTCAGTTCTAAGCAAGACTCGGTCTTGGTCGCCACTATCTTCCGTTGCGTGTTGCGTGACGTAGATTCTTTGACTTCGAGACGAGACATCGATCGTGTGACATCTTTCCCGTTACGCTCTGAGTAATGTAGTTTTTTTCAGTTCGGTGCAAGACTCTGATATAACCGCATCTCTCGCGTTACGTTCGGCGTGACCCATTTTTCTGCCGTTTTTATCTCGTCCAATGGTGAGGACATTATTAGACAACCGAAAATTAAGTTGTGTACTTATTAGCATATTTATAAGAGTGACTATTTTGATTGATATGTAAACTCATGTCTTGTAGTTAAGCAATGTGCAGTGCGCCCTAAACTCGTCCATCTAGAAGACCATAGTAAATGGGACATTTGAAGGTTCAGGTATGTGAACTTTTATGTTTAGCATTTATTTTTCGATTCTAAACCCTATATGACATCATTTATGTTTTTACTGCTACTAGATATTTACTATGACTTTTATTCCAGTCACCCCCGGAAATATAATTGAATCATACATTAAGATATATTTTTTAGTACGCCGTGCAGAATACGCAACACTACTATAGCAATACTTTGCCTTTGAAATTCAATAGAATTTATCAAAAGCCAGAAAAAGAATTTGCGATTTTAATCTCTATGGGGTTACATTTTTTGTTCCAATTCACCAATTATGTGTTTTCCATTTAATGTTACATGAACAGGTACTTTTTCTCTTTTTTCTTTCTAGATTTTGTGCATTGAATTTTGTAAGATTCAAGATTTTGTATCTATTTTGATGGGCTGATCTACTCAAACGACGCTCTCTACACTGTACCTAACGCCATCCGAATATTTTATTGATTTACAAATAAATCAAAATAATGACACCATTTTGGCCTATCGGTGTATTCTGTAGTGTACGCAATCCTTGATTTATACTTTTTGAAAGATAATTTTTATTATTTTACATATAATATTAGAATCGTACACATAAGATAATTGAGCTCATTTTCCTTAAACGTTCTCCGTATAACGAGCCCAGGATTAAAATATCTGATCTCGATCATGATACGGTAATCCTGCTGAAATGTGGAAGAATCTATTTATAATACTATTATGTCCTCTATTACTACATACAGTCCGTTTTACCTTTCACTCTACTTGAATAAAAAACTGTTGTAGTGAAACAACAATTTGTCCCATATATAAAAAGACATTAGACATATAGAGCATTGTGAACAATATTTTAAAGCATTCTTTAAAGGACACAACAAATCCTATATTTAGGTAAAGCATACGCACCACATCCTGATATGTTTAATGTTCCAGCAGCTATCATGTTACGTCTTTCTAAACTTACTCAAGTTGTAATACAATTAGGTCTAACAGAGGAAATAGCTACCTAAAACGGAAGTATTGTGGCTAAATTCTTTACGACGCACCTTTCAGCATCGTAGATACGGGACAATAGAAAGACTAACGGTGAAAAATAAACTTGTAAGATATCAATAATAAAGAAAGAATGGACAAAGTTTCAAAAAGGGTTTAATAAAATATCGAAACAGTACTCGAATAATCCTTCTTATGGATAAGGGAGAAATTTTTAAATGAGTATATTTAATGATTAAATCAATAATGAAATTATGACTTACAAATCATATAATACACAAATATGCCGAATAATCTTCATTAAATAATTTTTAATAAAAAATTAACAAACATGGTAATGGAAAACATAGTAATCTATTAACTGTCCATTATTGCTAATGATTTAAAAACACATTTTGGGGTTAAATTTTGTACAAACAAAATGGAAACTTGTTGGACCTAACAAATTAGTTTTTATTTCAATATGAAATTAAAATTAATCAGCAAATCAGTTAAAAATAAATTAGAGCCAGGTTTGAAAGTCTGCAAATATTTTTGAGTATATCCGATTAAATAATTATCATTTTCTGATTTAGATATAAAATATGAACCGAATAAATCTAATGCCCCAACAAATCTTACCTCAAGATTGACTTTCTAATTTATATATATATATATATATATATATATATATATATATATATATATATATATATATATATATACATTACAAAGCTGTGGCATGATATTGATGTTTACTAAATTGTAATGTTATGGAAACCTATTTTCTTTATTCAAAAAGAATATTCAGAAAAATAGTCTAGTAATGTGTACAGTATATCAATTTAAATTTGTCAGTGTGTGTGCGTGTGTGTTAGTGTGTGTGTGGCTTAAAAAACATTTTCACAGTAATGATGCTGATAAAACTCATAAAAAACTCTTTATTTCACAAAACGTATGTGTAAGAAGGCAAAAGAGTTGGAAACATTTTCTGGTAATATAAAGTGTGTTTGTGACATTTGGGAATTTCATAATAATGACGAAGCATGACAAAAGAACCCCTAGCATTCAGGAACTTTGTTCATTAAAAAAGTGAAGGTTTCGTTTGGAAAACTTTTCATTGGATCAACAAGCACCATCAATGTAAACCTCCCACAACAACAAATTTTAAATATTGTTATAATAATAATATATTGTTTATTGATAAAATTCAGTAGGAAATAAATTATTAATTTAATTATGTCTAGGATGTTGTGGTTAGAGTTACAAAATAACATTAAGAGTAAAATGTACTTTATATTTGTGTACTATGTATTCTACAAAGTATAGGCACACACAAATACAACTATAAAAAAAACATATTCAAAATAAATTAACTTATAATTGCAAAAGACTGAACATATTGAATCGTTAAAAGTAAGGAATGATATTTACTTTATACTTCTTTCTAAATATATTGATTTTGCAATAAATATTATTAATATACAATAACTAAACTTTAGACTTAATATGTTTATCACAAGCAACGCATCTACCTTCTACAAATAATAAATCATTCTTGAAGAATTCAATACAGAAATCTGTTTTGTCTCCACGTAGTTCAGAAAAGGAGTTTTGACAGCTTTCAACTAATAATAACATATTGCTTGTCTAAGAGAAACAGGAAGAAACATCTTGTGTTGAAATAAAAACGTCTTTGTGCACAGGGATTTGTACGTGCGAGTATGGAATGAATTTATCATTCTTGCACGACGAGGTTTCTTGCCGACATTGACTGATGCTTTGGCCCTTATCTTCCCCTTAAATTTATTTCTCAGAGTAATTACTCTTCAACTAGTATTTATTTTTATATATATACTGATTCAAAATTCCCTTTTCGTTTCCTTCTCGACAATAATGGAGAATAAAAATGAAATTTTCTACTGTCAATGTTTTTATTAGGTTTAGGCTTAACTCATCTAAAGGAAAATAAAATGATGAATATTTTCCCTTGAATGTTTTCTCCCTTTCAAAAAACGTGAGATTTTCTCATTTACGTACATAATGCCCTGTCTAGGTTTATGAAATAGGCAACTGAACCTGTTTTGAGTATTTTTTAAAACAGTAATGTTTTTAATCTATAAAAACTTCAGTTTTCTATTTTGCATTACTCCTAAAGGAGAATTATGTTTTAATGAAGTTTTCTTTTCAACAAGTTGATTCTACGTTAAATATATCTTCAAAAAAATGCAACGTAATGTCTTCTACATCTCAGAGAAAAAGATATAAGTGAATTTTCAAAACTCTCAGTTTAACTAAATTGCTTTAACATATCTCTCTTGTTGTAAGAGCCTGTTTGAAATTTGTAAGAGAAATGCATTCTATACTTTACTTTGCTAGATTCCATTTTCAATATCCATTGATAACATTTTATTATTACATAAAGAGACTTCAGGAAACTTAAGGATTGGTATAATCGCCCAACTGTCGGCGACTGATGACTGAAATTAATGGCAAGGATATCGGTAATACACAAAACCTGAAATTACTTCTTCTAGTGATCCATAACGAATTTTATTATTTGTATTGATAATACGTCCGCTGTATTTTTTGACGGATGTCTGAGCTGACCACTTTCGTAAGGGGCGTGATGGGCCTAGAGACCACAAAAGTACTGTTTAGACGCGTACTATAGTTTGTATAGTTAAGCTGACATATATTAACGCCCTCTAGTCATTATTTGGATTTGAATATCATCGTCGTCTAAAGTAGAAAATTATGGTGCTTATGGTATTACATGATGATTATATTACATGTAAATTTTATACATCCTTATTTAAAGATATCTGTCATGAAAGTCTGCAGAATACGAGGAAATATTATGCATACCTTTATACTGTAATACTATAATTTTTATATTCTTTGCATTGTAATAACTTTATGTTTCTGCTGAAACACTTTTCTATTGTTACTTATTACCCTGTGCATCTAGGGAAAACATATGGTTTAATATAAGTAAGAAAATTTTATTTTAAAGCAATATAGAAAGAAGAGCATATATTTTAAAACAAATTATATGAATATATAAATTAACAAATTTATTATTTTAATGAATAAACGTCTGCAAAAATTACTACAATGTCTTGCTTGAACTAACTCAAAGATGCATTTCACAAATTAAAGTCTGTTTTACAATATTAATTTGGGAATCAAACGCAAAATTAGCATAAATAAAATAATTAAAATAATTAATTAATAATTAGATTAAAATAATTTATGGAAATATCTAGCGTTAGTGGTTAACACAAAAACTGATATTCACAACTTATCATTACAAAACAAATTGTTATGTTAAATGTTATTAAAAATCATTTTAAAATGTTTGACCTTCACCATATTTTAAGTTGACTGACAGTCCGTAAACATCTTGTTAAATTGTTTCTAATAGAAAGACCAACGGTCATAGCAAAGAATAGTCCTTAGGTGACGTGTTCAGTAATAAAAAAAAAGTGTTGCCAACCTGATGTTTGTAACTGTAAAATTGATCATAATTTTTTTTTTCTCTATGGGAATCTATACGCAATCCTCACAGTCTTACGACACAACAAATTTTTTCAAAATATTTTACCTGTTAGTAACTTTTTATAAATAGCTGTATTACACATACAAATTAAAATGTTTATCTTAGATGGTATTAGCATAGGTTTAGTTGTGTTTAGCAAACACTTTAGTGTAATTTGAATTTGTAGATCACAGTGTATCGTGCTAATAAATGTGTCGCACGGCACATTCCTAACGGAATGAATGGCAAATATAGTAATAAATGTATTTTGAGAATAAAGGATACCAAATAAATTATTTTACATATTCAACCAAATTTACAACAGTTTATCAGATTTTATGATGTCACAACGTTTCCTGTGACAGGAATTGATTTGTTCATAAACATTATATTATTCTTACAGTAACTTACATACCAAAAAATAATTATTATTTATGTAAAGTATTTAATATATAATTATAATTTATTTTATTCTTAGAATCTCGGATATGTTTTATTTACATATTTACTTTATTACATGTAGGTAACAATACTTTTCCCATTGTTAAAATGTTGCTAAGCAATTTAGTTTTCAAAACTATGGAACAGAGTGCATTGCCAGTTGCTTCTAAAAATGATGCGTAATTGACCGGTATCTTAAATAGGAAGAACATACGAGTTATAAAGGGATTGTGACCGGCCATGTTTAGCCTAACTACGGACTTTACATAGTTTGAATTATTTGTAGATTTAAATATCGGTCACACTAGCCCCCCTTGGTCAGTGGTATTTGCACTCCACGTTTTGTGTACAGTATCTTTGCCTTCAAGGGCTGGTATTTACAAGGTATATCCTTGGTTTTAGATATGTTTAAGTCTTCCTGTCTAAACTGTGAAACTATCGGGGAACACTAGAATGGTCGATGAAAAAATCTACTGACCTGTTCAAATATAATGTCGTTGTTATATTCATCTGTAAGTTTGAAGTAATTCTAACATGGCCTCATAATCTGTTTACAGTTTTTTAATCATAGGGGTTTCGATTTAAATTTGTCTTTTAATTTTTTGTTCTTGCTTAACACATTTTTTTAAAAAAAACTTAATCAACTCTTGGTTTTTAAACCTTAAAACCTTATTTTTGTTTAACGCTTGCCACAATATTATCATGTTGCGCAATCTTTTCAGGGAAGTGAAAGTCATATACAGAACCAAATAATTATGAGCTATAAATTTGTCAAATTAGTCTATATTTGTAAAATGTCTGCTTCTTCTTTTTTCGTAAATCCCAGTAAACAGTAGCTAACGTTATTTGATAACTTTTTATTCTCATAATTTTTTCTAGGTACACCGATGCTCGTTGATTTGTTTTCTCTCGCCTTTCCTTCCAATTTCTAGCATCAAGTGACAGTAGTCTATAACGGGTTAAATCAATAGGAGATGGTTCATGATTACTGATTTACAGAGCTATTTACGGCAATACTTATTACTCTTTTATTCACTCAGTTATTCAGTTAAGACGAACGTTTGCACGCAGAACACTATTCCTACCCTCCAACTTACTTCTACCCGAACTCTATGTCGCTTAGCTGTAACTAGCAGTAGCTTGTCTAATACCTCTTTTTTACCTTGACCGATCGAGTCTAGGACAAGGTAGGCTTTCTTGTCTTTGCTCTTACTAAGTATCATGCATTCGTCGTTTAGTCACCCTTCAAGAAAGGGTTCTAGGCTTGGCTAATCATGGCGCTATGATTTGTATATACAGTAAATAAAATTTTACTTTTCGTTTTTTTATTCATCTCAAAGTTAGAACAATAAAATTATAATTAGTGTTTCGCCTTCAGAAAACATGTTACAAAATGTGTACCACGAAGATATCGGTAAGAAATAAAATCATCGTTTATTTTTGCCAAGTAATCTAAACACGAATATTATTTGTTGTCTCGAATAATTCGTCTGTAATTGTTTAACCGATGACTGATTTGACTACATTCATACCTAACTTGAAGGGCTTTTAGACCACAAAGCCCTATTTGGTCGTGCACTGCAATGTTTATAGTAAATCTGACAGATAGCAATGCATGGTGGGCTATATTTGAGTTTGGATATTTACGCCGTCTGAAGTTGAGATATAAGTTGATCTATTACGGGTTTATGGTCTATTTATAAAGTAGTCCGTCGAGATGAGTGTGTTCGGTATTTTCGGTTTCCCTTATCCCCTTTATCCCTTATCCGCGGTTGGCTAAATTACAGTATATCCGGCTAATATACTTACTTACTAGCCAACGCCCAACCTTGGCAGTTGAGACACTTGGTGACGCGCTGACCAGTAGAGATGGGCCTCCCTGAAAATTGGACTGTTGTAACCATGGGAGGTGCGCAGCAAGGAATCATGACCGGTCTTCAATCTAAAAGCTGAAACGTTAACATATCGGGGTAGGTTGTGGTGAATTGGTCTACCCGTCACAAGACATTCCCATCGTTTTCCTGCTGAGAGCTCCCTCAATCGACCTTGATTCCATTTTTGGTGGAATGTAGTGAACTCAAATGCTCGGGCCGAGGGAGCCTTGTTCCCTGCTTGGCTAGTTGATCAGCCTTTTTATTGCCAGTGTTGTTTACATGGCTCGGGATCCAGAGGAAATTTAGTACCCACCCGGCATTTATGAGAGCATTTAGTTTTCTTCTACATTCTATAGTTCTACTACAGTCGGTCCGTGAGTTCTCAAAAGATGTTCATGATGCCGGTCTTACAGTTACCAAGAAAAACGGCCCGGAGCAGTCAGGTTCTCAAGTTTAATTGCTGTATATATGGCAGCTACCTCACCGATATAAGGTAGGCCCCGACAGCAGAAAATACCTCAAAATATATGCAGCAGTGTGCAGCACCTGTTCGCCTGATCCAGGAATGGAAAGTTTGAAGCCATTCTGGTGCAGGGTTTTTTTTCATTGATAGTTCGGAGTGTTGCACTTCTAAGCTCCTGATCCGAAGATGCATGCTTCGGCAAGTGGTGATCTGTCACGAGAAGCTCTGCCTCAGGGAGCTCCTGGAAGCAGTCCTGAAAAGCAGTAAGTGGAGCTGGTTCTCCGGGAGTGACTCCATACTTTAAAAAAGATCCTGGTAACAGACAATGGGTGTTCTCTGGGATTTTAGCATATCTGTGGGTTTATGGTACTCGTCCCAAGAATTATTTGTTCGTTTAAATCGTTCCCAAAAACATAGGGCTAACATTTCCCTGCATATTTGTAGTGGTTCAACCTCAGTTTGAGCCTTCATTGAAGCAATAAGAGTGGATTTGGCCGCACCAGTTATCCCTCTTAAGGCATTGTTTTTAGCACAATACATGTAAATTTGTGGTGCATTTACTGGCCGTGGCTGTCACCTCGGAACCATATTCTAAGATTGGTCTTATATATGATTTGTAGGCAGTCTTTAAAACATCTTGGTTAGCTCCCCAAGTAGTAGCTGTTAGTCTCTTGAGTAATCTTGTTCTTTTTATAGCCTTTTCAGCACACTGGGCTCCCAAGTATCCCAATTCAACTGCCAAGTATCTTGAAATATCGCTGCTAGAACATTGAGTTCTTATATGTTAAGCTCACCTTTGGAATTTTGGTGGAGAATGAGAAAAGTTGGAACGTCGTTTTTGATGTGTTTACGGTCAAAGTATTATGCTCTGCCCATTTTTGAAGTCTCAGCAAATCATCGTTCATACACTTCTGCAGAGTAAAGATGTTAGTGCTGCTCTCCCACAAGAGAAGATCGTTAGCATACAACAGGGCCTGGATACCAGGTATGGCATGCATGGTATCTATGACGTCAGTTATCATAAGGTTGAACAATGTACATGAAATTACTGCCCCTTGGGGTATTCCTTGCCTCTGGATACAAAATGTTGATGGACTGTTAGAAAAATTGACTCAGATTACTCTGTGGAACAGGAAGGGCTTGATCCAGTTCAATAGGTTGTCAGATATCCCATATTCTATCAGTTTGTGGATGAGCATTGTTCGCCAAACTGTATCATAAGCGGCCTTATGGTCTACCAGGACTGCTAAAGTTGACAGCTTCCTATGGAATCCGTCTTCAACATTTTGAGTGAAATTTACAACATGGTCCATGGTGCCTCTATAATTTCTAAAGCCCACTTGGGCATCATCAATTATTTTGCGTGACTCCAAATACTGTGTAAGTCGGTTATTTATCATTCTCGCAGCAACTTAGCTGCAAGCACTGGCGAGAGATACTAGCCTGTAGCTCTTAGCTACACTTGCTTGTTTTCCAGCTTTAAGGATAGGAATTGTTTCTGCCTTTCTCCATTGATTTGAAAAATGCATTCTCCAAGTGAGATGGATGACAGCAAGGAAGACAATTTTTGCATTGTTTCCAAGGTGTTTTAGGAATTCTTGGAGGATTAAAACCATTTCTGCAGCTTCCCTCTTTGTTTGTCTGTAAAAGAGTCAAATCCAGTTAAGGAATGGCGAAATAGAGTGCAAAGAGCCTTTGGCACTCTTCATCAAGACATAGGTTATTTGGATATTTTGTAAGGGTTTTTGCAATTTTTCTATTATAGAGTGTACGACTGGTATTGGCGAAGTGTTTACAAAGAGCATTTGCAATGTCTCTCGCATCAACGAGTGTTTTGTTACCACAGATGAGGAGCTGGAGTTAGTTTTGAGCATAATCATTATAATGGCGGGAGATATACCTGTGGGCCTTAGCACCATCTTTCCTAAAGTCCAGCTTGCTTATAAAGTTATTAAAGGCAGTTCGCTTCGAGCTTTTTATTTCTTGGTTTAGTGGTTCCTGGCTCTTTTTTATATACTTACTTACTAGTAAGTCTTTCTTTGAACTTGACTTTTCTGCTTCATACCTAGCTTTATCACGGTTTTTTTAAGGTATGTCAGTGTCGCATTCCCCAATGGTTTATGTTGCCTGACTTGACATCAAAGTATTGATTTTTAAGCGCATTCTAGGAGAGCAGAGTTGAAGTTGCTAACAGTTGACTCTAGCAATTCAGGAACTAAAGCTAGGTTCAACAATTTGTTTGTAAGTACCTTGAACCTGATCAAATTTGCCTGTCTAATGTTCCATCTCGGAGCTCATGCATTTCTATATGCTGCTTTGAAGGTGGTTGTCTTAATTAATAGTGCTGTGTAGCCACAGTCTCCACAGTCTTCCAGCAATATTAGTTTTGTCTCGTTTGAGATATTAGGATGCACCATCACAAGGTCGGATCTAGATAATTTACTGGCGAAATATAAAAAGGTAGGAGGAGTTCTTATAATTTCCAGGAGGTTGCTGCCAACCATTTCTTCCAGGCACCTTCCACTGCTGTTAGTCTTGGGTAACCCCATCGTGCAGATGGACTATTAAAGTCTCCTACAAGGAGAGTGTTTGGTTTTATGACTCCTTCAATGGTTTAATAAGCAGGCCAAATTCCTGGTGGGTTATACAAACCAATTATACTGAAATGTTGTCAACTGCGACCGCTTTCATCTTATCACCCAGATATAAACTACCTTGATAACTATAAATGAGTCTGCTTTTAAGACGATATTAGATATCGGTTAACATTGTCAACACAATCCTTTTTTTAATTTTTCAATAGTTCGTGACCTAAAATATTATGCATAGTAATAATATTATTTTCCTCTACAATTATACAGTTAATCGATATAACATATGAATAACATATTTAAAATCGACTATCATTTTCTTTGTCATTGAATAAAGTGCAGTTTCCGTTATTTTTTATGGCAATCGATTACAGCAAGACCTTCACTTAATTACATGCTTACTGATTTACCATGATGCATAACTAAGAATCTCAGCCTAATAGTTATTTAATCCCTGCACCTCCCCCTCCTCGACTATTTTAAATTGCACGCCTGCTTTAATGTAATTTGTAAGTGATTGAAATATATATATATATATATATATATATATATATTTTTAAAATTATATTATGAATCCTATCACCACAAGGCCTTTTTCAATATTACTTGTTTCAATAAAATTACTATTTATTAGGTCTTTTATAACACACCCTTTCCTCAATCAAGTGTTTGACCAAATCACAGCTCCTGACGTATGTCTTGTACTTTACACCTGGAACTTGGCTCCGTGCAAGTTGTTAACTGAAAGATCATTCATAAATATAAATCTCTAATTATAATTAAAAACTAATTTTATTCTTCCAAAAATGTAGCTTGGAAAATTATTCGATGGTAGTTCATTTCTGTATGCAAATATATATATATATATATATATATATATATATATATATATATATTACAATGTACCCTTGCTCTAATTTTCCTACAGGATCTTTAATTCTAAGGATTCTAAATTAAGACGTAGCTCTTGCTTTGACAATAACTGATTTATTTTAATTTGGTTCAAAGTTGTATTATTTACAGGTAGATATACATACATAAATTTTTAAAGCTATAATTTCCCGATAGACAACAAAACACTTATAATTATTTTTAAATTAGCAATTCTTATAAAATGTCCTAAATTATCTTAAGACGTGTACAGGTTGCTGCACTTGGTTTGATGAATTTTATATTTGAATGACTAATTATGGTTTTAAAGAGTTACTAAAAATATTTATAAAGCTCTTAATATTTTTTGCCTTTAAAGACTTGGCTTTAAATTTTAGATAAATTAATACTTATTGCTTACGTGGTTTTTTATTTTACGTTATTTGACACCCATTCACCTATTCATATATCTATTGCTTCACCTATTGATTCAAATATCTATTCAATTTCACTTTCTCTAGTCATTTTAAATGCTATTATGCGTAAATGACTTTATTTCTATAATTAATTTAACTCACTATTCAACTATCTCCCTTACTTAATCCCAAGTACTACTTTTTTATCTCCTCGCCTAATATAGCCTTTTACTTAACTATCTACCTTACTTAATCACACACATTACTTTTTTATCTCCTCGCCTAATATAGCCTTTTACTTAACTATCTCCCTTACTTAATCCCAAGTACTACTTTCTTATCTCCTCGCCTAATATAGCCTTTTACTTAACTATCTCCCTTACTTAATCACACATATTACTTTTTTATCTCCTCGCCTAATATAGCCTTTTACTTAACTATCTCCCTTACTTAATCCCTAGTACTACTTTTTTATCTCCTCGTCTAATATAGCCTTTTACTTAACTATCTCCCTTACTTAATCACACATATTACTTTTTTATCTCCTCGCCTAATATAGCCTTTTACTTAACTATCTCCCTTACTTAATCCCAAGTACTACTTTTTTATCTCCTCGCCTAATATAGCCTTTTACTTAACTATCCCCCTTACTTAATCACACATATTACTTTTTTATCTCCTCGCATAATATAGCCTTTTACTTAACTATCTACCTTACTTAATCACACATATTACTTTTTATCTCCCTCGCTTAGTATCACTTTCTATTCAATTATCTACCTTACTAAAAATCACTTAATACTTTTTTATTCCGACTTTACTTTATTTAATTTTAACGTTGTTTACTAAAAGTATCATATTTCTTTCGAGTCTTGCATTTTTACGATTTCGAGTCTTGGAACTTGACTAATTCTCGTGTTCTTCTTTGGATCGTTTCCGTACGGGTTTCATCCTTTCTTCATATTCGATTGACGTCCTTATAGCGCTAAATGCTATTCCACTATGTCAGCATGTCATTCTTCCTCGCTTTTCCTTTATCTTGGGTGGGAATTTCTAAAACTTTCCCAAGAACAGGTGTTCGTGGACGTGTCACCATAAACTCGATCCACCATTATAATTTTCTGCATCTACCCTTGATGTCCAACTAAATTGCTTCTCCAGTAATCGAAAAACGTCTTGCTTTACCCATAATGAAACTTTTAGAGGCCTAATAATATTAATGGTATACCAGGTGCGTGCAGTAACCGTTTTTCGGCGAAGATTTACAACTGACCGCCCTTTGTTAGATAGCGAGAGTGTGCTACGATAACACAAGTTCAAATATTTTACAAACAGTTTTCCTAACTGATATCCCTCGTTATTCGCGGGGTTTGCGTTCGTTGAACTTACCTGTAGTAGTTAAGCTATACGTACACTTATAACACTGTACACTTATAATATAATATGATATGTTTAAGTTGTAGATAATTACAATCATATTTTTATTGTGTATTTAAGATTTGATTCAATCCGAAATAAAAAGTTATACAAGTAGGCGCGACGTTTCCAAAACTAGCAGACACGACCATCGAATGCAATACCTGTTTAATATCTAACGGGAAAACTAATTTTGATTTATTTACGGCCGCCGGATACGTTTATTGATGCTTGAATTTCGAAAACTAGTAAATGAACAGTAAGTAAACAGAAGATATGATAAACGTATGTATAGAATTGAATGCGGATTGACTCGTCGTTAATTTTTTAGTGACGATAACGCCACTTGTTATAAATAAGATATGTCTATACGTTTTAGTAGTACGCCTAGGGTACAGTATAATGGATGTTAGGAGAATAATCACATATCTTTGTGATAAGTAACTACTGTACAGTACAAAATATATAAGACGAGAACACATCCTAAACCTGTACTGCAAGTATAGTGTCTCCCTAGTTTTGTTTCTTTAATACGTTACATATTAGTCGGGGAGTGACAGATCGCCTGCTTGTGGTGCCTCCTGCGTAATATAACACGATCTGAACAAGGTATCGCCAGTAGAGAAGGCTACAGGGTAGACGGCGCACTTGGGCCCGAGCCAATAGGAAAGCCGGATTTTCTACCCCCAACCCCTTTCCAAGATGGCGGCGCCCATATGGCGGGAACAACATTTACACCGAGCCAATAGGAAAGCCGGATTTTCTACCCCCAACCCCTTTCCAAGATGGCAGCGCCCATATGGCGGGAACAACATTTACACCAAGCCAATAGGAAAGCCGGATTTGCTACCCCAACCCCTTTCCAAGATGGCGGCGCCCATAAGCGCGGGAACATGAAGACGGCGCCTATATGGAGGGAACAAGATGGTGACGCCCATTTGGCGGGAACAAGATGGTGTCTCGCTCTAGTGTCCTATGTAAAAGTGGAGTATGGGGTGTGTGTTGGTTAGATGAGGGGTTGAGGTCGCCCCAATGGTTGGTTTAAATAATATATAAAAATGCCTAAAAAACGATCGGTTTGATCAACCGACCAACGTCTTACGCTAAGTGTAACCGATCAACATACATCAAGTTCAAATAGTCAACTGGTTGTGCGAGAATCGGCCTATCATACTGCAGGCGCTCGGTATGCTTATGCCTGACGGACACACAACACACGGACACCCGCTCCCGCAGGAGGGAGATGTGTGAAGAGTATGAATACCAGTACACCAAGCTCTATGTCTGTTCCCGAATAACAAGGTCGATTCTCTGTAACGCGTAATATTGTGTGTAGCAAATATACAAGTTTATCTAGATACTTGCATTCCTAACCGCTATGTGTAGAGGTGAAATAATAATAACTCAAATATCTCTTAGCATAAGGTTAGTCTCGGAGCTCCTGCATGCTCTGTCGTGGGTATTTCCTAGCTTTATAAAGGGAAAAAACAACAAAAAAGCCTGTACCTGCTCAGACCTGCACATCCCAGCTAAATTGGATCCAACCTAACCAACACATAGTAGAAGGGGTGATCTCAAAAACGTTCAGGACCATCCCCGGGGTTGTTATGAATGAAGAAGGCTCTGAATGACCTTGATCATAGACTATGGGGTGACTACGTCTAGAGGTAGTTATTGGATAACCTAGGCAGGTAAAAATGGATCAAACCTACCCACAGGTATGGGGTGATCTCAACAACGATCAGGACCATCCCCATGGGTTGGAACGGATGAAGGCGGCTCTGAATGGCCATGATCATAGACTATGAGGTGTGTTTGACTACTTCTAGAGGTAATTAATGGAAAAAACCAAATCAGGCCTATGACGCAACCACCCCGGGACATCCTCAAAACCCTCCCCGGAGGTAGCTACCGGCGTGGGGTTTTCTTAAGATATAACTGTTTAATATATGAAATATCAACGCTCGAACGACTCAGGGCCCACCCTAAAATGAACGGTATAACCCAGGGTAATGAGGGATACAAGTTGAATGTTAAATGCCGCGTAGGGCGCTCACTCGAACCCTGACGGGCCAGCGCCTTAAAAACAAAATATCTAAAAACATACCAGGTATACCAACAGAGGTATCTAGTAGGGCCTACCTCCAAAGGTAAAAAAATAAACAGTGTAACAAAGCCTTATCGCTTGAGTGAACACGTTTGACCTACATGTGCAGGCATGCAGAGATAACGCAAATCCCTAGAACCGCAAAGACAGATAGCTACCGGTGGTCTATTTTCATATTATAAAAATAATAAGCAGTTACCTGTACAGAAAAAATAAATACCTTTGCAGATAAGAGAGCAAGAACCTGGACACATAGAAGAATCAAATACGTGTGCAGACAGAAGAAGCAAGGATCTGGACATATAGAAGAAGCAAAGACCTGGATGGATAGGAAAATAAAGGACCCGGACAGGTATACGAGGCAAAGCCTGGGCAGATAGAAAAAACAAGGATTTGGACAGGTAGACGAGGTAGGGCTTGGGCAGATAGAAGAAACAACGATCTGGACAGATAGAAGAAGCTAGGACATGGATAGGTAGACGAGGCAGGGCCTGGACAGATTGAAGAAGCAATGACCCAGAGAGATTGATGAGGTAAGGCTTGGACAGATAGAAGAAGCAAGAACCTGGACAAATAGAAGAAGCAAATACCTGGACTGGTATACGGAGTAACGTCCCGGACAGATAGAAGAAACAAATATCTGGACAGATAAAAGAACCAAGGACTTTGGCACGTAGAGGAACCAATACTTGGACAGACGGAAGAAGCAAGGACATGAACAGATAAGAGAAGTAAGGACCTGGACGGATAGAAGAAGCAAGTACCTGGACAGATAGAAGAAGCAGGGATATGGACAGATAGGAGAAGCCTTGCCAGATAGGAGGAAGTCCTTGACCTGGACGGATAGAAGAAGCAAGTACCTGGACAGATAGAAGAAGCAGGGATATGGACAGATAGGAGAAGCCTTGCCAGATAGGAGGAGGTCCTTGACCTGGACAGATAGAAGAAGCAAATACATGGACACATAGAAGAAGCAAAGACCTGGACAGATAGAATATGCAAGTACCAGGACAAATAGAAGAAGCGAGTAGTTGGACAGATAGAAGAAGTAAGGACATGGACAGATATGAGAAGCACGGACTTGGGCAGATAGAAGAAGCAAGTACATGGATACATAGAAGAAGTAAGGATATGGACAGATAGGAGAAGCAAGGACCTGGACCGATAAAAAGAGCAAATACCTGAACAGATAGAAGAAGCAAGGACCTGTACCGATGGAAGAAGCAAGTACATGGACTGATAGAAGAAGCAAGGACCTGGACCGATAAAAGAAACAAGCACCTGGGCAGATAGAAGAAGCAGGTACTTGGACAGATAGTAGAAGTAAGCACCTGGACAGACAGAAGAACCAAGGACCTGGACAGATAGAAGAAGCAAAGACCGGGACAGATAAAAGAAGCAATGACCTAGACTGATAGAAGAAGTAAGGACATGGACCGATAAAAGAAACAAGGACCTGGAAGAAATGACGCTACCTCATGTCCACAATATATATTAGGCGCTATTGAAAATAGACTACCGCTCATTCAATATAGTGTGTAATCTAAAGCTTTACAAAAATTGAAAAAGACCTGACATTAACATATAATATCTCGTATCCAAAATATATATATTAAACGCTAATGAAAATAAACTACCAATCATTCAATATAATCTATGATCTAGGCTTCAGATAATTCGAAAAATGAAGTGTGAAAATATTCTCTCCTATAAATAAACACCTATTGTATCATCTAGAGTTAACATAATTTAAAAAAAAAGACTAGTTACTTACAATGCGAGTGTTTATAGGTTGTTGTGACGTAGACGCCATCTCTCGTGAATGTATGACCTGCAGTTTAACGGATCACAATAGTTGATCAAAGTATAGCTCTCCTCCTGGGTTGATTGCAGAAAGTCTTCAAAACTAAATAACTTAAATAACGGGCTTAAACAGATATAGTCTTTAAAAGATTTTATCAACGCTAGCTTTACAGATACAGGTAAGTCCAAACTGTCTATATCATGTCTGTTCTATACGCATGCGCAGACCTCAATAGCGCATAGATTAAACAAAGATAGAGGCACTGTAAAATTTATAAAAAAGAAACATGCTGAAACGTGTTAATGAATAATATTACTCTGTAATGGCCAAATTCACAGTCTGGCCGACATGTTCGATAACAGTTAAAGATTTGCCTAAAATAGAGCTCAAATCTTCCACAGTCAACGCCGTAGCGTATCGCTTTGGAAGAAAGACAGCACGTCTGTCTTCATCATCTACCTGTAAGTCTACAAGTACGGTGTTACCATACTTTGCTTCGACAAAACGCGCATTTACAATTTTATATGCCATGCCTATCTTTAGATCGCGTATAGGCATAGAATCTACAGAATTTAAAGCTGAAAACTTTGCCGACACTGATGATGACATTTTACTACTTATTGGCAAACACTCACACAGATCACTTGAAACACAGACTATGTAAAAAACACTATATCTCCACCTGTATATAATGTTTTATACATAGCTGTGGAAGAGTCCATTTGAGAGGTGAGTGGACGAGTCCAAGCAAGTTGGACTGATCCATAATTACGTCATAACTAAGACTGTTGATTACAACAAGGCGGGCGATACCGTATGTAGAGGTAAACACATCGTATTCGATGAGAAGTTTAAATACAAGTTAACACATAATATAAAATGCACGGCCTGACTAGGGTTTAACAAACAGTATCCGCTGAGTAGACTGGCTACGGTTTAACAAATAGTATCCATTGAGTAGGTTGAATACAAACTATCACATAGTATCCATTGTAAATATTGGCTAATGGTTATCAAATAGTATCTGATACATAGCTGGGCTAATGATTAACACATTGTATCCGATACATAGATTGACTAGGGCTAACACATAGTATCCGAGGCAAAGATTGACTAATGGTTAACACATAATATCCATTGCACGGCTTGGGTAATATATATATAGTTAGCCTACATTTTGTGTTATGTATGTAAACCCACATATTATGCTAAGCTGGTTACCCATAGACATGGATCTATGGTAATGCAAGAGTAAGCCTAAGTGTAACCCATACCCTGACAACAGTTACCTAGCCTCACCATAGCCTACATAGGTAGACAACCGATACCTAGCCCGACCATAGGTTACATAGCTAGACAATAGATACCTAACCCTGAATCAAATACATAGCCTGACAACCGATACATAGCCTAACAACAGAGCTAGATCACAGACCAACGTTTCAACTACACAACATTATGCTATGTTTAACCAGCCAACATACACGAAGTTCAAACGAACAACATTGACACCAAGTTCAAATAGGCTATGGCTGGTGAAGGCTAGATCAACGTTGAAAAACTTACACTAATCAACCAACAAACTTACACATGGTTCAAATAGGTTATGGAGGGTGAAGACATAATTATAGCTATCAATGCATACCAAAAATAGCTATGCAGAAACCGTCAAGGCCATTACACATATTGTCCAGGTATGTTGTATCAGTTACAACATACTGACTAATACGAGTACCTCCATCAAATCTTAGGTAAAGCTACCTTGGAGTCAGGCCTTAGGTAAAGCTACCTCGGAGTCAGCCCTTAGGTAAAGCAAGACCATAGGTAAAGCTCAGGTAAGGTTGGTAAAACAGCTATCTATGCATGCCCAATCTCAATAGTTACGTTAAAAAGAGCTACCGATGCTCACCCTACCATAATAGCTACGTACAGACGGCTAATATTGTATAACCTATCACAAGACTTATGTAAAAACAGCTATGCATAACCTGTCACAATAACTGCGTAAAGGCAGCTAACAATGCCTACCCCATTAAAATAGCTACGAAAAGATAACAACCAATACATACCCTATCATAATAGCTATGTAAAGACAGCTAAAGATGCATAACCTAACTCAGTAATGACCGCTATTAAATAATGAACCATCACAACAGCCTCGTAAAGACAGCTACCAACACCACAATAGCTACGTAAAAACAGTTATCGATCCATGACCCGTATTATACCATTATGTGCGTTACCCTACATCATGTATTAAGCCAATAAACGTCTAAACCTACATTCCTCCTGTATTAAGCCACGTTACCCCTACATAGGCCTACACCCTGTAGCCAATATGCACGGTACCCTACATTAGCCTACAGATTGCGTTAGGGCAACATACACGTAAACCTGTATTAGGTATATATGGGTGTTAACCTCTATAGGCCTACATATTGTGTTAGGTCGATATACCTGTAAATCTGCAGACACCCTGCATTAAGCCAATATGCATGATACGGTACATAGGCCTATAAGTCAATAAACAGTGTTGTTACGTTTCATTGCAGGTGTAGATCATACACACAGAGCTCGACAAATATATGCTTGTTTAAAACCTTACATTAATACTGTTACGACCGCAATAGCTCACTCTGGACATATCAGCATAACCGCAGCCAATGACGTCAAACACAATGTCGGTCAGGACGGCATCCGGACCATCGGCAGGTCATCTGTGAATGAAACGTAACAACACTGTTTATTGACTTATAGGCCTATGTATCGTATCATGCATATTGGCTTAATGCAGGGTGTCTGCAGATTTACAGGTATATCGACCTAACACAATATGTAGGCCTATGGAGGTTAACACCCATATATACCTAATACAGGTTTACGTGTATGTTGCCCTAACGCAATCTGTAGGCTAATGTAGGGTACCGTGCATATTGGCTACAGGGTGTAGGCCTATGTAGGGGTAACGTGGCTTAATACAGGAGGAATGTAGGTTTAGACGTTTATTGGCTTAATACATGATGTAGGGTAACGCACATAATGGTATAATACGGGTCATGGATCGATAACTGTTTTTACGTAGCTATTGTGGTGTTGGTAGCTGTCTTTACGAGGCTGTTGTGATGGTTCATTATTTAATAGCGGTCATTACTGAGTTAGGTTATGCATCTTTAGCTGTCTTTACATAGCTATTATGATAGGGTATGTATTGGTTGTTATCTTTTCGTAGCTATTTTAATGGGGTAGGCATTGTTAGCTGCCTTTACGCAGTTATTGTGACAGGTTATGCATAGCTGTTTTTACATAAGTCTTGTGATAGGTTATACAATATTAGCCGTCTGTACGTAGCTATTATGGTAGGGTGAGCATCGGTAGCTCTTTTTAACGTAACTATTGAGATTGGGCATGCATAGATAGCTGTTTTACCAACCTTACCTGAGCTTTACCTATGGTCTTGCTTTACCTAAGGGCTGACTCCGAGGTAGCTTTACCTAAGGCCTGACTCCAAGGTAGCTTTACCTAAGATTTGATGGAGGTACTCGTATTAGTCAGTATGTTGTAACTGATACAACATACCTGGACAATATGTGTAATGGCCTTGACGGTTTCTGCATAGCTATTTTTGGTATGCATTGATAGCTATAATTATGTCTTCACCCTCCATAACCTATTTGAACCATGTGTAAGTTTGTTGGTTGATTAGTGTAAGTTTTTCAACGTTGATCTAGCCTTCACCAGCCATAGCCTATTTGAACTTGGTGTCAATGTTGTTCGTTTGAACTTCGTGTATGTTGGCTGGTTAAACATAGCATAATGTTGTGTAGTTGAAACGTTGGTCTGTGATCTAGCTCTGTTGTTAGGCTATGTATCGGTTGTCAGGCTATGTATTTGATTCAGGGTTAGGTATCTATTGTCTAGCTATGTAACCTATGGTCGGGCTAGGTATCGGTTGTCTACCTATGTAGGCTATGGTGAGGCTAGGTAACTGTTGTCAGGGTATGGGTTACACTTAGGCTTACTCTTGCATTACCATAGATCCATGTCTATGGGTAACCAGCTTAGCATAATATGTGGGTTTACATACATAACACAAAATGTAGGCTAACTATATATATATTACCCAAGCCGTGCAATGGATATTATGTGTTAACCATTAGTCAATCTTTGCCTCGGATACTATGTGTTAGCCCTAGTCAATCTATGTATCGGATACAATGTGTTAATCATTAGCCCAGCTATGTATCAGATACTATTTGATAACCATTAGCCAATATTTACAATGGATACTATGTGATAGTTTGTATTCAACCTACTCAATGGATACTATTTGTTAAACCGTAGCCAGTCTACTCAGCGGATACTGTTTGTTAAACCCTAGTCAGGCCGTGCATTTTATATTATGTGTTAACTTGTATTTAAACTTCTCATCGAATACGATGTGTTTACCTCTACATACGGTATCGCCCGCCTTGTTGTAATCAACAGTCTTAGTTATGACGTAATTATGGATCAGTCCAACTTGCTTGGACTCGTCCACTCACCTCTCAAATGGACTCTTCCACAGCTATGTATAAAACATTATATACAGGTGGAGATATAGTGTTTTTTACATAGTCTGTGTTTCAAGTGATCTGTGTGAGTGTTTGCCAATAAGTAGTAAAATGTCATCATCAGTGTCGGCAAAGTTTTCAGCTTTAAATTCTGTAGATTCTATGCCTATACGCGATCTAAAGATAGGCATGGCATATAAAATTGTAAATGCGCGTTTTGTCGAAGCAAAGTATGGTAACACCGTACTTGTAGACTTACAGGTAGATGATGAAGACAGACGTGCTGTCTTTCTTCCAAAGCGATACGCTACGGCGTTGACTGTGGAAGATTTGAGCTCTATTTTAGGCAAATCTTTAACTGTTATCGAACATGTCGGCCAGACTGTGAATTTGGCCATTACAGAGTAATATTATTCATTAACACGTTTCAGCATGTTTCTTTTTTATAAATTTTACAGTGCCTCTATCTTTGTTTAATCTATGCGCTATTGAGGTCTGCGCATGCGTATAGAACAGACATGATATAGACAGTTTGGACTTACCTGTATCTGTAAAGCTAGCGTTGATAAAATCTTTTAAAGACTATATCTGTTTAAGCCCGTTATTTAAGTTATTTAGTTTTGAAGACTTTCTGCAATCAACCCAGGAGGAGAGCTATACTTTGATCAACTATTGTGATCCGTTAAACTGCAGGTCATACATTCACGAGAGATGGCGTCTACGTCACAACAACCTATAAACACTCGCATTGTAAGTAACTAGTCTTTTTTTTTAAATTATGTTAACTCTAGATGATACAATAGGTGTTTATTTATAGGAGAGAATATTTTCACACTTCATTTTTCGAATTATCTGAAGCCTAGATCATAGATTATATTGAATGATTGGTAGTTTATTTTCATTAGCGTTTAATATATATATTTTGGATACGAGATATTATATGTTAATGTCAGGTCTTTTTCAATTTTTGTAAAGCTTTAGATTACACACTATATTGAATGAGCGGTAGTCTATTTTCAATAGCGCCTAATATATATTGTGGACATGAGGTAGCGTCATTTCTTCCAGGTCCTTGTTTCTTTTATCGGTCCATGTCCTTACTTCTTCTATCAGTCTAGGTCATTGCTTCTTTTATCTGTCCCGGTCTTTGCTTCTTCTATCTGTCCAGGTCCTTGGTTCTTCTGTCTGTCCAGGTGCTTACTTCTACTATCTGTCCAAGTACCTGCTTCTTCTATCTGCCCAGGTGCTTGTTTCTTTTATCGGTCCAGGTCCTTGCTTCTTCTATCAGTCCATGTACTTGCTTCTTCCATCGGTACAGGTCCTTGCTTCTTCTATCTGTTCAGGTATTTGCTCTTTTTATCGGTCCAGGTCCTTGCTTCTCCTATCTGTCCATATCCTTACTTCTTCTATGTATCCATGTACTTGCTTCTTCTATCTGCCCAAGTCCGTGCTTCTCATATCTGTCCATGTCCTTACTTCTTCTATCTGTCCAACTACTCGCTTCTTCTATTTGTCCTGGTACTTGCATATTCTATCTGTCCAGGTCTTTGCTTCTTCTATGTGTCCATGTATTTGCTTCTTCTATCTGTCCAGGTCAAGGACCTCCTCCTATCTGGCAAGGCTTCTCCTATCTGTCCATATCCCTGCTTCTTCTATCTGTCCAGGTACTTGCTTCTTCTATCCGTCCAGGTCAAGGACTTCCTCCTATCTGGCAAGGCTTCTCCTATCTGTCCATATCCCTGCTTCTTCTATCTGTCCAGGTACTTGCTTCTTCTATCCGTCCAGGTCCTTACTTCTCTTATCTGTTCATGTCCTTGCTTCTTCCGTCTGTCCAAGTATTGGTTCCTCTACGTGCCAAAGTCCTTGGTTCTTTTATCTGTCCAGATATTTGTTTCTTCTATCTGTCCGGGACGTTACTCCGTATACCAGTCCAGGTATTTGCTTCTTCTATTTGTCCAGGTTCTTGCTTCTTCTATCTGTCCAAGCCTTACCTCATCAATCTCTCTGGGTCATTGCTTCTTCAATCTGTCCAGGCCCTGCCTCGTCTACCTATCCATGTCCTAGCTTCTTCTATCTGTCCAGATCGTTGTTTCTTCTATCTGCCCAAGCCCTACCTCGTCTACCTGTCCAAATCCTTGTTTTTTCTATCTGCCCAGGCTTTGCCTCGTATACCTGTCCGGGTCCTTTATTTTCCTATCCATCCAGGTCTTTGCTTCTTCTATATGTCCAGATCCTTGCTTCTTCTGTCTGCACACGTATTTGATTCTTCTATGTGTCCAGGTTCTTGCTCTCTTATCTGCAAAGGTATTTATTTTTTCTGTACAGGTAACTGCTTATTATTTTTATAATATGAAAATAGACCACCGGTAGCTATCTGTCTTTGCGGTTCTAGGGATTTGCGTTATCTCTGCATGCCTGCACATGTAGGTCAAACGTGTTCACTCAAGCGATAAGGCTTTGTTACACTGTTTATTTTTTTACCTTTGGAGGTAGGCCCTACTAGATACCTCTGTTGGTATACCTGGTATGTTTTTAGATATTTTGTTTTTAAGGCGCTGGCCCGTCAGGGTTCGAGTGAGCGCCCTACGCGGCATTTAACATTCAACTTGTATCCCTCATTACCCTGGGTTATACCGTTCATTTTAGGGTGGGCCCTGAGTCGTTCGAGCGTTGATATTTCATATATTAAACAGTTATATCTTAAGAAAACCCCACGCCGGTAGCTACCTCCGGGGAGGGTTTTGAGGATGTCCCGGGGTGGTTGCGTCATAGGCCTGATTTGGTTTTTTCCATTAATTACCTCTAGAAGTAGTCAAACACACCTCATAGTCTATGATCATGGCCATTCAGAGCCGCCTTCATCCGTTCCAACCCATGGGGATGGTCCTGATCGTTGTTGAGATCACCCCATACCTGTGGGTAGGTTTGATCCATTTTTACCTGCCTAGGTTATCCAATAACTACCTCTAGACGTAGTCACCCCATAGTCTATGATCAAGGTCATTCAGAGCCTTCTTCATTCATAACAACCCCGGGGATGGTCCTGAACGTTGTTGAGATAACCCCTTCTACTATGTGTTGGTTAGGTTGGATCCAATTTAGCTGGGATGTGCAGGTCTGAGCAGGTACAGGCTTTTTCGTTGTTTTTTCCCTTTATAAAGCTAGGAAATACCCACGACAGAGCATGCAGGAGCTCCGAGACTAACCTTATGCTAAGAGATATTTGAGTTATTATTATTTCACCTCTACACATAGCGGTTAGGAATGCAAGTATCTAGATAAACTTGTATATTTGCTACACACAATATTACGCGTTACAGAGAATCGACCTTGTTATTCGGGAACAGACATAGAGCTTGGTGTACTGGTATTCATACTCTTCACACATCTCCCTCCTGCGGGAGCGGGTGTCCGTGTGTTGTGTGTCCGTCAGGCATAAGCATACCGAGCGCCTGCAGTATGATAGGCCGATTCTCGCACAACCAGTTGACTATTTGAACTTGATGTATGTTGATCGGTTACACTTAGCGTAAGACGTTGGTCGGTTGATCAAACCGATCGTTTTTTAGGCATTTTTATATATTATTTAAACCAACCATTGGGGCGACCTCAACCCCTCATCTAACCAACACACACCCCATACTCCACTTTTACATAGGACACTAGAGCGAGACACCATCTTGTTCCCGCCAAATGGGCGTCACCATCTTGTTCCCTCCATATAGGCGCCGTCTTCATGTTCCCGCGCTTATGGGCGCCGCCATCTTGGAAAGGGGTTGGGGTAGCAAATCCGGCTTTCCTATTGGCTTGGTGTAAATGTTGTTCCCGCCATATGGGCGCTGCCATCTTGGAAAGGGGTTGGGGGTAGAAAATCCGGCTTTCCTATTGGCTCGGTGTAAATGTTGTTCCCGCCATATGGGCGCCGCCATCTTGGAAAGGGGTTGGGGGTAGAAAATCCGGCTTTCCTATTGGCTCGGGCCCAAGTGCGCCGTCTACCCTGTAGCCTTCTCTACTGGCGATACCTTGTTCAGATCGTGTTATATTACGCAGGAGGCACCACAAGCAGGCGATCTGTCACTCCCCGACTAATATGTAACGTATTAAAGAAACAAAACTAGGGAGACACTATACTTGCAGTACAGGTTTAGGATGTGTTCTCGTCTTATATATTTTGTACTGTACAGTAGTTACTTATCACAAAGATATGTGATTATTCTCCTAACATCCATTATACTGTACCCTAGGCGTACTACTAAAACGTATAGACATATCTTATTTATAACAAGTGGCGTTATCGTCACTAAAAAATTAACGACGAGTCAATCCGCATTCAATTCTATACATACGTTTATCATATCTTCTGTTTACTTACTGTTCATTTACTAGTTTTCGAAATTCAAGCATCAATAAACGTATCCGGCGGCCGTAAATAAATCAAAATTAGTTTTCCCGTTAGATATTAAACAGGTATTGCATTCGATGGTCGTGTCTGCTAGTTTTGGAAACGTCGCGCCTACTTGTATAACTTTTTATTTCGGATTGAATCAAATCTTAAATACACAATAAAAATATGATTGTAATTATCTACAACTTAAACATATCATATTATATTATAAGTGTACAGTGTTATAAGTGTACGTATAGCTTAACTACTACAGGTAAGTTCAACGAACGCAAACCCCGCGAATAACGAGGGATATCAGTTAGGAAAACTGTTTGTAAAATATTTGAACTTGTGTTATCGTAGCACACTCTCGCTATCTAACAAAGGGCGGTCAGTTGTAAATCTTCGCCGAAAAACGGTTACTGCACGCACCTGGTATACCATTAATATTATTAGGCCTCTAAAAGTTTCATTATGGGTAAAGCAAGACGTTTTTCGATTACTGGAGAAGCAATTTAGTTGGACATCAAGGGTAGATGCAGAAAATTATAATGGTGGATCGAGTTTATGGTGACACGTCCACGAACACCTGTTCTTGGGAAAGTTTTAGAAATTCCCACCCAAGATAAAGGAAAAGCGAGGAAGAATGACATGCTGACATAGTGGAATAGCATTTAGCGCTATAAGGACGTCAATCGAATATGAAGAAAGGATGAAACCCGTACGGAAACGATCCAAAGAAGAACACGAGAATTAGTCAAGTTCCAAGACTCGAAATCGTAAAAATGCAAGACTCGAAAGAAATATGATACTTTTAGTAAACTACGTTAAAATTAAATAAAGTAAAGTCGGAATAAAAAAGTATTAAGTGATTTTTAGTAAGGTAGATAATTGAATAGAAAGTGATACTAAGCGAGGGAGATAAAAAGTAATATGTGTGATTAAGTAAGGTAGATAGTTAAGTAAAAGGCTATATTATGCGAGGAGATAAAAAAGTAATATGTGTGATTAAGTAAGGGGGATAGTTAAGTAAAAGGCTATATTAGGCGAGGAGATAAAAAAGTAGTACTTGGGATTAAGTAAGGGAGATAGTTAAGTAAAAGGCTATATTAGGCGAGGAGATAAAAAAGTAATATGTGTGATTAAGTAAGGGAGATAGTTAAGTAAAAGGCTATATTAGACGAGGAGATAAAAAAGTAGTACTAGGGATTAAGTAAGGGAGATAGTTAAGTAAAAGGCTATATTAGGCGAGGAGATAAAAAAGTAATATGTGTGATTAAGTAAGGGAGATAGTTAAGTAAAAGGCTATATTAGGCGAGGAGATAAGAAAGTAGTACTTGGGATTAAGTAAGGGAGATAGTTAAGTAAAAGGCTATATTAGGCGAGGAGATAAAAAAGTAATGTGTGTGATTAAGTAAGGTAGATAGTTAAGTAAAAGGCTATATTAGGCGAGGAGATAAAAAAGTAGTACTTGGGATTAAGTAAGGGAGATAGTTGAATTGTGAGTTAAATTAATTATAGAAATAAAGTCATTTACGCATAATAGCATTTAAAATGACTAGAGAAAGTGAAATTGAATAGATATTTGAATCAATAGGTGAAGCAATAGATATATGAATAGGTGAATGGGTGTCAAATAACGTAAAATAAAAAACCACGTAAGCAATAAGTATTAATTTATCTAAAATTTAAAGCCAAGTCTTTAAAGGCAAAAAATATTAAGAGCTTTATAAATATTTTTAGTAACTCTTTAAAACCATAATTAGTCATTCAAATATAAAATTCATCAAACCAAGTGCAGCAACCTGTACACGTCTTAAGATAATTTAGGACATTTTATAAGAATTGCTAATTTAAAAATAATTATAAGTGTTTTGTTGTCTATCGGGAAATTATAGCTTTAAAAATTTATGTATGTATATCTACCTGTAAATAATACAACTTTGAACCAAATTAAAATAAATCAGTTATTGTCAAAGCAAGAGCTACGTCTTAATTTAGAATCCTTAGAATTAAAGATCCTGTAGGAAAATTAGAGCAAGGGTACATTGTAATATATATATATATATATATATATATATATATATATATATATTTGCATACAGAAATGAACTACCATCGAATAATTTTCCAAGCTACATTTTTGGAAGAATAAAATTAGTTTTTAATTATAATTAGAGATTTATATTTATGAATGATCTTTCAGTTAACAACTTGCACGGAGCCAAGTTCCAGCTGTAAAGTACAAGACATACGTCAGGAGCTGTGATTTGGTCAAACACTTGATTGAGGAAAGGGTGTGTTATAAAAGACCTAATAAATAGTAATTTTATTGAAACAAGTAATATTGAAAAAGGCCTTGTGGTGATAGGATTCATAATATAATTTTAAAAATATATATATATATATATATATATATATATATTTCAATCACTTACAAATTACATTAAAGCAGGCGTGCAATTTAAAATAGTCGAGGAGGGGGAGGTGCAGGGATTAAATAACTATTAGGCTGAGATTCTTAGTTATGCATCATGGTAAATCAGTAAGCATGTAATTAAGTGAAGGTCTTGCTGTAATCGATTGCCATAAAAAATAACGGAAACTGCACTTTATTCAATGACAAAGAAAATGATAGTCGATTTTAAATATGTTATTCATATGTTATATCGATTAACTGTATAATTGTAGAGGAAAATAATATTATTACTATGCATAATATTTTAGGTCACGAACTATTGAAAAATTAAAAAAAGGATTGTGTTGACAATGTTAACCGATATCTAATATCGTCTTAAAAGCAGACTCATTTATAGTTATCAAGGTAGTTTATATCTGTTAATAGATGGCGAGTTTCCACGCAACCATTCTGACCTTACCCACTGCGATTAGAAGAGATCTGAGACTTGCGGCAATCATTTCCGTAAATGTTGAAACATCGAAATCTCTCTGTACGATTAACCTCTACAGCTCCCCATCTTACATTTAGGAACAAGTTGCAAAAGTCCTAAATCTCTTAGAATGTCTCAGATAAACGTTTGATAGCCTACTCAAGTTGTTACAATAATTTTGGTATTAAGGTAAATTATCCATGCATTGCCCTATGGGTTGAAAACTTAGTAATTCTAACAAGTGCAAACAATCTCTTAAGAAATTTGTATTATATGAACTAACTAAAGTTTGAAAACCAACCCTAGCATAAGTTTGATGACGGTAACGCATCAAATAGGCCTAGTTTATTTGAAAACGGAAACACTTCAATCTGATCAAGTGGTAGTTTTACGATTCAAATCTTATGTTTGTCAATGTATCAAACAAAACTAATTCAAATGTTTACCATGCCATGATTTAAATTTTACATTTTTTCTCATAAAACAATAACAGAATTAATAGCTCCTTATAGTATTTTATAAGGCACTACTGCATTTTAAATAATTTATAATTACGATATAAGTTAGTATTTTCTTTATTTATGAAGTTTATATCCGTGCAACAATACCAAACCAATTGTTAAAATGTTGCTAAGCAAACTACAAATTTAGAATAAAAGAGAGTGGAACATAGTTAATTTCTAGATGCTTCTGAACATGGTAAGTATTAATCCTAACTAATAAGAATAAATACGTTATAGAGTGTTTGTGACTTTTGAAAAGCCCATCTGCGGACCTCTTTTGTACGAGACTTGTGAATGTAGATATAGCTTGAACTAGCCCTCCGTGGTCAATGGACACCGCAGTGCAAGGTTATTTATGTAAGTAGGCTGGGGTTTATTACTTGAGCTTGGAGGCGTGGATTGAGATTTTATGCAGAATTATCGAGTTCTATTTTTGGGATCTTGAAAAGATTTTAGGTCTACTTGGGTCTCCCAGTATAAATTGCTGGGACCAGCTGAGGAGGGGGTAGAGGAGTCGATGAAAAAAACTACAGGGCTGTTCAAGCACATTGTCGTTTTTATATTCATCTGTAAGTTTGAAATCATTCTAATGTAGTTTTATATTCTGCTTAAAGTTTTTGATTTCTCAGGCGTTTCAATTTGTATTTTCCTTTCAAGTTTTCCCCCCACAATACCATATTTGTTTAAAAAGCCTTATGAACTCTTGGTTTTTACCCTTCAAACTTTATTTTGTATTTAATAGCATGCCATATAATATCCCTGTTATTGATGTTTTTTCAATGAAATGAACGTCGTGTACTAACAATTCAAGAAAAAATTCTTTGTCAAAATAATCTATAGTTATAAAGGGTTCTGCTTCTTCCTTGGTCTAGTAAATATTTAGGGTCTGTATACGTTTTCGCCTTATTTAGAAATAAACCAATTGCTTATTTAACCGAGAGATAGTCTTCATAGATTATCCCGTAGATATAGCTAACATTATATCGCAACTAAACAATATCTCCTCTCATACATTTGTTTAGGTTAAACCAAAATTCAATGACATGGCTTCTCTCTACATTCCGTCCAGCTTCTATATCCAAGAGTAGCATAACGGGTGAAATGAATGATCACAATGTATACTCTTTTGTTCACCCTGTAATTCACAATTCAGGTAACACGAATGATTGCACTAGGACACTATTGCTAGTCTCGACCCCCCCCCCCCCATCTAGCCGGAATCTATGTCGCTTAGGTGTAACTAGTAGTAGCTTGTCTAATACCTTTTGTGTAGCTTGACCGATCGAGTCTGTGGCAAATTAGGCCTTCGTGTCTCTGCTCGTACTAAGTATCTTGCATTCGTCGTTTAGTCGCCCTTCAAGATAGGTTTATAGGCTTTGCTAGTCATGACACTAGTAATTATTGATAACACTCTCATACATGTAACCTATAGGTATAATAAAAGAATTTACTTGGTTTTCTTTTTTTAATCCTAAAGTTAGTATATTTAAATTATAATTACAGTTTTCTCCTTCCATGAGACAGAATGTTTATTAGGAAACAATTTGTATACATTTTTCAAATGAATATGATTGTCATCTGTAACAAAATGAATTTGAATGTTGCCGCTTTAGAAATGTGTTTTACGAATGTTCTCATTATCGTACCTTAATGTAATAAATATACTTTAGGATATGTAACTATTGGTATAATCACCCAAATATCGACGATTCATAGCTAAAATAACTTTCAAAGCTATCGATAAGACTTAAAACTACAGCTCTTTTTTATAGTATGAAGTACTTATGTATCGGCCACAATTCTATGCTTGGTCGTGGTCTGGTTAATAGTTAACCTTACAGTTATTAAGGTCTGGTTATTATTGGGGTTTGAATATCCTCCTCGCCGCCTCAGGTTTGGATTTAACAAGCTCGGTGACTGTTTTAAGATATTTTGGTTTTAGCGACGCCATATTAAAGTCAGTAGACCTATTAAAAATTAACAATTTTTTTTTTTAATAGAATCATGTCAATAGATTTGTTTATTACTAGCCTAATATATATATATATATATATATATATATATATATATATATGCGTTTAAATGTAAATTAAAAACTAATTTCATCTGAATTCGATAGTGTAAAGTTGTTAGTAACGTTGTTTAAAAATATCATAATAAATATAATGTTATAATTGAAAACAAAACAGTTGATTTTAGGAATGAATTTTAAAAAAATAAATACTATCCTTTGTTATTTATGGATAATAAAAATTTATATGAAAGTGAATTATTGTTATTTGCATAAAACACTACATGTTTTGTATGTTGAACTCAAATACCGTGATAGAAACTAATCTTCATCTACTGTATAAGAGAGGGATATTACTATCTGCCATAGTAATTTGAAGTAATGTGTTTACTTGGTAAGTAGTGTCTATATATATTTATGTCTAAATGCATTTTTGAATTGAAAAACCGTACCTTTCCGAAGTACGAGTAACCTATATTAAGTGTGGCGTAATTTCAGGGCAATGTGTCATGAAATAATTGAATAGTGCATTTGAAGAGGATATGATAAAGTGATATATTAAATACAATACGGACTGTTGCAATGTATGGCCCACCAAGGACATCCTTTATTATTGGGTTAGTAGTTTATTAATGAACGAGGTTACAAATGTTTACATTTACAACTAATTATGTAACTAAGGCTTAACTCCAAATATCATTCTAATATTGTAGTGTTATTTCGTATTTTGTAGTATATATTCTATTTTTGGAAGTAAACTATTCAGTAACGTAAAAATGTTCTAAGACTAGAAACAGAAAAATATGGAGTTACTCTTAAATAAGTGTCTTTTAGGGATATACGAAGGGATAAAAAACTTGAAGGTTTTAAAATGTATAGTAGTGATGTAGGTTATGTGACACACTAATTATAGGTTATTATTATTATTCATACTACTTCAATCACAGTAAGCCTCCAGTAACAAATAAATTTATAAATTCATTAGTGGCGATTGTATCGATATTATTGATGATTAACCCCGCAGGGGGGTGCGGACTAGCCGCAACTACGAGGGATTTGGCGTCCCTCGCGGTACCCTAGCCTAACACTACACCACTCACAAAAACATACACACACACATACACACACTAACACAATCTATACACATTTCAACACTTACATCTTCGCTTAGGGAATTTTGACTGGTCAGAACCGTTGCGCGTTGGGAGTGCTGAAAAGTCCAGAGCTTGACAAACTCTGGTCTGGGACGCTGATGTGAGCTTGCTCTGCCGAAGACGTAAGCGCGGTTTCTGGTCTACCAGCCGCTTCGGTCCTTGGTCAGGGAGTGTCCGCGGTGCATGGGTGTCGGAGCCTGTGCACAGTATTACGAGTTCTCGACTGATGCCCATCCAGTCGAGCTAAGGAGAAAAGCTATAGGCCTCAGAGTTCTGAGGGTTGGAAATGATCTTAATGTGATCCAAGGGTGTACCCGTTCCTATAGTCTCGCCCGTAACGCTTGACACGATGGCTGGCAAAAAATATTTATGGATTCCAAAACCACGTCAAATATGACTAGTCTGAAGAGGACACGCCAGGATTTTCCTGACGATCATATTCAAAAGGATTTGAGTAAAAAGTTGATGGTGGCAACGTCGCAGACATTGCCATCAGCAAAGTATTTAGTTGTTTCTAGTGCCGAAGAAGGGAAAGATCTTTCCAAAGTTTCTCCCTTCCTTATTAACAAGGCTATTACTGCTTGTGCTGGAGGCCCAGTAGCCTCTATTAAGAAACTAAGAAACGGAACACTGTTAGTTTCGACTTCCACCGACAGACAAACTCGTTCTCTATCAAAAATGACCTCCTTCTTTGACCAGGTCATGGTATCTGTGGCTCCCCACAGATCCTTGAATTACTCAAAGGGGGTCATCACATGTAGGGATTTAATGCACCTTCCAATCGATGAAATAAAGTCCGAACTGTCTTCTCAGTTAGTTACGGACGTTATCCCTATAACGAAAATGGACAAAGGAGAAAAAGTAGCAACAGCTTCTTTTATCGTCACTTTTGGAAAGCCGGAAATACCCGAATACTTACATGCAGGTTACCAAAGGCTCTCAGTGAGACCATACGTGGCTAACCCTAGGCGCTGCTTCAAGTGCCAGCGATTTGGGCATATCAGCTCTACCTGTTCGAAGCAGAACGTATGCGGTATATGTAGCGTTGAAGGCCATTATGATAAGGAATGTGTCAATTCTCCGATATGCGCCAACTGTGGTGGTGACCACCCAGCGCGATCCTACAACTGCCCTACTTTTAAGGAAGAGAAAGCTATCCTAGGCATCATGGCGAAAGACAAGCTGTCGTTTCCAGACGCCAAAAAAATGTATAGATCTACTCAGCCAAAGGCAGACAGTAAGACTTATGCCGCTACTCTGACCGCTTCCAAATCGTCCTGTAACAACTGTGCCGAGCTGTCGAAAAAAATTGAAGTTCTAACTGAACAAGTTTCTCGCCTTTTGTCCATAGTCACGAATGGACCTCCTACTTTGAGTTTAGTACAAACTGCAGCGACGGATAGTGATTTGCCTCATGTTCCAATCCCTTCCACTGGGGGGATTGGAACACGAAATAAGTCATTAAGTGAGCCTTGTGTTTCTGTGCAGAAGATATTATCAACGGGTAATAAACCTTCTGTGCAGAAGACGTTGGAAAAATCCAAACCACGGAAACCAGTGGTACGTCAGACCACATCGCCTCCGTATTAAGAAAAATGCTAACAAAGGAGGGAATGTTAAAACTACCCCTCCTAAACCCAAAACTTCCTCGGATTCCATCCCTGAACGGGTGGATATGGAATCTGAGAAATGTAAGCCTGAGACGTCTAAAAACGTCCCAGGCAAGAAAGGAGACAGCACCAATGGGTGTCAAATAAATCCTTTGTTAAGCTAATAAATGTCTTTGCTTAGGAAGTCAGTGATACAATGGAACGTCAACGGTGTTAGGAGTCACATAGAAGAACTTAAAGTACTCGTGCGAGATGTGTATCCAATGTTTGTATGTCTACAGGAGACACATCTCCACGAATCGCATAATTTCCATTTAAGGGAGTGTTCAGTTTTTAGATCGGACTTCGTTACAGAAGATCGAGCTAGAGGTGGCGTAGCCATCCTAGCCCGTGACTGTATCGATGCTGTTTCTCTAAACTTAATAACTCCTTTACAAGCAGTAGCCGTTCAAACAGCTGTCCCGTATAAAATCACTGTGTGTTGTGTCTACTTGCCACCACAAGAAAACCTGCATCACAGTGATTTAGTGAATTTAATAAGCCAGTTACCAACTCCGTTCTTATTGGTAGGGGATTTTAATGCCCACCATTCGTCTTGGGGATCTCCGACTAGGAACTCTCGAGGTGACCTTGTTGAGAGTGTGAGAACGGAACTGGACTTATGTCTGCTAAATGACGGTTCGCCTACCCATTTGGCAGCATCTACTGGTGGATGGACAGCTGTTGACCTATCGATTTGCAGCCCTCAATTAGCTACTAGATGCACATGGTCGGTACTCAACGATTTGTATGGAAGCGACCATGTGCCTATTAAGATCAGTTTATGTGACTCCCAACCCTGTTATGCTCGAAATCCCAGTTGGATTTTGCGAAAAGCCAACTGGGACTCATACTCGAATTACCTTGTATAACTTGACATGGATTATCTGACACCCATTGATGAAAATATAGAAAATTTTACAAAAGCAATTTTAAATGCCGCTGAAAAGACCATTCCGAAAACCTCTGCGCATCCACGCCGACCGCCTGTGCCGTGGTGGAACGATGAATGCGCAGAAATCCTCCGTTTACGACGGAGAGCTCTTAGGAGATTTAAACGACACCCAGCGAATGGAAACCTTCAGGAATATAAAATACTCCGTGCGAAAGCACGGAGGATATTTGGGCTGAGTAGAAAGAACTCTTGGGAACAGTACATTAGCACAATTAGACGAACAACTCCGTCCTCCACAGTGTGGAGGAAACTAAGATCAGTTTGTGGTACTTCCACTCCGTTGCCAGCCATTGCGCTGAAGCAACCGGATGGAAGAATAATTTCAGACCGTGATGATATTGCTAGTGTACTTGGTAAATCATTTTCTACCTTTTCTGCTACTACAGCCTATAATAGATTATTCCAGATTTATAAACTGAAGGAAGAAGCAATACCGTTTACTGTTGGGTCGTCTGGGGACTCTCCTTTAAACACTCCTTTCTCTATAGGGGAATTGGAGTCAGCTCTTGCGTCAACGAAGGATTCTGCACCAGGTCCTGATTCCATTGTGTACTCCATGCTAAAACATCTACCATCATCGGCGAAACTAGTCCTCCTTCGAGTATACAATCGTTTATTCGAGGAGCGCTCTTTCCCCGATGCATGGTTAGAATCGACTGTAATTCCCCTTTTGAAGCCAGGTAAAGAAAAAACCAATCCCAGTAGTTATAGACCTATATCCCTTACAAGCGTCTTATGCAAACTACTGGAGAAGATGGTCAACCGCCGTCTTGTCTGGTACCTAGAAACCAATGACCTTATTTGCAACGAACAGTGTGGTTTCAGACATGGACGATCATCCGTTGACCAATTGGTTTTGTTAGAATCCGCTATTCAAGATGCCTTTCTCTTGCGTCAAACACTCGTTGCTGTTTTCTTCGACCTTGAGAAGGCATACGATATGGCATGGAAAAGAGGAATTCTGAACACTTTAAAATCATGGGGTATACAAGGGAATATCCTAGCATTCATCGCTAACTTTCTTTCAAACAGATCTTTCCGCGTTCGACTTGGAGGCACGTATTCAAACAGCTATACACAGGAGAATGGTGTACCGCAGGGCAGCGTGCTGAGCGTCACGCTATTTGCCGTTGCAATAAATAGTATCACCAGTAACATACGATCACCAGTACACTGTTCTCTTTTTGTGGGTGACTTTTGTATATGTGTGCCTGTTCGTAGTATGGCAACTGCGGAAAGATCTTTGCAGTTAGCAATATACAGATTGGAGGAATGGTCTAAATCTACAGGTTTCAAATTCTCTGCTTCGAAGACCCAATGTGTAGCATTTAGTCGTCGTAGGCAACACCAGGAGCCGATCCTTTTTCTTGACGGGGTTCAGCTTCAAACCACGCATAGTGTTCGATTTTTGGGTCTTTTATTTGATAAAAGACTCTCATGGGGTCCACATGTTCGTGATTTGAAGGTGAGAAGCAGCAAGAAATTGGATATGTTAAGAGTCCTTAGTGGAATGAATTGGGGAGCAGACAGAACTAGTATGCTTCGATTTTATCGCGCAGTCGTTAGATCGCGCATAGATTATGGTTGTCAAGTCTACTCATCTGCACGACCTACAGTTCTGAAAACTCTTGATACCATCCATCACTCTGGACTTAGACTGGCTACTGGTGCATTTAGAACTAGCCCAATCCCTAGTCTTCTTGTCGAAGCTGGGGAACCTGCCCTTTCTAGACGACGTCAGATGCTACAAATATCTTACGTTTCTGTTCTTCGAAGCAAACCAAACCACCCGGCATTTGAAATAGTCTTTAATAATAAGCTAAACCAAGTGTACAATACACGTCAACGTTCGACCGCTAAATTTGGCATACGAACTTTAAGAATATTGGATGACCTTGAGTTGCAACTTCCAACTATGTTTGAACGACAAATGTGCTATCTACCTCCATGGATAATAAAAACGCCGCACTTCGATTTCTCATTGTCCAGTTATATAAAACACGATACTCCTGTTGTGGTCTACCACCAGGAATTTTTATCCATTTATAAATCTCACCAACACAGTGAAATTATTTTCACTGATGGATCTAAATTGGACAATGGCGTTGGGTGTGCGTTTTATGCATCTGGATGTACCTACACGTACGGATTGCCCTCAGCTTGCAGTGTTTTCACGGCAGAACTATTTGCTATTTTTAAAGCTTTGACCGTCATTCAATCTCGATCCTCGCATTATCTTTTGTGTTCGGATTCCAAAAGTGCTCTTCAGGCTCTTCAGGATGTTTTCTCTAGCAACCCTTTGGTTGGGGACATTTTGTGTGCTGTACACAGGCTTCAATTGGGGGGTGTGGGGGTGACTTTCTGTTGGGTACCTGGACATTGCGGAATACTTGGAAACACAAAAGCGGATGAAGCGGCGAAGAAAGCTACAAGTTTGGTGCCTATTACTCAACTAATTATGGCATCTGACTATGTGTGTTTCGCGAAACATTTATTGCTCGCTGCTTGGAATGACGAGTGGCATACTGTGTTTGAGAATAAGCTGAGGGAAATTAAAGATACCGTCCGTCCATGGAGGTCTTCAATTCGTTCAAAACGTAGGGAGGAAGTGGTGGTTACACGCCTTCGCGTTGGCCACTCTTTTGCAACTCATGGATATTTGATGAGGCGTGAAGATCCACCAATATGCCAATACTGCGGGGGTATCTTCACAATAAAACATATTTTGGTAGATTGTGTTAGTGTAGGCAATGTTCGTGCCCTTTTTAATTTAAAAGGGGGTTTGAAGGTGGTGCTAAAGGACGATGCCTCGGCCATTGACCGAGTCATCGCTTTCTTGCACCACTTGAAAATATTTTTTAAAATTTAATACATAAATATATATATATTTTTAATTTTATTTATACATATAATTCTCTGTGTTTCTTTTATTTATTTTAATTAAATTTATTTTCTGTTCTTGTTATTGTTATTGAGATTTATTTATTGCTAAATTGTTACCTATTATTGTTTTACATATTATTTATTTACTGTTATATTGTTCTTTGCTGTTATTTTGTTATTTAGTTTTTAAGAATTTTTTCATTGTTATATTGTTGTTTCTTGTTTTTTATTGTTGGTGTTTTTTTTGTTTTGTAATTTTTGTTGTATTTATTTATTTGTTTATTTATTAATTTATTTGTTTTTATTTAAAACAATATCGTTCCGTGTTAGATTTTGTTTGGCGATGATAACCACAATTGGTTTTTCGCCAGGAAAAAAAAAAAAAAAAAAAAAAAAAAAAAAAAAAAAAATATTGATGATTAAAAATAATAATGCATATCATAGTAAAATACAGTACGCAATCCTCTACAAGTGGTATTTCAAACGAAGCAATAACTGCCAATTGCACTGTAGCAGCTATTTATAAATCTGTAGATATATACATAAATATGTAGATATATTCCCAATATATTTCTAATACATATGCTCCCTTACATTTCAAAGTAAAGGAATGCATAGTGGTTTTTTTTAAAAATAAAACATATTTCATTTAATTAAAAACTCATGTTTCAAAAATTGAAAATAGTACCAATAGAAAAGGTTTTGTTTGAATTTCAATCTTTGTTTCCATATTTAAAATATATGTTAGTTGTAACTTTTAGTGAACTAGTCCAGAAAGACGTTTGCTGTAGTCACGCAATATTTCCGGGCCTGACTACGTCACGTCATAGAAACCGCTACCGGATTTTTAACGTAATAATATTACACCTTTATTTAGCAATTAGCAATTTAGCAATCACCGGTTTCTGAAAGATTTTAAAACCTCTATGTCGAGAGAAAAGAAGATATTTATGAAGTTATGGTCTGGGAAGAAAGAGATATTAAAACCCCACTTGTGTGCCCAAGCTTCCTGGAGATTACATTAAGTTATCTATTGAACCGACCGTTAGTTCTCTCAATTGAGCCGACTGTGTTAGCGAAATGTACATGAAGGCTTTTAAAGTACTTATAGAAATATTATAGCTGTTTAATAATTATTATTACGCTACTGGGCTCTGTATAGTATATTAAAGATGAAATGTGTTCTACTCCTGACATAATGATAACCAATAAGAAAATTTTAAAAATAAATAAATACATAATATAGGAAAGGAACGTAAAGTGCCAGTAAGGGTAAATTGGATAAAGGGCAACTAGATTTTAAATTTTCTGTTGGAATTGTTAGGAGTAATAGCATGCGTGTTTAGTGGCGTGAACCCCCGCCGAGATTGAAAACAACTACGATAAATTTTAATTTCTCTAATGCATGCCTTATTATTGTAGCAGTTCACGTTAGAACTACTGTAAAGTTTTTATCAAAGTACCTCTTAAAAATCAAAGTTATTTTTAAAAGTGTAATAATATCCAAGGTTCGTTAACACTAGTGGGAAAATACTCTTCACTCCATGAAAACGAAATAACATTTTTTTTAGTCCTTTGAATTATCTTGTTTCGAGGTATATGGGTTATCTTTAACTTAATATATCTAAATGTAATCTACAATAAACAAGTAACTCAAGAGTTGCAGTTTGATCATTGGAAAAACAATTATATTGCAGTTTGATTTTTCCCTAAAATAACACTTTTTAATATCAATACTTTTTCAATCATAGCTGTGTAGAGAAAAGTCATGGAAAGAAGGGACAGGAAATAAATAGTATTTAGATTTATTAATGTGATTAGTATAGAAATTGTTACTACTTTACGCAATTATGTTTTAATTTTTGTATGATAAAATTAGATTTATAAAATATGACAATTGTAAACAACAAACATTTCGCAGCAAATTAACAAAAAATCACGTAAAGCAGAAACCATGAGGTTTAGAATAGATGCAACAAATGTATTTACGTTTTGAAATTCAATTATTAATACTCATAACTTTTAATTAAAAACGCATATAAATTGTAAAATTGACTTAAGTTTGTAAGTCAATTGACTTAATTGCGTAGGTTTGGGTACAAATATTTTATGAAGCAAAGGACAATTCACCAATTAAGTCATTAATGTTAATGCGGCTAAAATATAAATCTGCAAAACATTAACTATGCTTGAACGTTTAAAGAACAAACCATTAGAGCCCTAAATCCGACCTTACTTTTACCGTAGTTTACAGTTTTGCAGTTTTATTACAATACTAGCTTTATGTACTTCACTGCATTTTACTAGTTAATAATGACTAAGTTATCAGGATATCATATTACATTCCAGTATGGTACTTTACGAGAGGCCGCTATAGGATGAGTTAAATCTAGGTGGCCTTGTCCTCACACTCACACAAGCCAGCCTACCGTCAGCCTGTACACATCTCTTAGGTATGTGCAAAATGCTCAATAAAAAAGTTCAACATTTTAAATTCAAATCTAATTCTCAATCAAGTTAGGATTTTTCCAATAAACCAAATTATTACAGTCATATTCCTATACTGTAGTTAATACCTCGGATATGAAGCTCTAATTGTAATGGAGTTTACCAACAAAATGATTTTCAATATTTATATTCCCAAAACGAAACGAAACGATTCAATTATTACTATATAAATATGTTGTATATATACATACATATATATATATATATATATATATATATATATATATATATAAATATATATATATATATATATAAATATATATATATATATATATATATATATACATGCTGATAAGTATTCCTTCACGGATGGATAAATATGATACGGTTCACCTCGTCATTGCTAGATGAGATACTAGGGAAACGTCAGAATTGCGATTTTATGCACTGCAGAAAGGGCGGGTGTACTCCAGATAATAACTCTTTTCATATATATAAGTTATATGAACGATTTATGTGAACATTTCATAATTAAATGCGTGCTAGGAAAATTCCTGCTTACGTAGCTTAGGTATTATATAGATGGTGAGAACGGATTCCCGACAGTATGGAAGTCGCTTCTGTATCATGCAGACGTTCTCACTCCGATTGAATGTACATCAATTGCTAAAATTATTGTAACCATTTCAAAATTAAATGTTTCTTAATTAACAAAGGTTTGTAAAAATAAAATCATTTTTAAAAACCTTTCAAGCTTAATATAACACGTAACTGGCGCAGTCGGTAGGACACATCGGGAGAATTAATGAACATAATTTTTATCGATTTCAATCGTTAACCGATATACTGCAAAAACTCGATTCATTACAGAGCGCATATCTGTAACGACATAAAGAAAACTTTAGTAGAGTGAATATCTACAACAATTTAATAGAGCGCATATCAATTAAGAGCACGAGTGGATATCGTGGAAAGTGAAAAGTGAAAAGTTGTTCAAATGAGCAAAGTATTTTGGATCCACTTGTAAGTAGATCACAAGAAATAGAATTAAGAAAAGTAGAGTAAATACTTTTTAATTTTATATCATTGATTTTTTAATTTTTATTATTTTGAAAAATAATAATTAATAATGGCAACGCCAATATTAAAAAAAGAGTATCTTGACATGATACCCGAGTATAATGGAGAGCCCACTATGCTCCACAGATTTATTTCAATATGGGATAAGGTAGTAAATAAGTTTTATGTAACTGAAAATCCAGAGGATTTTCAAAACGAATATCTGTTCTCCTCTATTCTTTCTAAATTAAAAGGCCAAGCACTAGAGAAGGTCCTAAACTGTAATTCTCACAATTGGCACGAAATTAGAAAAGTATTATTAATTAGTTACTCTGACAAAAGAGATTGTTTCACATTAAACTTAGAGATGGCAGAATTAAAACAGGAAAGTAATGAATCACCATTTCAATTCTATGAGAAAATTCAAAAGTTACTAAATTTACAAATTTCATTTTTTATAAATAAAGAGCCTCAAAGGCAGATGGCTAAAGATGTTTTAATAGAATACGTTCAGAAACTAGCTTTAAGAGTTCTCCTTAGGGGTTTGCATGAACCCATCGGGTCACTAATGCGTACCAAGAACCCTAACACTCTTAGTGAAGCACTTAATATGCTCACAAACGACTTTCAATTTAAGAATAATAAAATGTTTACTCAGCCAAGCAAACAACCAGTCTTTCAGAAAAGTCAAACTCATAACGTAAGAAGACCCATACAAACTGAATCTAAATACCACCAAATACCTAAACAACCTTATCAACACCCAAATCCTTCCTATAGACCACCAACATTTGTTAATCATGGTCAGCCTCAAAGGGGACAACCAAACAACAACACTACTAAACCTCAGTATCTCTAGCGGAATACGGGTTATCAACCTACTCCTATGAGTATTTCCACTAGACAGGCGGACAGGCCTTCTAGACAAACGTATTTGTATCAAATGACCGGACAAGGAGCCGAAAAAGACGACTACACTATGTACCAGACTAACGGACAAGAATCATTCGCTTTTGAAGAAGGTCTCGGGAAAGAAGAGTACTTCAAAGAATCCAAAATTTAACAGAAAACTACGAAGAAGAGACCATTAAAACCGATCAAGACGATTTTTTAGGACATACAAGCCTCGGAATCGATTTTCAATAATGAATCTACAGAGCGAAAATAACGAGTTACCATTTATATACGACACAGACACCAAATATAGAATATTAATTGACTAGATCATTTATGCAAAAATCTTTAGGCTGGAAAAATTTTAAAACAAGCGTAAAAAAGGAGCCGTTTGAAGTAACCACCGCACACGGAAATTCAAAAGAAAATCTTTGCTGCACCATACCTCTGTTGTCTAAAAAAGCAATTAAGTTTTATTTATTTGATCTTCATCAGAATTTCGACCTATTACTCGGGCTAGACAATATAAAAGATTTAGGAATAAGCTTAGACTTTATAAATAATAAATTAATACTTTGTGATGTGGAAATCCCTATTCAATATTTTAGCACAGAAAAAGGAAGTTGTAATAAAACGGACAGCACGTCAATAAAGCAGGAACAATTTAGTTATGTTATACAATCCCGCACTAGCCAAACAGAAAAATTAAAAATACAAAATATTCATAATGGAGAAGGTATTTTACCACACAAACAAGTGAACGGATTAAAAATTCCGCAGTGTATAGTTTAAGAGCATAAGGGTGACGCCTATTGCCCTATTATAAACAGAGATAAACATAAAGAAAATGTAAAATTAACAATATGTGAACCATTAGAAGTAACATCTTTAGAGGAATATAATATTTTCAAACCCGATGCAATTCAAAGGAACACTAATTTAAATATGTTCGGTTATAAACAAACTAAATCAGGAAGTAAAAATTTCGATTTATCAAAATTTAGGATGGAACATATGAACTTAGAAGAAAAATCCGCCGTAACAAATTTATTAAAAGAATATGCTGATTTATTTCATATTGATGGAAACAGTTTAACCTTTACCAACCAGATAAAAGATATTAGGACTACTGACGAAATTCCCGTACACTCTAGGAATTATAGATACCCAGAAATGTACAAGAACGAAATTAATAAGCAAACTGAAGACATGCTTAAACAAAAAATTATTAGACCTTCAAATTATCCATGGAACTCGCCTGTCTGGGTTGTACCCAAAAAACAAGACGCTTCTGGCAAAAGAAAATTTCGATTAGTAATAGATTTTAGAGGATTAAACAATAAAACAATTGATGATAAATTTCCCTTGCCGAACATTACCGACATATTAGATAAATTAGGAAGATCCCAGTATTTTACAACTTTAGATCTAGCCTCAGGATTTCACCAAGTAGAGATGGACAGAGATAGTATAGAAAAAACATCATTTTCAACGGAAACAGGACACTACGAATTTTTAAGAATCCCTTTTGGCCTAAAGAATAGCGCCCCTACATTTCAAAGAATTATGAAAAATGTTCTGAGAGGCATCCAAAATGAAACATGTTTAGTTTATTTAGACGACATATAATTTATTCTACTAGCCTCCAAGAACATATACAAAGACTTAAAGAAGTTTTCGACAGATTACGCAAAGCCAACTTTAAAGTACAGCTGGATAAAACAGAATTTTTAAGAAAAGAAGTGGCATATTTGGGACATGTTAGGACACCAGATGGCGTAAAACCTAACCCAGCAAAGATTTTGGCAATCAAGGACTACCCAATACCTAAAACCACCAAACAAATTAAAGGCTTTTTAGGACTATTACGCTATTATCGAAAATTTATTAAAAACTTCGCCAAGATAAAAAAACCGTTTACTAACTGTTTAAAGAAAAATGCAAAAATAAACATAGAAAATCCAGACTTTATAGAATGTTTTGAAACATGTAAAAATATATTGACTAGCGAGCCCCTTCTACAATACCCAGATTTTGAAAAGGAATTTACTCTAACGACAGACGCTAGTAATTATGCACTAAGAGCAATTTTAAGCCAGGACAAAATGGAAAAGACCTTCCTATAGCGTATGCTAGCAGAACTATAAACGACAGCGAAACTAATTACTCTGCGATTGAAAAAGAATTATTAGCAATCGTATGGGCAACAAAACATTTCAGGCCTTATTTATTTCAGAGAATATTTAAAATGTATACAGACCATAAACCTTTACAATGGTTATTTTCAGTTAAAGAACCAAATTCCAAACTTTTAAGATGGAGATTAAAATTGGAAGAATATGATTATGACATAAGATACAAAAAAGGCAAACTAAACCAAAATGCAGACGCATTATCCAGAATACAATTAAACGTCACTGATAAAAGGTCAACGAACACCCAAGACACTGTAGAACCGGACCTTGACTTATCTGCAGTTGACTTACTGCAACGTTATTTCCCAGAACTGGAGGATAACGAAACTATGGTCGTACAACTCGACGCAACAGATAACGCCAACCTAGAGGACAATGAGGAAAGTGATAGTCAAACCGTGCACTCCAATTTTGAAGGAAACACCCAAATTGAAATACCCATTTCCGACGAGCCTGTAAACTTTGGAAAAAACCAAATCATTAGTAAAATACTAGCCAAAGAAAGTAAAAATTATAAAGCTATTTGCAACTTAGAGAATATCAGAGAATAGTTTTAAGGAAGACATAGTTCACTTTGTAAAATTATATTTGGTACCTAAAATAAAATATAATCTATATTTTGAAGACGACTTTTATGAGAAATTTGCATCATGCATAGCCAAAAATTTCAAACAAACTGAATTAAATTTAGTTAAGTGTAATAAGAAACGGTTAGACCTGGCTTCGGTAGAGGAAACCTTAGAAACTATAAGTAATTATCATGTTAGCAAAACTAATCACCGTGGGATACAGAAAACATACGAACAAATTAAGCGAATATATTATTGGCCTAATTTAAAATCACTAATTCAAAATTTCATAAATCAGTGTGACATATGTCAAAGAACTAAATTCGACAGAATTCCCTTACAGCTAGAAATGAATTTGACACCAACAGCTGCCAGACTATTTCAAATAATTCATGCCGACACAATCTCTTTAGAAAAGAATTCCTTTATCAGCATTGTTGACAGTTTCACGAGATATGCTCAAGTTTATCGCCTGGGAAGCTCTCAAGCTACAGCGATTGCAGACAAGTTATTAGATTACTTCACACATTTCTGCTTACCAACAGTTATTATCTCAGACAATGGAACGGAGTTTAATAATAGAATTTCAAAAGAGATATTATACCTGCATAAGATCAAAATTCATTTAATAAGCACACAAAACCCCCAATCAAACGGATTATTTGAAAGAATCCATTCCACTTTAATAGAACACATAAGGCTGTTAAATAATCAAATCGAATAAAAAAAAGACAGTATAACTAAGAAAGTTAAATATGCTATAATAGCTTATAACAATAGCATACGTTCAGTCACGAAATTAACGCAGAGCGAGGTCTTATTTAGACACATAAATTCAAACACTTTATTAGATATAGATTTAGAAAAACAAATTGTAAATGACTACGTTTTAAACCATAAAGAAAAACCAAAAATACTTTATGAAAACATTAGGAATAGTAATGAAAAAATTAAAGAAAAAGTTTGAGAAAAAAGGAACATAAACAAAGAACCACTTCCAGAAATACCATCTGAAGTTTATATAAAGTCAGTTCAGAAGCAAAGCAAAACGAAAAACAAATATAGCAAGGAAGAAATAGCTTCAATAAATAAAGATAGAAAAACTGGTAAAATAAAGCCTAGACATCATAACACAAAAGACAAAATACATTTGTCGTAAATTAAAAGGCCTAAGAAGATAAAAAATGTAATTAATTGTCAAAATCATTTTCCAGGTCCCTCCTGTTCGTCATTGGCACAGCCTCAGCAGAAATCAAAGAAATCTATAACAACCTCGGAATAATCCCAATAGACCTTGGGCAGGCCAAATTAGAATCTTCCTACCATACCTTTGTCCACTATTTTAGTGTAAGAAACTTGGTTGCTCATTTAAATGACATTGATGCCTATTATTATGATGTATTGCAAAATTTTGAAACTAGTTGCTACAATTAAAACGGTAGCTTATCAAACAATGAATATGTAACTGATAACAGTATTAGAATAAGAGATATTGTTAATTATTTTAAATATGTTAATCACAGTAAAAATGTAATAGAGGAAAAATTAGAAATTATACTCTTAAGAGATAATGGTAACAAAAAAATAAAAAGAGGTCTTATATATGGATTAGGATCCGTTATCAAATCTATAACAGGCAATTTAGATGCATATGATGGTAAAAAATATGACAAAATATTTAAAGATATTGAAAATGAGCCAATTAAAATTAATTATCAAATTGAATCTCAATACTCCTTTAGTAATAACATTATGAAAGAATTAAATAAAAATTTATTGTAATTGATGAAAATTTTGTAGAATTAAAAAATAAGTTAAGTATTGTGAATCGTAATGTAAATGACTTTGTTGAACTAGAAAAGTTTAGAAATATTCTAAACCAATTGAGCATTTTATATAACATAATGTTACAGGTAATCACAGATTTAGAGAATTCTCTTACATTTTGTAAACTAGGTGTTGAACACCCTAGTGTTTCTCAACCCAAGAATTATATGAAGAATGAAACAAAATTTATAAATATTATAATGAGAGGTTACCTTTAGAACCCAAAATAGAAAATATGTGGGAATTAGAAAACCTGATTAATCTTAATTGTAAACTAGATTCTGAAAGGATTGTATACTTTATAAATTTACCCATTGTAGAAAAACCTCAATTTAAATAGTATAAATTACATTCATACCCACAAAATATGAAACAGATTATTTAACAATTATACCAAAAGTAAGTAGTAGTACATATTAGTGTCTAAATCTCTAATATTAGGTTTAGACAATGAATGTAACTGTAAAACCGATTCCATATACTTTTGCTCATTCGACATTCTAACACACCATAAATTAGACTGTGAAGTGTCCATCATCAGGAACAACGATGCCAGCAACTGTGAATATACTTTATTGGAAGTTACAGACAACTTAATTAACTGGATCCCAGAAATCAACCTTTACCTGTCGACCTTCCCCAACAAGCAGACTCTGAAAATTACCAATCGCAAGGCAACTACCTCCGTCACTCTTCAAGGCATATATTTGATAAAAACTATTAATGATTCAGTCTTTTTCAACAACATGAAACTGAGCCATACATCAACAACTTCTGGAGGTCATCCTATTTTCATGGACGCGTCCAAACTACAATTTTCAATGAATAAAATGCCAGAATTCTCAGTAAACGTTAAACGCTTAGAGTTGGACAAAATAAACACGGAAAACATCCCAAGAATTGACACAACTAAGGAAATAACCCACCACATCAGTATCTGGACTATTGCCCTTTACGGAGGCGTATTCAGCAGCCTTATATACTTCGCCCTCATCAAGAAGATGAATAGGACTTCAACCTATGCCGAAACTTCGCCAACCCCCGAAGTTTTCTTTAGGGATGGAGGAGTTATATGAATGATTTATGTGAACATTTCATAATTAAATGCGTGCTAGGAAAATTCCTGCTTATGCAGCTTTGGTATTATATAGATGGTGAGAACGGATCCCCGACAGTGTGCAAGTCGCCTCTGTATCATTTAGACGTTCTCACTCCGATTGAATGTACATCAATTGTATTTGTTTTTATTAAGCTAAAATTATTGTAACCATTTCAAAATTAAATGTTTCTTAATTAACAAAGGTTTGTAAAAATAAAATCATTTTTAGAAACCTTTCAAGCTTAATATAACACATAACTTATATATATATATATATATATATATTTATAAGATCAAATAATACACACAAATACAGGAATATTTAATTTATTGAACAATAAACTCAAAGCTTTTCGTTGGTTTACATTACCAACATCTTCAGGAGTTACAATAGTAAGAATGATAAAAGAACTGTCTAACAAACATGAATCTACTAGATAGCGCAATACACAGTTGCCAAATCTATTACAATATTGCCAAACGTATTCCACTGCTGCCACAACATTATATACATTGAACAAAGTATGGTATGTAGAACGTATTTGAATTTGTTCATCTATTAATTTGTTATTAATATTATGTTTGTAAATTTCAAATGCTTCACATACGTTCATTTTTAACCCTTTATTTACTTCTTTTATAATTTTCATATTATTTATATTAGGAAACATATGATAATTATTAATACAATGGGTTGCGAAATTAGACTTATATATACTTGGTTTTAAAAAAGCATTAAAATGTTCTTTATACCTTTCTTTTAATTTTTTCTTTGTTTGTCCTATATAAACTTTATTACAACATTCACATTCTAATTTATATACTCCATTTTTCTCATGTATAGGCCTACTATTTATATTATTATTATGGTTAATTATATTTATTATTCTATTATTGGTTCTATATGCAATTTTTATGTTTTTATTAGTAAATAATTTGGAAATATTTTTTATTTCAAAACCAGTGTAAGTAAAAGTACTCCATATAGTATTATTATTATTACTATTATTGTAATGAATATTATTTTTTATTTGTTTTTGTAATATATTATAATTCAATTTATCTACCGTTTTCTTTTTGTAACCATTTTCTACGGCTATCTAGTATATTATGTTTTTTTCCCTCATTTTATTTTCATTGCTCATAGGAATTTTATTCATTCTGTAAAGAATAGATTGATTCATGTTTGTTAGACAGTTCTTTTATCATTCTTACTATTGTAACTCCTGAAGATGTTGGTAATGTAAACCAACGAAAAGCTTTGAGTTTATTGTTCAATAAATTAAATATTCCTGTATTTGTGTGTATTATTTGATCTTAAAAATATTCTAACAGGAAAACACATTTGATATTCTATATATATATATATATATATATATATATATATATATATATATATATATATATATAAAGAACAAGTCTAAATACAAATACAAGAATTATAATTGAATTTACAATTCAAAGCTTTTCGTTGGCTAACAGTACCAACATCATCGGGAATATTAAACAATTACATGAATATTACAATAGTAATTGTTTAATATTCCTGATGATGTTGGTACTGTTAGCCAACGAAAAGCTTTGAATTGTAAATTCAATTATAATTCTTGTATTTGTATTTAGACTTTTGTTCTTTATTAATACACAAGAAAACATACTGCGATATGTATATATATATATATATATATATATATATATATATATATATATATATATATATATATTTATTTATTTATTCTAAATATAATGGTAACTTATTTACACCTAATGTAAATGTTTAAAGCATGTTTCGAGAAGAGATATTTACAAGAAAACGATCACTATTAGACCCTGAAGACTTTTATAAATATAAATTATTCCTGTTAGTCCTATATATTGTTAGATTTTATATCTGACCTAACAACATGTCTCTCAAAATATGTAATTCAAAATTCGTAATGTTTAGATTTTTTGATGACTCATTATAAACAACCGAACAGAATTTTATTTACCAATGTAATATTTTGATGGGTTTTCTAGAAAAGACCAAATGATATGCACATGACCAAATTTAATTAAGAATCGAATCTTTTTTAATGTTTTTCTATATTTTACATTTTTTCCGAAAGTAGGAGAAATTTTAGTCAGCTTGTCGATTAGGTACAAACGTAAAAGTAATAACAAAGGTAATTACAAAATGAATGATTTTATAGGAAAGAAGTAATTTTTTTATTAGAATTAGTACTTTATTATTACATAATATGTACAAAATATGATACACAAATGAAGTAAACACTTTGATAATTTTAAACAAGGCTCAGCTAATTATATATTTAATACATAAACATATTACATTAAATAAACGTTTTATTAAACGAGTTTAATTTAACTATTTCAGTGCTGTTTGTTTTTTTTTTAATTCATTATTAGCTCGCATCATAGCCCATTCCCACTTAGAAGTTATAGAGAACATTATGAAAAATTATTTAGATAATAATTTACATGAATTAATTGTGAATATATTTTATACATAAGTAGCTATCAGAGTAAGTTGTTTTTCAATATATGACGCGACAATACGAATAGAATTAAGACAAGACTATGACAAAATATATAATTATTTGGTTCTTCTTACCAAATTTGGTTCCTAAAATTAGGTAAACGTATTCTTAAACCTACATCTAACATGACTTGTTCTGCTGTTTCTTATAGCTTGGATTATTATTAATACACCTGATATAAAATGCAAACGCTTATAATATTCTGCAACAATGTCTTATAAAAGCTACAATCAAATACTCATTACCTGATAAACAAACTGATAAATGAAGATGAAAGATGCGATTTAATTGTAATTAATTTACATTTTTGTCATAAAAGTTACTTTAGAGATGAATTAACTACTAAATGAACAAATAAAATAATTATCAAACCAATTTCCAGTTTTTAAATTAACATAACTGAGCACAATTTATGAAATACCAAACGTACAATTAAGTTTCTCTTGTTCTCTTCCAGTATTGCCAATGCCATTAGATTCATTGCGTGCGGTGAAGTCGTAAACTGAGGCACGCCTCCGAGTTGTTTATATAAGCAGATATCATTAGGCAACAGTTTAAGTCTCTTAGTAATTTTCAACTTCGTAGCAATAAAAACCGTTAAGACATTCAGTCAATTTACAAATGTTAACATAGATTATATTGGTTTAAAGAAGAGTATTTAGTTTGTCTCATACGCTATCAAAGGTAGAAAGCTTTATAGCTTTTACGAACATGAAACCTATTTATTATTAAGCATGAAATAACTAATTAGATGAACACACAAAGTATGTAACAGAAGAGAAAAACAAATTTCAATAGCAGAAACGTTTGCACATTCAATAAAGATAGACGTTTGCTCTGAAGCGATAGTGTTAAGTGATAGTATCGGAAACACTAAATAACAGGGAAATTGTCTTTAAAGAATGTATTAAACAAATATGCACTTTTAACCAAAGTTTATGTTTTAATATTGTCTACATCCAGATTACTAGTGTCAAGATCCAAAAATATTTATATAAAGAAGGCAACTATTTAACGGAGTTGTTTGGTAATATTTATTTTCCAAAGAAATTCTTGATCCCACACAAACGAGCGTGTGTATATGTATGTGTGTGTGTGTGTGTGTGTGTGTTTGTGTGTGTGTGTGTGTGTGTGTGTGTGTTTGTGTGTGTGTGTGTGTGTGTGTGTGTGTGTGTGTGTGTGTGTGTTATAACCAGCTATTTGGATATATCATCTAACATAGTAAACGCAACTGTGGTGATGTTTCATTAAATAGTTTTAGTTAAATAGTATTTTCAAAATATACTTTGAACATTTACACATGAACAGCAACAATATTTCGATAAATATTATTATTTGTATTTGTAAGGTTTTATTTATCTCATACCAAATAAAATGCTAAAATGCATTTAACTATTTAGCTAGATAGATTTATTTGTATCTTGGAATAGGATTTACTTTAGCTGTTTGAAATTAAAAAAAATGTACAGCTTTTTACATTTTAACTCAAGAGTAAGCATAATATTTCTTTTCATGATTTGCATTAAGTAATGCAATGATTTCAAATGAACAGAAACAAACATTGTGCAGCTGGTTTTTTACATTACTCTTCATTTTATAGTTCCCTTGCTTTACGGCCTTGAAACATATTTATGCTAAAGATCTTTAAATGGCATCTAATTGATGACTATGGCACTTATTCCTTTGAGACTCAGTTACAAATTTCGTTTTAATAAAACATTAAACATTGATATATATATATATATATATACAAGTGTGTGTGTGTGAGAGAGAGAGAGAGTATGTGTGAGTGTGTGTTTCGTGTGTATATTTGTCAGGTATAACCTGTAACATATCTAGAAGAAACTAATAGCTTTAATTTTTAAAATAAGAATATTGTCCAATTAGGTAACAGTTCGTAATTTTTAATCACGTCAGCTGAAAGTAGCTCAAATGTTTAACATACAATGATTTAAATTTTACGTTTCACTCCCAAAATATAGTAAAAGAAAAACATTTTTAAAATGCCTTATGTAGGACTAACATATAATTAAATAATTTATAATTACTATATTAGTTTTTGTTCATTTAAATAAATAGATTACATTTATGTAGCAATAATGATTAACTAATTGTTACATTGTTGCTAAGCAAACGACAAATTTAGATTGAAACAGTGTAGAACAGAATTTATTCCAATGTGTTTTTCAAAATGGTAAGTATTAATCGTTTATCTTATTACATTAGAGCAAACGAGTTATAAAGTGATTGTGGCTTGACGTGATTAGCTCAACTACAGCCTTTATAACCTTTGTACGAAACTTGTAGACTTAGATATCGGTCTTACTAGCCCTGCTTGGTCAATGGTCACCGAACTGCACGTAATAGTTCTAATGCTAGGCTGGGGCTTATTACATGGGCTTGGAGGCGTGTCTTGAGCTTGTATACACGTTTATCCTCATCTCAGGCCAGAATACAAAAGATCTTACCTCGATTATAAGTCTGCCTAAGTCTTAGTAAAAAATGCAGGGACAATCTGTGGGACACAGGAGTGGCCGATTGAACACTCTATTGGCCTGTTCGAATAACTTGCCGTTGTTACATTCATCTGTAGGTTTGAACGCATTATATTACGAACTTTTGGATTTTGGTTTTTAAACCTTTTTTTCTATTTAACACATTTCACAATATTATCCGGTTGAACCCCTTTTTCCAACAATTTAGGAATAAAACATTGGCCATTATAGTCTACCCTGGTAAATGGTTACCACTTTTTTGTTTCTTTGAGGGCTAGTAAACGTTGCACGCTTTTACCCTTACTTGTCGGTTATCCATTTTGTTATTTAACTGGATGATAGTCAACGAGTAATTCTATGCATTTGTAGCTAAAGTTATGTCCAACTAAACTAACAATATCTCCTAACATATATTTTTTTTGGTTAAACAGAATTTTGCTGATATGATTAATTTCTACCTTCCTTCCAACTTCTAGCTTAAAGTTACAACACAAAGCGTGAGATAAATAGCAGAGAATTTATAAATTTTGATTTACTGAGCTATTTACGACAGTTAGTATTATTCTTTTGTTCACCCTGTGATTCACAGGATGGGTAAGACTCAAGTTTGCACAATGACCACCCCTTCTTACTTCTAGTCGCTTAGCTGTAACTAGCAGTAGCCTGTCTATACCTCCTGTGTAGCTTGATCGATCGAGTCTCTGGCATGCTAGGCCTTTTTGTGTATGGTCTTACTAAGTGCCATGCTCGTTTAGTCACCTTCAAGAGGTAGTTGTAGTCTAGGCTAATCATGGGCCTGATGATTAATGATAACACTACTTTGTATACGTAAATAATCATTTTAATTGTTATTTAATTTTAAAAAAGAATTATGTATAATTTGAATAATTTATAATTGAAACATTTAGGCTATATTATAATCGAAGTTTTCCTCTTCCGAAATCACCAATTCATAGAGTTAGTATTAGGAAAGATTTTTATAATATTCGATAGTATTCTCAAATTATACGATGTTCTGTTACGGATTTACGGTTAAGGCTTATACCTTGTGGTAAGAGAAAACGTATGCAAACATAATTAACAAGTATGACATGGACGCATGGTGTTTTAGCAAAAAGGAGTTTTAAGAAATAAATATACAATTAAAAAACTAAACAAATGTAAATTGCTATTTATAGAAAAACGAGCTGTGTAGAGTTACATTAAATGAATTATTTAATGGCATTTCAATGTATACTATATGCCAATGATGCCCGATAATGGAGATACGACCAATCTTTGAAAGTTAACTCGCATAAATACCAAGTAAGATTCTTGTTTAAGTACATATAGTAAAAGTGATAAGTGAATACAAGAAAACAGTGTTGCAAAGCTACAAAACTCGTTGTATAACTTCTTTAGTAGACGCATAATTTTTACATCAATTTCTTCTTATCTTACTTCTTTTTCAAAAACTTAGAGGATAGTTTATATTGACTTTAAGATCAAGATTCAGCCTTTCGAAGTTAATTATTTGAATTCTCAAAGTTGATTTTAGAATATTTTTCAATTTAAAATTCTTTTTCTTCATTATAAACTTTAACTTCTTTTGTAAAGAAACAAGTTTTATATCACCTTGTCTTATTTTCATTCTTTTCTAAAATTTTAAATTTAATTTAGAATCAAAATTAATCCTTTCATTGTTAATATATAAAACTTAAACTTTAATATTTACTGTTTTTTTCAATTTAAAATTTCTAATTTACTTGTCGAAAATTCTACTTTACTTTTCTATACAAGATTTTACTTTGCTCTCTAAGACTTCATTACAATTTAAGTTATTTTCACAACCCTTTTAATGGCTAATGAAATCTCTTGTCATCTGACTTTAGTATCTTAAATCAAAAAACAACGAACATTTAAAATCTCAAATTCTTTCTAACATAAATTTAGAAATATTTTATATCTTCACTTAAATTCGACAACATTTGATTTTGAACCCACATCAGAACAATTTAAATTTCTCACAGTCTTTATCTTAAACATAGCTTATTCTATTACTTGAAATTCATTTACACTTTTTATAACTTAAATGTACTTTATAGGACCCACATATTCTTTTTCCAAAATTTTAAATATCAAACATTTATTTCCAAACATTTTAATTTGTGCTTTTTTAATCTGCAAAGGGAGGGTTTGCCATTTTAGTTTGAGGTAATTACTACAAACTAACGCTATCCACTCCACTTTCTTTCTGAAATGAAGCCACTCCTTTTAAAAGCATTTTCAACTTTTGCAAAATTTATTTAAATTTAAACTTTAAAACTTCAAATAGCTGCACAAAAATTGAAAATAAAATTTTGAAATAATTTGAGAGAGATAGAGAGAAAGGGTAAAATCTGACTTTTCCTTCGTCCCTTCCTCCCTGGTCCGTATTTTTGTGTAATATCATCTCTCTCCTTTTGTGGCTGACCGTCTTGGATGTAGGACTTAAAACTCGTGGTAGGACTTAAAAGAGGTGTAAAACTCGTGTCACCTGCTCTTCATTGTTCACAAGTTTGGCTTGATATCCGAAACAAACAATACGCTTTTCTTTTGCGCGAAATTATGCCTTTTTATTTATATGTATGTTTTGCAATTTAAAGTCCTGGATTTAGTCTTTTAACCCGTCTTTAACACTGTCTTTATAATTTTCGAATTCAATTTCACTCCTTGTTTTGATTTACTTGTTTTTTTTTTATTTCACTGTTCTAATTTAAATTTAATAGTTAAATTCGTTTACGTTTTACCCTAAATTGGTTACCCACATTAATTTTAGGCACTTTTCTTTTTTTATATTAGCACTAACTCGAAACGTTTATTCGACCTATTTTTCGGCAAAAAATACCTTTCAGGACGCTATAACATTTCTGTTCACCTATGCAAACCACTATTGGAGAGTTTCTTACCCAAAAGAGTTTTGAAACACACGGCACTACATTTTAGCGATCTATCTCGCTCTTAGCCCTGCATTTTTACCATTTACGTATTTGTTTGAAACATTCAAAGGGTGGAACAAAACGCAGCGCACTCACACACGACCGTTCCCTTCGTAGTTTGCAGATACACTCCATACATGTTTGACGTTCTCAGGCTTTGTCAACCCCTCCGCACTGCTTTAGACAAGGAACAAGTTTCCCACTCCTTGTGTGACTGGATGCTTTGTCTCGTTTACTTCCTGCTTGATTTTCTCACGATCTGTCAATTCGTTACTGAAATATTCACCATTTTATTAATTTTACCTCAACTCTTTCTGCAAGCTCCGCATCTGTTTTTTTCTCACTTCACTTTGTCCTTCTTTCTTCATTTTACATCTCCTCGAATGTCGATGGTCTCTCTAGATGTATTTTAGACTTTTAGCCCCTTTCAAATCTGGTAAATATCCTCTTATCCCGATAATGGCTTTATTTCTATATCTTAAACTCGTTAAATTGAACTTACATTATGCCTAAAGCAGTTTTATTTAAGAGGCAAAACCTCTTAAAATATATGGAATTTACAATTTCACTTGCAACGGTAAAACATGATATTTTATCCCGTTGCAGTGTGTGTGTGTGTGTGTGTGTGTGTGTGTGTTGTGTGTGTGTGTATTTTAATAACAGGCTAATAAAGTTCTGATGTTAGGTTCACAAAAAATATAAAATCGGTATATATAAAATGCTACATTATAGCCGTTGTTTATATTTTTACCATAACATATTTGATGTTTAAAGTAAAAACCCGATTATAAAAAGTAAAATCCTAATTAATAATAATTTATTTACTACAAAATAAGCAGCTCCAATAAATTTCAGTATTGAATGTAGTAAAGGTACAGCCTGAAACATAATGTCCAGTAATGTATTGATGAAGATTAAAGGTACACAATCACTATATAGTATTTAAAATGTGGTCAAAATTATGAGGTTCATTTTATAAACAATTATACCAATGTAGGAATGTTTGAATAAATATTGTATAAATGATTTTAAAATTTTATTTAATTAGATAAATGTTTAGGTAGACCTCTATATAATAATGCAATAGCGCTGTTCGTTTATCTGAGAAATATTTGGACAGATTGGTTATTTCTTCTAATTTCCAGGTGCGGAAAAATCGTTTTCGCTTGATAATAATTTACTTGTATTACAAGTTCTACAATGCGTAATTATTTTTATTAATATATTTATTGTATAGTTCATAGTAATTAACAATAAAATTCACGAGATTGGCTCTCTATTTGTAGTTTATCTAAACGCCTTTTCGTTCTAATGTTACGTTCCACAAATTTCCAATCCTTTGATTTGGTCCGATTTAAAGTATTTAATGGCATGAGAGCTTCTATTCCTTGATAATACAATGATACATGATAAGGACTTGATGGTAAACATTTGACAAACGTGGATGTATTTAAAAAGCGTGTCTGTTGTTCCTTAACATCTCCTAAAGGGACAGCGGAAAATAGCAGTTTACTGTAGCACTATACAAATAAATCAAGAAGTAGTAATTAGTACACACGATGTATCCAGGTAGCCTAAGATGTAACACCAATATCTAGCTGGCGGTCTGTGTTATAACTTTACAGGTTTATAATTGCACCACAACTGTGTTTGGCCGAAGAGTTTACATGAGCTGCGTGTGTAGCATCCAATTAGGTGTATCAAACTGCTAATCCACCTAGTAAAGAGACTTCCCAGTTTTAGTAACCTGAGTTTAACTGATTTTAATATACTGCCTAATTCGAATTCATCAATTTAAATGCCCATTCAACTTACATAATAACATGAATACCTTTAAAAGGATAATTTTCTGAAGACTGTGACGCAATAATAAAAACCTTGTACTTTACTTTAACAGAATATTTCACTTAAAGAATAAAATGCTACAGTTTCCATATAGCAATAAATTGAATATGGCTTACGTCACATTGTCTTTCAAATCTTATCTGATATTTCTCAATAACATATCTGACATATAAATAAATAAATAAATATATATATATATATATATATATATATATATATTCATATAAATGGGAATTAAATATTTTTTAATCCTAATGCGATTTGACGAACAATATTTTAGAGTTATAATCCCTAGGGATGTAAATGAACGAACATGATTGTTTTCCAACTCTTGAACACACAACATACGGGTATAATTGGCTGTATGCAAAGCAAGGATTATGTATTCCAAACCACAAATTGGCATTTTTTGGATTTGTTACGCATTAATATTCATTGTGATTTGGGCATTGCGATTGCATGGATTGGGTAAGTCAGAAGAGATCATTGGAATCCGAGTGTTTTTAAATCACACTTCATAGCGTTATAATAATCCTAATAAGTGCTCAAATTAAATATAAAAGACACATTCATATCAATAGAGTTTTGACTTAATAATTTACGTTGAATAAAATAATATTGTAGCCTAAAGTAATGCCTGTTTTGAGACAGCCATTATGCAAACTAACCTAATCACATTCATGTAGACTATAAGAATTGTAGTATTAGCTCCATCTATATCGGTTAATAGTATGCGGCCTTCTAGATCAGATTGTGAATCTAAACAATTGTCGAAAACGCTTAATCACCCATACAAAATTTCATAAAACTCAGTTTAGCCGTTTAGGAAAAGTCCATTGACCTACACACGGGCAAGGTCAAGAAATACACAAATACGAGAAATATATAGGCACTGTAAAGATACTACAAATTTTCTGTTAAATATGTACACAAAATTGTCTGAACACGTGTTTGGATCATCTGGTTGCTCTTTGGAATATAATAATTTTCACAAATATCGTTCAAACTTATGGCACTTTGAGTTAGCATTTCTTTATTACAACATGTTATTTGGATTTCAAAATAGTTAACTCTTGTAGTAAAGTAATTCAATCTGGTTTTTATAATAGCCCCCTTTTATGTACGTTATATAAAATACAATTCCATGCACAAATCGTATGATCTTGTATTAGAACAATTCTACACCACAACACTCAGAGGTAGTCATGCACACAGGGGCTAGGGTGTTTCGGATGTAATGTTTTAAAGTAGGTTGTTGGAGAAATTAAATTGTTACGACCTGGACAATTTTGCATACCTTCTCTTACACTACAGAATCGAATCGACAACTTTTCCAAGATTGAGGATTCCGTTTTTGGAATATTGCCAAATATTCAGTCGGAATCCGGGATAACTGGAAAACTAAATACTTCCTAGATTTATAGGTTTTTTGAACGAATCTTTTTTTACTAAAAAAAGATAGCATCTAGTTTAATATAATTGGATTTGTGACGCGTAAAAAAGGTATCTAACAATAATGAAACATACACAGTCGTTATTAAGGTTTCAAAAAAATATATTTTTTTTGTGGAACCCATATGAAAAACATTTAACTTCTGTTTCTCTCAGATACACACACACACACACACACACACGTTTATTTTAAAATCTCAATTTACTGATATTTATTCATTTTGGTCCTATATATCGGGGATTACTTTATTTGAAGGCATCACAGTTTAATGATTGATTTTAGGATTTTTTATTTATGTAGTGAATCCCACTTGAATCATAGAACACAGGAGTACTTACTTACTAACTGAGAAATTACGTTGTTACGTGAGTAAAAAAGCGTTTTTATACAATCGTTCATTAATGAAACGTAAAACTTTTAACAAATGTTCGTTATGTTATTCATATAGAGTGATAATTGCCGAAATGATTATTATGAGGGGTTGAAATGTTATGAAATGATAGATACTCAAAATGTAAACCCCGAATATAGATTAAATCATGATAACAAATTAGAACAGCTTTTATGTATTATTCAACAAATCATGTTTTGATTCTTTAAATTAGGTATTACGCAATAATTAGGAAAACAATTTGTGTAAAAATGTTATGTACTGCTAATATTTATTTTAATAATTTATATTTAAAGTTATATTTTATTATATCTGCATTTAACTATGTTTTCCATTTACACGACAATACTACTTTCATTGTTAAAATGTTGCTAAGCATATACGACAAATGTAAATTTAAACCGTGTGGAAAAGTTTATTTCATGATACTTCTTAAGGTAAATGTATATTTAGACCTTTATACGAACTAGTAAGAAAGAATAAGATATAAAGCGATTTTGTCTTGCTTGTGATTGGCCCAACTACGGACACTACATTGTTTAAAGGCTTTTATCAATCCACGTACAAAACGTTTGTTTTATGACCTGTGAAAGGCTTTTATCAATCCACATACAAACGTTTGTTTTATGACCTGTGAAAGGCTTTTATCAATCCACGTACAAAACGTTTGTTTTATGACTTGTGAAAGGCTTTTATCAATCCACGTACAAAACGTTTGTTTTATGACCTGTGAAAGGCTTTTATCAATCCACGTACAAAACGTTTGTTTTATGACCTGTGTAAGGATTTTATCAATCCACGTACAAAACGTTTGTTTTATGACCTGTGAAAGGCTTTTATCAATCCACATACAAAACGTTTGTTTTATGACTTGAAGAAAGGCTTTTATCAATCCACGTACAAAACGTTTGTTTTATGACCTGTGAAAGGCTTTTATCTATCCACATACAAAACGTTTGTTTTATGACCTGTGAAAGGCTTTTATCAATCCACGTACAAAACGTTTGTTTTATGACCTGTGTAAGGATTTTATCAATCCACTTACAAAACGTTTGTATTATGACCTGTGAAAGGCTTTTATCAATCCACATACAAAACGTTTGTTTTATGACTTGTGAAAGGCTTATATCAATCCACGTACAAAACGTTTTTTTATGACCTGTGAAAGGCTTTTATCAATCCACATACAAAACGTTTGTTTTATGACCTGTGAAAGGCTTTTATCAATCCACATACAACACGTTTGTTTTATGCCCTGTGAAAGGCTTTTATCAATCCACATACAAAACGTTTGTTTTATGACCTGTGTAAGGATTTTATCAATCCACTTACAAAACGTTTGTTTTATGACCTGTGAAAGGCTTTTATCAATCCACATACAAAACGTTTGTTTTATGACCTGTGTAAGGATTTTATCAATCCACGTACAAAACATTTGTTTTATGACTTGTGAAAGGCTTTTATCAATCCACGTACAAAACGTTTGTTTTATGACCTGTGAAAGGCTTTTATCAATCCACATACAAAACGTTTGTTTTATGACCTGTGAAAGGCTTTTATCAATCCACGTACAAAACGTTTGTTTTATGACCTGTGTAAGGATTTTATCAATCCACATACAAAACGTTTGTTTTATGACCTGTGAAAGGCTTTTATAAGTCCACGTACAAAACGTTTGTTTTATGACCAGTGTAAGAATTTTATCAATCCACGTACAAAACATTTTTTTATGACCTGTGAAATCCTTTTTATCAATCCACGTACTAAAGGTTTGTTTTATGGCCTGTGAAAAGCTTTTATCAATCCACGTACAAAGCGTTTGGTTTATGACCTGTGAAAGGCTTTTATAAATCCACGTACAAAACGTTTGTTTTATGACCTGTGTAAGGATTTTATCAATCCACGTACAAAACGTTTGTTTTATGACCTGTGAAAGGCTTTTATCAATCCACATACAAAACGTTTGTTTTATGACTTGTGAAAGGCTTTTATCAATCCACGTACAAAACGTTTGTTTTATGACCTGTGAAAGGCTTTTATCAATCCACATACAAAACGTTTGTTTTATGACCTTTGAAAGGCTTTTATCAATCCACTTACAAAACGTTTGTTTTATGACCTGTGAAAGGCTTTTATCTATCCACATACAAAACGTTTGTTTTATGACCTGTGAAAGGCTTTTATCAATCCACATACAAAACGTTTGTTTTATGACCTGTGTAAGGATTTTATCAATCCACTTACAAAACGTTTGTTTTATGACCTGTGAAAGGCTTTTATCAATCCACATACAAAACTTTTGTTTTATGACTTATGAAATTCTTTTATCAATTAACGTACAAAACGTTTTTTTATGACCTGTGAAAGGCTTTTATCAATCCGCATACAAAACGTTTGTTTTATGACCTGTGAAAGGCTTTTATCAATCCACATACAAAACGTTTGTTTTATGATCTGTGAAAGGCTTTTATCAATCCACATACAAAACGTTTGTTTTATGACCTATGTAAGGATTTTATCAATCCACTTACAAAACGTTTGTTTTATGACCTGTGTAAGGATTTTATCAATCCACGTACAAAACATTTGTTTTATGACTTGTGAAAGGCTTTTATCAATCCACGTACAAAACCTTTGTCTTATGACTTGTGAAAGGCTTTTATCAATCCACATACAAAACGTTTGTTTTATGACCTGTGAAAGGCTTTTATCAATCCACGTACAAAACTTTTGTTTTATGACCTGTGTAAGGATTTTATCAATCCACGTACAAAGCGTTTGTTTTATGACCTGTGAAAGGCTTTTATCAATCCACGTACAAAACGTTTGTTTTATGACCTGTGTAAGGATTATATCAATCCACGTACAAAACGTTTGTTTTATGACCTGTGAAAGGCTTTTATCAATCCACATACAAAACGTTTGTGTTATGACTTGTGCAAGGCTTTTATCAATCCACGTACAAAACGTTTGTTTTATGACCTGTGAAAGGCTTTTATCAATCCACATACAAAACGTTTGTTTTATGACCTGTGAAAGGCTTTTATCAATCCACGTACAAAACGTTTGTTTTATGACCTGTGTAAGGATTTTATCAATCCACTTACAAAACGTTTGTTTTATGACCTGTGAAAGGCTTTTATCAATCCACATACAAAACGTTTGTTTTATGACTTGTGAAAGGCTTTTATCAATCCACGTACAAAACCATTTTTTATGACCTGGGAAAGGCTTTTATCAATCCACATACAAAACGTTTGTTTTATGACCTGTAAAAGGCTTTTATCAATCCACATACAAAACGTTTGTTTTATGACCTGTGAAAGGCTTTTATAAATCCACATACAAAACGTTTGTTTTATGACCTGTGTAAGGATTTTATCAATCCACTTACAAAACGTTTGTTTTATGACCTGTGAAAGGCTTTTATCAATTCACGTACAAAACGTTTGTTTTATGACCTGTGTAAGGATTTTATCAATCCACTTACAAAACGTTTGTTTTATGACCGGTTAAAGGCTTTTATCAATCCACGTACAAACCGTTTGTTTTATGACCTGTGAAAGGCTTTTATCAATCCACGTACAAAACGTTTGTTTTATGACCTGTGAAAGGCTTTTATCAATCCACATACAAAACGTTTGTTTTATGACTTGTTAAAGGCTTTTATCAATCCACGTACAAAACGTTTGTTTTATGACCTGTGAAAGGCTTTTATCAATCCACATACAAAACGTTTGTTTTATGACCTTTGAAAGGCTTTTATCAATCCACGTACAAAACGTTTGTTTTATGACCTGTGTAAGGATTTTATCAATCCACTACCAAAACGTTTGTTTTATGACCTGTGAAAGGCTTTTATCAATGCACATACAAAACGTTTGTTTTATGACTTGTGAAAGGCTTTTATCAATCCACGTACAAAACATTTTTTTATGACCTGGGAAAGGCTTTTATCAATCCACATACAAAACGTTTGTTTTATGACCTGTAAAAGGCTTTTATCAATCCACGTACAAAACGTTTGTTTTATGACCTGTGAAAGGCTTTTATAAATCCACGTACAAAACGTTTGTTTTATGACCTGTGTAAGGATTTTATCAATCCACGTACAAAACATTTGTTTTATGACTTGTGAAAGGCTTTTATCAATCCACGTACAACACGTTTGTTTTATGACCTGTGAAAGGCTTTTATCAATCCACATACAAAACGTTTGTTTTATGACTTGTGAAAGGCTTTTATCAATCCACGTACAAAACGTGTGTTTTATGACCTGTGAAAGGCTTTTATCTATCCACATACAAAACGTTTGTTTTATGACCTGTGAAAGGCTTTTATCAATCCACGTACAAAACGTTTGTTTTATGACCTGTGTAAGGATTTTATCAATCCACTTACAAAACGTTTGTTTTATGACCTGTGAAAGGCTTTTATCAATCCACATACAAATCTTTTGTTTTATGACTTGTGAAATTCTTTTATCAATTAACGTACAAAACGTTTTTTTATGACCTGTGAAAGGCTTTTATCAATCCACATACAAAACGTTTGTTTTATGACCTGTGAAAGGCTTTTATCAATCCACATACAAAACGTTTGTTTTATGACCTGTGAAAGGCTTTTATCAATCCACATAAAAAACGTTTGTTTTATGACCTATGTAAGGATTTTATCAATCCACTTACAAAACGTTTGTTTTATGACCTGTGTAAGGATTTTATCAATCCACGTACAAAACATTTGTTTTATGACTTGTGAAAGGCTTTTATCAATCCACGTACAAAACGTTTGTCTTATGACTTGTGAAAGGCTTTTGTCAATCCACATACAAAACGTTTGTTTTATGACCTGTGAAAGGCTTTTATCAATCCGCGTACAAAACGTTTGTTTTATGACCTGTGTAAGGATTTTATCAATCCACGTACAAAACGTTTGTTTTATGACCTGTGAAAGGCTTTTATCAATCCACGTACAAAACGTTTGTATTATGACTTGTGAAATTCTTCTATCAATCCACATACAAAACGTTTGTTTTATGACCTATGTAAGGATTTTATCAATCCACTTACAAAACGTTTGTTTTATGACCTGTGTAAGGATTTTATCAATCCACGTACAAAACATTTGTTTTATGACTTGTGAAAGGCTTTTATCAATCCACGTACAAAACCTTTGTCTTATGACTTGTGAAAGGCTTTTATCAACCCACATACAAAACGTTTATTTTATGACCTGTGAAAGGCTTTTATCAATCCACATACAAAACGTTTGTTTTATGACCTGTGAAAGGCTTTTATCAATCCACATACAAAACGTTTGTTTTATGACCTGTGAAAGGCTTTTATCAATCCACATACAAAACGTTTGTTTTATGACCTATGTAAGGATTTTATCAATCCACTTACAAAACGTTTGTTTTATGACCTGTGTAAGGATTTTATCAATCCACGTACAAAACATTTGTTTTATGACTTGTGAAAGGCTTTTATCAATCCACGTACAAAACGTTTGTCTTATGACTTGTGAAAGGCTTTTGTCAATCCACATACAAAACGTTTGTTTTATGACCTGTGAAAGGCTTTTATCAATCCACGTACAAAACGTTTGTTTTATGACCTGTGTAAGGATTTTATCAATCCACGTACAAAACGTTTTTTTTATGACCTGTGAAAGGCTTTTAACAATCCACATACAAAACGTTTGTTTTGTGACCTGTGAAAGGCTTTTATCAATCCACATACAAAACGTTTGTTTTATGACCTATGTAAGGATTTTATCAATCCACTTACAAAACGTTTGTTTTATGACCTGTGTAAGGATTTTATCAATCCACGTACAAAACATTTGTTTTATGACTTGTGAAAGGCTTTTATCAATCCACGTACAAAACCTTTGTCTTATGACTTGTGAAAGGCTTTTATCAACCCACATACAAAACGTTTATTTTATGACCTGTGAAAGGCTTTTATCAATCCACGTACAAAACGTTTGTTTTATGACCTGTGTAAGGATTTTATCAATCCACGTACAAAACGTTTGTTTTATGACCTGTGAAAGGCTTTTATCAATCCACGTACAAAACGTTTGTTTTATGACCTGTGTAAGAATTTTATCAATCCACGTACAAAACATTTGTTTTATGACCTGTGAAATGCTTTTTATCAATCCACGTACAAAGCGTTTGTTTTATGACCTGTGAAAGGCTTTTATCAATCCACGTACAAAACGTTTGTTTAATGACCTGTGAAAGGCTTTTATCAATCCACATACAAAACGTTTGTGTTATGACTTGTGAAAGGCTTTTATCAATCCACGTACAAAACGTTTGTTTTATGACCTGTGAAAGGCTTTTATCAATCCACATACAAAACGTTTGTTTTATGACCTGTGAAAGGCTTTTATCAATCCACGTACAAAACATTTGTTTTATGACCTGTGAAAGGCTTTTATCAATCCACGTACAAAACGTTTGTTTTATGACCTGTGTAAGGATTTTATCAATCCACTTACAAAACGTTTGTTTTATGACCTGTGTAAGGATTTTATCAATCCACTTACAAAACGTTTGTTTTATGACCTGTGTAAGGATTTTATCAATCCACGTACAAAACATTTGTTTTATGACTTGTGAAAGGCTTTTATCAATCCACGTACAAAACCTTTGTCTTATGACTTGTGAAAGGCTTTTATCAACCCACATACAAAACGTTTATTTTATGACCTGTGAAAGGCTTTTATCAATCCACGTACAAAACGTTTGTTTTATGACCTGTGTAAGGATTTTATCAATCCACGTACAAAACGTTTGTTTTATGACCTGTGAAAGGCTTTTATCAATCCACGTACAAAACGTTTGTTTTATGACCTGTGTAAGAATTTTATCAATCCACGTACAAAACATTTGTTTTATGACCTGTGAAATGCTTTTTATCAATCCACGTACAAAGCGTTTGTTTTATGACCTGTGAAAGGCTTTTATCAATCCACGTACAAAACGTTTGTTTAATGACCTGTGAAAGGCTTTTATCAATCCACATACAAAACGTTTGTGTTATGACTTGTGAAAGGCTTTTATCAATCCACGTACAAAACGTTTGTTTTATGACCTGTGAAAGGCTTTTATCAATCCACATACAAAACGTTTGTTTTATGACCTGTGAAAGGCTTTTATCAATCCACGTACAAAACATTTGTTTTATGACCTGTGAAAGGCTTTTATCAATCCACGTACAAAACGTTTGTTTTATGACCTGTGTAAGGATTTTATCAATCCACTTACAAAACGTTTGTTTTATGACCTGTGAAAGGCTTTTATCAATCCACGTACAAACCGTTTGTTTTATGACCTGTGAAAGGCTTTTTTCACTTATTGTTTATTTTGTGTATACGTAACTTTGACTCTTCACATACTCGCACAGATACCAGTTCCGTACGTAACTGGGAGGTGGTCGTCAATGAATCTCATATAACCGTGTCTGCATAAAGTCACGTATTTTTAATCGAGCTAATCGATAAACGTTTTTTATTGGATAAATGAAATGATATAAATTTCTCAAATTATTCCTGCAGTGGCTAATTCAAACTTAATTTCCAATCATTAAGTTTCTTAAATTCAAACTACCAATCGGAAAAATGAAACTAGGGTACAACAGGTGCAACCAATTGCAGATTAGGTGAGAATTCTGTTTAACAGAAAAAGGCGGTAATCCCTCTGACGAACTGAAACAAGTAAGCACTAATGACAATATTCCTCCAACCTTCTCTTTCCCACGCTTTATGTTGGCTTAGCTGTAACTAAGAGTAGGTTTTCTGATACCTCCTGTGAAGCTTTACCGATCGAGTTTGTAGCAAGCTTGGCCTTCTTGTCCCAGCTCCTAAGTGTCGTGCATTCATCGTTTAGTATCCCTTCAAGAAATGCTCATAGGCGTTGCTAAAAATGGAACATGTAAGTAATGGTAAAACACTTTTGTACTTTATGATAAAAATATAGGTACATATTGCTTTGTTTTGTTTATTTTCTTCCTAGTATAATTAGATTACTTCTTCCTGTAACATCCCACTGCAGTTTAATGTAACAGAAAAGACACGTGCCCATCCGTTTCTTTATGCGATTTAGTTTTCATTTTCATAGTATAGACACGGCCTTCTACAGTATGGTTATTTTCGTTATGGGAGAAACAAACATGCTGCTAACCCCATGGGACTATGTAACACGTGAATGGAAAAAGGTTTGCAAATATTATTGTCAATAAAACTTGATTATAAGAAATTATTTGTAGCTGGGTATTGTAAAGCAGTAATATTAGGCCCTCGAGGATTTATTTTAGATTATTCGTTTGACTTACTAATTTTATAAAAATATTAGCTTACCCGGCGAATTTCGTACCGCCTGAAAGTAAGTGAATTGCGTGTTAACATTAGTAAAACTTATAGTAGTCGATCGAGAAAAGTGTGACAATAAAAGTTCTTGATCGAATGTTATTTATTGAAGTACACTCGGATATAGGCTTTCAAAAAGTTTGGTTTTTCTCTCTGGTGCGTACAGAAATAAATCGGAAGGTTTACGACGCGTGAGCATGCGACATACAGCTGTTAATGTGAGAAGCATAGATTTTTTAAAAATAAAGTCCAATTATTTTAAATTTTTTGAGTGTAGCTTGGCAATCAAAGGTTGGAATTATTTCAATGAAATGCTTTAGAAATGGATAAGATAGAAAATCATAATGTATGCTACTTTGGTACTAGAAAAATAAATGTTGAAAAAATATGTTATTTTGTCGGGAAGCTGTTTTCCTAAAAACCTAGCTCCGTTTTATAGGTTAACATTTTTCTGCTAAAATTAAAAGTTAGGGAAAGGGGTCATGTGCCTCTTGTAGCCCCTAGCTACGTCTTTGACTCTTACTATGCCCGAAACCTTCCCATGAATGTACTCAACAATCTCCAAAAGTTTCATGGCAATCGGATCAGTGGTTTAGTAACGTATAAGGCCTATACATACTACCATTCATTTATATATATATATATATATATATATATATATATATATATATATATATATAGTTCTGTTAAGCGCCTTAGGCGTCCATAATATACATATATTCATATACCCATACATTGGTATTTAATCTATCCTAAGCTTCTGGGCGAAGCCCTGATGATGGATCTAAACCGAACCTCACACGAACCATCGTATAAATATGTTAAGCTATCCTTCTAAATTTCATTTACTTCTGTTTAATGGTTTAGTAATGCAAAAGGTCCATACACACGTACATGCGAAAGTACTTAGAAACATTGATTGTTATTTACAGAGAAGATTTGTTTTACTTTTGTCAACCTCTTAACGAAACTCAAGTCAGTTCATTAGGTTTTGTTTTTATAAATTTGTTTTACTTTTAAACACTTCACATCGTATATACAAAAGTAATATATACAGCCTATATATAGGCCTAGGTGTTTTGATATGTGTATATATATATATATATATATATATATATATATATATATATATATATATATATATATAGAGAGAGAGAGAGAGAGAGAGAGAGAGAGAGAGAGAGAGAGAGAGAGAGAGAAGGCGCTTATGTATACCTTATACGTGTTTAAAAATCACTTGTTCAATTGTTTTGTACGAATATCATATGATTTCATATCTATGAAGTAACATTGAAAATATGTGTTTGAAGTAATACAATAAAAATGTAATAACCATATTTTAATAATGTACTTTTTTGTCGCAAATAAAACTGTGGAGGTAATGGTTCCTCCTTAAAAAGAGAATGAATGTAGAAAAAAAATGTGTACAAAAAAAAGATAAATACTAAATCGTTCTACACATCAAATTACACGGCTCATTTGTCCTAACATTAACCCGCGATAGGTCCCGCCCTGTTTAGTAGCGTAAATAGTCGCTCGTATGGGAACCACTAATACTTGAAAAATCATTAATTATAGCAAACATTTTCATTTAAAACTAAATTTTGAGGAGCAAAACTGCTAGGAAATATGCAACTTAAAGTTTTAGAAAAATTTAGTAGTAAGCAAATATTTAAAATTTATTTACAGGAAATGTTTAGATGAAGAGAATTGGAATGACGCGTTGCCCAGTAAACTAGCCGTCATTTTATATTCCTTCATGGTAAGTCGTGCAAATTAAGACCTTTGGATTTGTAAGCTCACTACAGGTTGATCTCATACATTTATGTACCTTCTTTTCGTATATCGCTTCTTCTTTATTTGACAGTACGCAATAGTGGGGCTTTCCTCCAAGATTTTCTTAAAATAAACAAAGTCTATGTAAGTTGCGATTCAAACAGTTAGATTTTATATAAGTAGTATAGTTCTTGAATTTTCATGAGGTTTTATTATAAATAAAATTTAAAAGAATAATTTTTGCTAGTGAAATTAATTTTTATAAAAAACGTTTCATAATTTGGTAACAATTTTACATGTATTTTAACTTCTGATGGGACATTCTTGACTAGTTAAATTTTTTATACTAAGCTTGAGTGATATGGACAAAATTTTCAATTGAAGCACTTTTCAAAAGATGAAGACAGCAATTGTATTTCCAAACTCAGAGAGAAATATTCTTCTAGCCATTTTCGTACCAATGTTTCCTTATACATGACCTGAACATCGATTGTTGGCAAGTTCAATAACCTGTTCATAGAGTCATTGCCCATCTCTCTTACTCTATATACTCAGTATTCCTTCTTCATTTTATCAACTACATGCTCACCTTACTTTGATAAGTTGTAGAACGATATCGCCTCTGGTTTGGATGACTTGATAAAATCATCTCCTGTTCCGTATCTACTTATCATCTGAATGTAATGTTGTAATCCAATGTAACGAAATTTTTTTTAATTTTGGGAAAGTATGAAGCCAAAACTGTTCGATTATGATTGACCTAAAAATAAATATACTGCTAAAGACTGTGTCACAAACGGTCGCGCTATTAGTACAGCCTCAACTGAACTGTGGCGCGACAGTTTACCGCCTCCCATACATCGCTCCACAACGCTCAGTCATAGAACACGAAACATCGTGTGAGATAAGGTCAACGACACATAGATAGCTCATCAAAAATTTAGTGAAAAATAGTAAAATATTTCCTTTACACTACTTTTTTAGGGCTCGCCTAACGAAGCGAGCGATCGTGGGTTAAGTATAATACAACGTAGATTAAAGCCTTTTGCAAATGTTTATTTGATATTACTACCAACGTTCAGTGGAACCTATTAACTTTATGGCGTTTAACTCTGTAGCAATAATTACTTATAATATTAATTTAAAACAAAGAAGAAAAATGTAATTTAAATAAAAATTGAGAACGTTTCACCTAATCTATTAGATTTGTCACCACTATGTTTAACGGGACTCCGAAGTAAATTTATAAAGCACGAAAGATTACATTATTTTTGCATTTTTGCTCATTAAACTAAATAGAAAATTTTTGGGGGGATTTAGTTTATTACGTCTTTTCAGACTAAATATTTTCCTTTAATTTTGTATCAATAATTCTTCATTTATCTATATTTTTAAGTATTTTAATGCTTGTCATTTTATTAATAATAAAAAATAAAGAAATTATTTTATATGTAATTATTGAAACTAAAATACACAAACAAAACGTCTTTTAAATAAAACGAATTTAACAAAACTAAGTTAAATATAAAGCGATTCTGTATTTTAGGCACTTACTTCTGGAGCAGTTAATTGCATTTTACAATAGAAAGAGATTCATATCCGTTTCGCAAATAAACGTAGGCAATCACTAATTCGAATATATCGCAAAAAGTCTATTCACATACATCACAATAGTTTACCCAAAGAAATACTATTTTTTACAGAAATAAAATATTTCTCCTATGTAGTGTTGTCAAAATCTTTTCACTGATTAAAAGTGGAAAAATACAAAGAAATGTAGGTGAAAATATGAACTGAGCTGCATCTTGTGACTATTCATCTATGTATTTTCAATCATTACTGATAAGGTGACATCACGACAGTTGCTTTTGAGACAAACTCTTCCCAGCGGTTATGGTTCTATTCTCAATCAGATAATGTACTCAATTTGACTAGCGTTTTGAAAATCATTCTATATACGTAAATCTATATAGATCTTGGTTGCACCATATCACAAACCTCCCAAGGATATTCTATACAGATATTTAGGTATATATTGGTGATAGTCTAACTTGAAAGTTCCTAAAATGATAGCCTAGCCTACAAAAATTAGAAGATCCCAAAGAACTGGTAGGTTTGCTACTAGTGTGATATGTTTTGGATGAAAAGTAATGATCATAAAATGGATTGATATTTAAACAAAATTATTGAAATATTATTTAAATTATTAAAAAGTATTTAACAGTGAGTATTCCATTTTATCTAATTGTAATAAAGACGAATCAGTATTTACTGCTACGTTCCACAAGTAATATTTAAAGTATTAAAAAGTATTTAATAGTATTTCATTTCATTTTACTGGAAAAAAATAAGAATCAGCAATTGCTGCTACGAGCCTCCAGACATTTATAATTACGATATTAGTTATTATCTATTTTAATTAAAATAGTTTACATTTGTGCAACAATACTAAACCAATTGTTAAAATGTTGCTAAGCAAACGACAAATGTATATTCAAATAGTGTGGAGCTAACTTCATGGAAAGTTGCTTCTAAAAATGCAAGTCATTTTCCTTTATCAATAACTAATAACAATAAATAGGTTATAAAGTGATTGTCATCTGCTGTTTAACTTGCTGGCCAACTACGGGATTTACCTTGTTTGAACTAGACTTTAGACATAGATATGTTAGACGACCCCCTGCCTGGTCAATGGCCACCGCAGTGCAAGGATTAGTTCTGTAGCTAGGCTGAGGATTATTACTTGGGCTAAGAGCCGTGCCTTGAACATGTATACAGTATACTTGTCTTCTCAGGCCGGGAAATACAAGGTCTTGCTATGGTTTTGGGTCCGATTAACTGTACCGGTCCAAAACTACTGGGACCTACTGGGCATTAGACCCGTCGCTGAAAACACTCTACTCGCCTGTCACTATATATTGCTGTTGCTATATTCATCTGTAAAATTAAAATCATTCCAAAATTATTTTCTGATAAGTGCAAAGTTTTTTAGTCACAGGCGTTGTGATTTGAATTTCATCCTAATTTTTCTTTACATGATACAATAGTTGTTGAAAAATCTTCATGAACTCTTGGTTTACCGCCTAAAATTCTTATTTTTTCCTTAACAGCATTCCGAATTATTTTCCTATTGAAAATTTTTGCAAAAAAATGAAAGTCATATAATAACAATTTAGGAAAAAAATGATTGTCACAATATCCTATACTAGTAAAAGGTAATGTCTCTTCCCTTTTTTCTGAAGGTATAGTTAACGTTGCTTCTTTTTTGACTTACTTGGGTATTAAACAATTCCTTATTTAACTGGTAGATAGTCATCGTAGAGTCTCCTGTAGCTGCATCAACGTTATGTCGCAAATAAACTAACCGTCTCTCCTCTCACATTGTATTAGAATACACCTAAATTTGTTGGTGGGACTACTCTCGAATTTCCCTCCATCCTCTAACTCCATAAACAGTATAACAGGTGAAATTAATACCATTGTTTAGGGATTCTTAATTATATAGCTATCTACGATAATAATCTTTACTCTTTTGTTCACCCTGTAAATTACTGGATAGGTATGATAGTTCAAATATCGATGAATGATAACTGACATTAATTGCAAAGCTATCGGTAAGACATATAATACAGCTAATTTGCCTAGTAGGAAGGCCATATGTATCGGTAACAATGCAGACTTGGTCTTGGTCTGGTAATAGTTGAGCTAACAATTATTAAGGCATCGTTGTCATTATTTTGGTATGAATACCTTCGCCGTCTCTGGAAATTAGGAGGCTCTGTATTTTTTAGATAAATTTATTTCCAAGCAAAAAAGACATTTCATATTGAAATTAATATATCTTCAATATATATAATCAATATTATATTGTATAATACATGAAAAAGTAATGTTCTTCGAAACTAGTCAACCTAGGTGCTAATTATTGACGTAATAGGCCTATATATTGCTGTTCAAATATAAACTATAAATTGAAATTATACCACTATTCTAATTAGTTTCTGGATAAAAACGGGCCCGTCCAGAGAGGCGAGTGCACAGGGCCCACCCTGGTTAGTGTTTTTTCTATTTTGGAAAATAATTACTCCTGTGACGAGATCCATTAGAGTGATAAATAGTTCACATTATTAATGTACAAATATTCTCCTCAAAGGTGGGTTACCCTTACAACAGAGATAAACTGTTTCCTAGATGTACGTTCAACTAGTGGTCAGCGCAAGTTATTCTGTAAGGATCTTCGCTAAACATTTCCTTGGAGTTAAATGGGCTGGGCTTTCCAAACTAAGCTAGGCCTATCGGGGGATGTCCACCTGGTAAAAAAAGACAGACGTCAAAATTGTACATTTAGGGTGATGGGGAAAGTGGCTTATAAAGTTTTGTCTTTTTGAGAAAAATTATTTTCCTAGCAACATGTTATTGCTGATGAAATACATAAACCTGATATTTTCTGTTGAATAAGTTTTAATTTACCCTATGTACTCCATTATCCATAAATTTACCTATATAGGATTGTCTAAAAAATTACCTTTCAGAAATAATTAAAAAAGCTGATTCGTATCCAATGCGTTGTGCTTTTAACGAAAAGCTATTATCTGTTTGTGGAAATAACCGGTCATTTTTAATGGCATTTATGAACTGTGCTACTTTTGTATTTTTCAAATATACTAATGTCACAAAGATTTTACTAAAGCATATTCTGATAAACATTTATATACTGTATGTTCAGTGGTAACACTAACTTTTCACAACATTATGTACAGATAAAAAGGGAAAACATAAATCTGGTTATTTGTTTGGTTTATTAAAATAACTAAATACATACAATATACAATTCCTCGTAATTTCTACATGTGTCTTCGAAAGTACAGATCTACGTATAGTGTCACCTTGATATATGGGATTTAATTAAATACGACATTTGTAGGAGCATTATTTGTCGGAATCTATAGGATGACAATTGCAATTTTAATTAACTCTATGGTCAGTACACGATACGTATTTACACTCTCGACAGGCAGATGATGAGCATAATTTCGATAAAATCTATATCTCTATGACTCATTGATTTCGATTTATTAATTCTAAATGTTGTTAAATAAATTTAACTTATTCTTTCTAAAATTCATTTCAAGTGGTAGAACAAGAAGAACAAGAGTTACAAAATTGAGGTTCTAAGGGTAGAATCATGACACAAGGTAACAAAATCTAGTTCCTAAATGATTTTTGCAAAAATCATTTTTTTTTTAGTATTCAATCTGCACAACTTATCATTAAGATACTATACCAGAAGTTGTGAAGCAAATTCTTGTTATTTTGCATACACCATATACCACTCCAAAACATATAATCACAGCTATGTTCACATAGCTCAACGTCTAGCTCAATGGATTTCAAACTAAAACTTTCACCGATCGAACCCAATCCTAAGATTTCAACTATCTTACCTCCGACCACTAGGGGGCATCCACGACGCGAACGTTCAAGCTCACGACTCAAGTAACCCTTCTACGCTAACACCTTCTCTACTTACAAACTTTTCAAAATGACTGAAATAGACCAACCTATTATATTAAAAGGCGCCTTTTGGTTATTTTTGGAAACATGTTTTCCTGCGGTCTCTGAAGATAGTATTGTATCATTGTAAATAAGAGACCACCATTTTTAAAACCTAAAACCTCATCTAATTGGGGAAGAACCTCAAGAAATTTATTAGCTTTGCTTGAGGAAAGAATGAGTTCTGCACTGCTCCTCAAAATATAGAACTGTAACAGGTTTTACGTTTCCTTTTTATAAAGAGCAAAATCTCGGTTGCAGAGCATAAATGAATGTCCCTTGATTGGAAAATACCATTCAATGTTTCAAGGAACACTAAGGCCGATAACATTTGTAGAACTGTATGATTTTGATTTCGACTCCCGGTGCCATCCATAAAAATGTGAAGATCTTGTACTGCTCCATCACGCTAGATCATATTGATATACTGGAATAAAAAAGTAGCAACTTCATTATTGTCTTTTACCAATAATCAACCTCGTCATGGATTTTAGAGAAAAAACCGAATTCACTTACCCCCATTTATATTTTGGAAAAGCGGCCCATACAGTATTGTCATATTGGAATAGGATTCCATGTCAGGAGCTGCCCGTCTACCGGTGGAACCTGCAATCGCTCTATAAGACTTACGAGCTTTACATACTGGTACAAAAGTCGTGGCACCAAACCCTTAATTTAAACCTTGCGATAGCAAGTCCGATGAGAGTTAATGAGTTTTATGCTGGATATGTTGGGTTATGGATTTATATGTTGGATAGTAAATTATCCAAAAATTTAACTTCTAATAATTATCTTTGTACGAAGATAATTGGAGCCCTTCTTCTACTTCTTCATAATTCATTTCTTTATCGTTTAGTTGTTATTACTGCTTCTGCTGACTGAGATAAGCAGATTACTATATGCCTCAGTATCCTGAATAAATGTGTTGAAATAATAGCAATTCCTCGCTAGGCTAATATCCCTAATATATACGAATCTCATCGATACAAGTAATGTTGCAAAAGGTCTTGGTGTTAACCGAATTCCAAATATAATGAAAGAATATACAATGGTTACAATTACCAGTGGAGAAAAAATTATTATATGCTTACAATTTAGAGTAGTGCTCAAAACTGTTATGGCTAGATTTGTAATTTTGAATTTATGATATAATAGATAACCCACAAAGTATAGTAGTATATTAAACTAACAAAAAATACGCTTCATTCAATGAATAAAATAAGAGAAATATTGGATCATTTTGGTAGTATTTTGAAGTATTTTGTTATTACATTCATTAACTTTTGGCTTCTTGAAACTGTAAGTCATCTAAAAGTACCAAATCCACAAAGAATTATTGATTATTCTTCGATGAAGAAATATTAGTAACATTTAAATAGGACATTGAAATTTTTAAAAAATAATATTTATACTCTTTTTGCATTTTTTTTTTAACGATGGGAAATGCTTTATGCACATAGTATGGGACTCCTCTCGACATTGCACTAGGCTCTACTTGAGAGTATACACACTAAAACCCGTCTTTTCCAGGCAGTGATTCCACCCCGGGACCGCCGAGGCATTACTTCGTGGTGGTGCCTTTTATCTAGTGACCTCTATCATGGATTTAACCATCCCTCTTCTTTTTTTACAGCGTAGGATGTTTTCGATGTACCATTCTACAGTCCTCAAATTGTCTTCAGATGCAAGCATTATCCGCACGATATTGTCTGGGGAGAGACCCGCGGCACGTGCCATCAACCGGCTCCTCTGGTCTGCGATTCTGCCACACTCAAAAAATGTATGTTTTGTGTCATCAATACAGTCGTTACACATCCTGCAGTACTTTGATAAGACTTTTCCCATCTTATAAAGATATGCACGGAAATAGCCGTGGCCTGTCAGAAATTGTGTCATGAAAAAACTAACTTCTCCGTGTTTGCGTTCTGTCTACTCCTTCACGTTGTTAATCGGGATGAACGTCCATCTCCCTGTTGGTTCAGTATTCCATCGCTGCTGCCACTCAGCCATGGTTTTGGCACTAGCTCTCTTCGCTGCCTCCATTTTACCTACATCCTTGCTGGAGGTATAGGCAAGTATCCTCTCTTGAGCCAACAAGTCAATTGGTACAATACCTGCCACCATCAACACTGCAGCCAACGAAACAGTACGGTAGGCACTCTAAATTCTTAACGCCCCCATTATCTGTACTGAGTTTAATCTGACACAATTTCTACGTGTTTTATCAGCATCTGCCCAGACTTCACGATCCGTACAAGAGCCCATACAGCAGGCCAGATTGCACCGCAGACCACAGGAGCTGGCGCCTGCTTGCACTTGGGCCGCCGATGTTGGCCATTAATCTCGCGAGTGACGAGTTCGCCACCGCAGCTTTGTCACAGATCATACGAAGATGTTCCCCGTACGTAAGCTTGTTGTCCATTACTACGCCAAGATATTTGACCGTTCTCCTAGTGTAGTTAGTCTCCTCTCCCACTAGCATTGGAACTATCATCGGCAACCTCGATCTTGTCAGCAGCACCATCCCTTTCTTGGAAACTGCTAACTCCAATCCCTTCTCATCCATCCATCGGTTAATCCTTCGCATGACCTGGTTCAGCCGCACATGCGCAAACTCGGTGTTACGGGCTGTAATGACAGCCGCAACGTCGTCAGCGTAGCCCACCAGCGTCGCCAACTCTCTTTGCATTAGTATTAATGCACAGAAAGGTGATATATTATTTGCAAAAAATTATTAGTGTTAAATTTCTCAGATTTCAAAAACAGCACTTTACTTTTAAGAGGAATATGTGAAATAAGTTGCCATACTCTATGTCAATTATTTATAGCGTATTTCCAAATATTGGGTGTGAAATTATAGACATTCCACATCGGAGACAACTAAGTAGTATTTCAGCAATTCTGTAAAACATTTGTACTTTCCTAAAATATGTTTTTTTCATTACTTTTATTATTAAAATTGATAAATATTTCAATATTATACATCTTATATAACAACAGTCGTTTGTGCTAGTAAAACAACTTCTTTGGGGAAACAAAACAGAAAAAAGGTACAGAATCATTAATATATTTACATAGGCAGTAGCATTTAGTTGTTTTGTTTGACATTTCAAATACGATAAAAATCGTATATACATATGAAAGGTGCTACTACACATTTACGTTTTAAATGGATGTATGTTTCACATGGTGTTAAATGATGTGTGTGTGTGTGTGTGTGTGTGTGTGTGTGTGTGTGTGTGTGTGTGTGTGTGTGTGAGTGTGTGTGTGTGTGTGTGCGTGTGTGTGTATGTGTGTGTATGTGTTGTGGGTATTGTGTGTGTGTTTTGTGTATATATATAATGTGTGTGTGTGTGTGTGTGTGTATGTGTATGTGTATGTGTTGTGGGTATTGTGTGTGTGTTTTGTGTATATATATATATATATATATATATATATATATATATATATATATATATATATATGTGTGTGTGTGTGTGTGTGTGTGTGTGTGTGTTTGTTGCAAAGACCGAATTGACGGTTGCAAAAATCTTGGTATAAGAAGAGAATAGGTATTTGGCTGGAAGTACCTAGATTTGTAAAGATTTTGGTAATTTGTTATTTCCATGAATTTATTTATTTTTGTTATGTATTTTGAAGTGCTGAACACGAATTTGACATTTGTTTTTGCCACTGAAGTCTATTTAAGGCCAAATACTCTGAAGAAGAACACGTTCACCATGTTCTACTTACCGTTGTGGTAATTGCGAGAATTGGGATTACCTGAGATTAAAATAGAAAATTGGGAATTAGGACCACCTGAGATTATAATAGAACATGGTTCGAAAACATGTCCTAGGACGATATGCACAAGAATGTTTTTAATTTTACACTGAAAGTTACTTTTTTATCATTTTAAAGTTTGCTAAAACTCAGAGTAGTAAGTTGTGTATGGTCCGCGGTGTGATAGTGTGACGTAACATTATCTCCATTCATTACTTACGTGTGTAAATATTTGAGAATCGTTTTATCTTAACTTTTATGGTGTCCGCATACGAATTTAAATATACTTATAAAATCTCTAGTTAAGATAGATTTCGTTGAAATTTATACATTACTATATACATATAATCAAATATACCTATAAAGTGTCCAGTCAGGTTATATTTGGTTGTAATCTTATGGTTAAATGTATAGAATTACAACCAAATCTATATTGATTGGATACTTCATAGGTATATTTCAGTATAGATTGGCTATATAAAATTAACTTCCCTGGCAATAACAAAAATATTATCAGTGTAGTTATCAGTGTAGCTTCAGGGCGGGGATTGGCAATCTGTACATTTACCAAAGTTTATATTCCTAAAACATACACTACAGTTGTGACGTCACTGTATCATTCCGGAAACGATGCACAACTTACTACTCCGAACTGAATTTTTTACCCAACTTTAAATTGATAAAAAATAGCTTTTAGTGTAAAATTTAAAAAAAATCTTGTGCATATCGTCCTAGGACGTGTTTTAGAACAAGTTTCTATTTTAATCTCAGGTCGTCCCAAATTCTCGCAATTATCGCAACGGTAAGTAGAAAATAGTGAACGTGTTCTTCTTCAGAGTATTTAGCCTTAAATAGACATCAGCGACAAAAACAAATTTCAAATTTTGTTCAGGACCACAATACATAAAAACAATAAAACAAATTCACGGAATAGCAAATAACCAAAATCTTTACAAACCTAGGTACTTCGAGCCAAATACCTTTTCTCTTCTAATACCAAGATTTTTGCAACCGTCAATTCGGCCGTTGCAACACACACACACACACACACACACACACACACACTGTGACGGACAGAACCCTGTCACAATTGCCACCAAGAGGGAAAATAGTTAAAAGTAAAGCCAGGTTAAATTTTTTTGTTATGACATTAAGCCAAACCATTGAGAAGGGGGTTAACAATTTAAAGTAATTTATAGGGGGTCATTTGAAAGGGGAAAATTCTCAAATTCGGCCTAAAATTACAAACGGAAACTCTCAAGCCTTTGTCCAACGGAAAATTTAAGATCAGACCTGCACAGTTCTCTTTTTGCAGATGGGAGTTTTTGTTTTGATAAAATTTTAAAAGGGGAAATTGTTCATTAAATTAAATTCATTTAAAAATAGTAGATTCCAAATTGTTTAAATTAAAAGATAGGAGCTGATCGCTTTGTTTAAGGGTGGGGATAAAAGAAACAAAATGACGCAAGACTCATGTTAGAGTATAGCATTTAAATTCTAAAAAGATATTTTAAAAATGTAATTTTGAAATAATGAATTCTTAAAGGGTTTAAACTTGAAATAAATTAAATTAAAAAAAAATATGTTCAAACTTATTAACAAACAAAATTAGTAGAAAGAACAGAAAATAGAGTTTAAAAATAGTTGTATTTTAAAAGTGTAAAAATCAAGTTCTATGTTTCAAGATGGCCGCTAGGAAGATTGTTTATTGACATCAGCTGACTGGAGGGTCATGCGTTACTATGTAGCATTTGAAGAAATGAAAGGACTTTAAAAGAAATGTTTGTTTTTGTTAAAAGGAGTTGTTTAGTAAATGACAATTTTAAATCAATCGTTTTTGGTTTTAAATATAAATGTTTTTAATTAGAATTAAAATAATATTTTCTGTTTGTTTAAAAAAGGGTTATATCGAAATTTCAAATTTTTATAAAATAAATTTTTGGGTATAAATAATACAGATTGAAATCAATGGTTGTTTAATAAATTATATGAGGTAAATTTATTAACAAATAAAAATAAATTACATTATTTTGAGATAAGAAATTTTGGTTTAAAATAAGAAAGGGTTATAAGGAACAAATAATAAAGCAAATATGGAGATAATATAATTTTAAAATAAATTTTTAATTTTTTAAAATTGAGATTTAGTAAAGAGAAAAATATAACTATCAACTATGAGTTTTCATAAGATTAAGTGGGTCTAGTAATTGTTCACATAAATATTAGGTATTTTGGTTCATGTTTTAGATGTAAGGAATAATTTGTTTTGTTTTGGTATTAATTTATATATAAATAATAAGATGTTTTTTTACTGGTATTTCAAAAAAGAGATATATAAAAAAGTATTGCAAGTTTAAATTGAATAGTATGATTTTGATTTTATTAACTAAATTCATTGTTTGATAAATATTAATTAAAACTTTATGAAAATACAATTTTCCTTCAGAAATTGTGTTGTTTACATTGTTGTAAAGGTTAATTAAATGTCAATGCATTTTATTTCACAAAAGGAAAGGGATAAAAGATTAATTTTGTAAAAGGGTTAAATAAGGGGTTTTGTAAATGTGTTAAATGATTTTCAATAACTATAATAATGTTTTATATCAGATTCAATCATATAATTAGCTGAAACTTTGGGTTTTAATTTTTCAAATAAATATGGGTTTTTCTCTCAGTAAATGAGTCAAAATTGTTAAATATAAATAAGAGTTATTAATTAATTCAGATGACTAGCTTATAGCGTTAGGTGCATTTGTAAGTTTATAACATGGATTCTATTTCAGAGGAGTTGGATAAATTTTAATTTATGAAAATAATATAATTTCAGGTTATTGTTAGAAACTAATTGGTAAAATAATGTTAATAATCACAAGTCGTTGGGATGTACAAAAGGGTTTTAAAACTTTCCCAGATAGAAGAAGGGTTAAAATCAAGATTTAAGATTTGTTGTTGATTTAAAGTAAAGGGTTAAATTGTTTAAAGATTAGATAGTTTAAATTCAAAGATTTTGGTAAATGAGTTGGAGATAAAGTTTAATCATGTAGTTAGTTGTTTTGAGGTTTATTTATATGAAAATAGTTTTTAATTTTCGTACATTGGTAGCAAAACTGTCAATACTTGTTTTACCATGTTCCAATTTAGTTTAAAATATAGTTTTAAAGATAATATGTGTACTTTGGTCCCACAATTGTTTCGTATAATAGTTGTTACCTCTAAATAAGGATTAACAAATACTAGAAGCAATAGAACAGGTTAAAGATGCAAAGAAATTTGATTTAATGGTTTCGAGAAATTGTAATTGTTTTCGTAGTATATAGAGCTAATTATTTAAAAATGTGGTGTGTGTTTGAAAATCTTATATAGTAAAATATTTTAAAATATGATTTGCAAACAATAATAAGTATAGCAATCCTATATTCTTTTTTTTATTTCAATGTAAAGATATCTAATTTTTCTGATTACATATATATAACTACAAATATGATTTAAATATTTAAATACTATTATTTTTCAAGATTCAAAATTTTTAGTATTTAGTATTTTTTTTATATTAGTTCAAGTTTTGTAAATGTTTGAGCTGAAACTATACATTATTGGAAATCTTGTCGAATTTATGTAATATTACCATATTATTTAGAATAAGTGATAATGTAATATATTTAATATCCTTAAAATATTAAAAAAAATTTTTTTTTTCTTTGTAAAGTTCAGGTATTACCTTCAAGGATAAATGTATGCGTAACTAGCTTAATAATTCCTTAAAGGTATTGTTGTTCTAACTCAATCAATTATCGTGCTCGAAAATAATAACATACAAATATAATAATACACATTATTGTGTTCTTTTAATTTGATTTAATTAAACAGGATCAAATTGTGGAATGCGTCACAGAGAGAAAGACGTTTTTCATATTATACATATTTTGGTTCTTTCCAAGATTTATTTGATATTAAACCTTAAACAGATTTTTTTTTTTTTTTAAAGTGAAATATACATCTATTTAAAACGTAAATGTGTAATAGCACCTTTCATATATATATATATATATATATATATATATATATATATATATATATATATATATATACATATACGATTTTTGTCTGAATGAAATGTCAAACCAACAACTAAATGCTACTGCCTATTAAAATATATTGGTGATTCTGTTCCTTTTTTCTGTATTGTTTTCCCAAAGATATTGTTTTAATAAAACAAACGACTGTTGTTAATGTCAGTTGTATAATATTGAAATATTTATCAATTTTAATAAGGAAAGTAATGAAAAAAACATATTTTAGGAAAGTACAAAAGTTTTACAGTATTGTAGAAATACTAATTAGTTGTCTCCGATGTGGAATGTCTATAATTTCACATCCAATATTTGGAAATACGCTATAAATAATTGATATGGATTATGGCAATTTGTTTCAAATTTTTCTCTTAAAATAAAGTGCTGTTTATGAAATCTAAGAAATGTAACAACTAATTAATGTTTGCAAATAATATTATCACCTTTCTGTGCATCAATACTAATACAAAGAGAATATAAATACTATTTTTTAAAAATTTTAACGTCCCATCCAAATGTTAATAATATTTCTTCATCGAAGAATAATCAATAATTCTTTGTGGATTTTGTACTTTTAGATGACATACAGTTTCAAGAAGCTAAAGTTAATCAAAGTAATAACAAAATACTTCAAAATACTACAAAAATTATCCAATTTTTCTCTTCTTTTATTCATTGAATGAATCGTATTTTTTGTTAGTTTAATATACTACTATAATTTGTGGCTTGTCTATTATATCATAAATTCAAAATTCAAAATCTAGTCATAACAGTCTTAAGCACTGATATTTGACTACTCTAAATTGTAGGCATATAATAATTTTTTCTTCACTGGTAATTGTAAGATTCTTTTATATTGTATATTACATTGTATATTCTTTTATTAAATTTGGAATTCGGTTAACACCAAGACCTTTTGCAACATTACTTGTATCGATGATATTCGTATATATTAGGGATATTAGCCTAGCGATGAATTGCTATTATTTAAACACATTTATTCAGGATACTGAGGCATATACTAATCTGCTTATCTCAGTCAGTAGATGCAGCATTAACAACTAAACGATAAAGAAAATGAATTATGAAGAAGTAGACGAAGGGATCCAATTACCTTCGTACAAAGATAATTATTAGAAGTTAAATTTTTGGATAGTTTACTATTCAAAATATAAATCCATAACCCAACATATCCAGCATAAAACTCATTAACTCCCATCGGACGTGCTTCGCAAGGCTTGAAATAAGGGTTTGGTGCCACGACTTTTCTACCAGTATGTAAAGCTTGTAAGTCTTATAGAGCGATTGCAGGTTCCACCGGTAGCCGGGCAGCTCCTGGCATGGGATCCTACTCCAGCATGACAATACTGTATGAGCCGCTTTTCCAAAATATACATGGGGGTAGCTGAATTCTATATTTTTCTCTAAAATCCATGACGAGGTTGATTATTGGTTAAAGACAATAATGAAGTTGCTACTTTTTTATTCCAGTATATCAATATGATCTAGCGTGATGGAGCAGAACAGGATCTTCACATTTTTATGGATGGTAGCGGGATCCAAAATCGAAATCATACAGTTCTACGAATGTTATTGGCCTTAGTGTTCCTTGAAACATTGAATGGTATTTTCCAATCAAGGGACATTCGTTTATGCCCTGCAACCGAGATTTTGCTCTTTATAAAAATTAAACGTAAAACTTAAGACAGTTCTATATTTTGAGGAGCGGTACAGAACGCATTCTTCTCTCAAGCAAGGCTAATCAATTTCTTGAGGTTCTTCCCCAATCAGATGAGGTTTTAGGTTTTAAAAATGGTGGTCTCTCATTTACAATGGTACAATACTATCTTCAGAGACCACAGGAAAACATGTTACCCAAAAAAACCAAAAGGCGTATTTTAATATATTAGGTTTATCCATTTCAGTCATTTTGAAAAGTATGTAAGTAGAGAAGGCTTTAGCGTAGAAGGGTTACTAGAGTCGTGAGCTTCAACGTTCGCGTCGTGGATGCCGCCTGGAGGTCGGAGGTAAGATAGTTGAAGGCTTAGGATTGGGTTTTTGTTTGAAATCTATCAAGCTATACGTTGAGCTATGTGAATATAGCTGTGATTATATGTTTTGGAGTGGTATATGGTGTTTGCGAAATAACGAGAATCTGCTTCACAAATTTTGGGATAGTATCTTAATGATAAGTTGTGTAGATTGAATAATAATAAAAAAATGATTTTTGTCATCAATTAGGAATTATATTTTGTTACCACTTGAGATGAATTTTAGAAAGAATAAGTTAAATGTATTAAACAATATTTGGAATAAATAAATCGACAATAATTTGGAGATGCATAATTTATCGACATTATGCTTATCAGCTGCCTGTCCAGAGTGTCAATACATTTCGTTTACTGACCGTAGAGTTAATTAAAATTGCAAATGTCAGCCTATTGATTCCGAGAAATAGCGCTCCTACAAACGTCGTATTTAATGAAATCCCATATATCAAAATAACACTATACGTAAATCTGTACTTTCTCAGACACATGTAGAAATTACGAGGAATCGTATATTGTATGTATTTAGTTATGTTAATAAACCAAACAAATAACCAGATTTATTCCTTTCATTTTTACCTGTACATAATGTAGTGGAAAATTAGTTTTAACACTGAACTTATATAAATGTTTATCAAAATATGCTTTGTAAAATCTGTGTGACATTAGTTTATTTGAAAAATACAAAAGTAGCACAGTTTATAAATACCATTGGAAATGACCGGTTATTTCTACAACCAGATAATAGCCTTTCGTTAAAAGCACAATGCATTGGATACGATATCAGCCTTCTGAATTATTTCTGAAAGGTAATTTTTTTAGACAAACCTATATAGGTAAATTTAGGATAATGGTGTACATAGGGTAAATTTAAAAAAATTCAACAAAAAGTATCAGGTTTATGTATTTCATCAGCAAAAATATGTTGCTAGGAAAATAATTTTTTTCAAAAAGGCAAAGCTTTATAGCCCACTTTCCCATCACCCTAAACGTACAATTTTGATGCGTGTCACTTTTTACCTTGTGGACATCCCCCGATAAGCGTAGTTGGAAAGCCCAGTTCATTTAACTCTAAGGAGATGTTTAGCGAAGATCCCTACAGAGTAAACTTGCGCTGAGCACTAGTTGAAAGTACATCTAGGAAACAGTTTATCTCTGTTGTAAGGATAACCCACCTTTGAGGAGAACAATTGTACATTAATAATGTAATGTATTTATCTCTCTTATGGATCTCGTCACAGGAGTAATTATTTTCTGAAATAGAAAAAACACCAACCAGGGCGGGCCCTGTGCACTCGCCTCTCCGGGCGGGCCTGTTTGTATCCAGAAACTAATTAGAATAGTGGTATATCAATTTATATTTTATATTTGAACACCAGCATATAGGCCTATTACGTCAATAATTTGCACCTAGGTTGACTGGTTTCGAAGAACATTACTTTTTCATGTTTTACACAATATAGCATTGATTATATATATTGAAGATATATTAATTTCAATATGAAATGTCTTTTTTGCTTGGAAATAAATTTATCTAAAAGACACAGAGCCTCCTAATTCCCAGAGACGGCGAAGGTATTCATACCAAAATAATGACATCGATGCCTTAATAATTGTTAGCTCAACTAATTACAGACCACGACCAAGCAGAGGATTGTTACCGATACATATGGCCTTCCTACTAGTCAAATTGGCTTGATTTTATGTCTTACCGATAGCTTTGCGTTTAGTTTCAGTTATTAATGTTAATGTCAGTTATCATTCATCGATATTTGGACTATCATACCTATCCAGTAATTTACAGGGTGAACAAAAGAGTAAAGATTATTATCGTAGATAGCTATATAAATACGAATTCCTAAATCAATGGCATTGATTTCACCCGTTATACTGTTTATGGAGTTAGAGGTTGGAGGGAAATTAGAGAGTAGTCCGACCACCAAATGTTGGTGTAATCTAAAATAATGTGAGAGGAGAGACGGTTAGTTTATTTGCGACATAACGTGGATGCAGCTACAGGAGACTCTTCGATGTATATCTCCCAGTTAAATAAGGAATTGTTTAATACCCAAGTAAGGCAAAAAAGAAGCAACGTTAACTATACCTTCAGAACAAGGGATGAGACACTACCTTTTACAAGTATAGAATATTTTTACAAACATTTTGTTCCTAAATTGTAGTTATATGACTTTCATTTCTTTGCAAAGATGTTCAACAGGAAAATAATGCTGAATGCTCTTAAAGAGAAAATAAGAATAAGAGTTCATGAAGATTTTTCAACAACTATTGTATCATGTAAAGAAAAATTAGGATGAAATTCAAATCAAAACGCCTGTGACTAAAAAACTTTGCACTTATCAGAAAATAATTTTGGAATGATTTTAATTTTACAGATGAATATAGCAACAGCAATATATAGTGACAGGCGAGTAGAGTGTTTCCAGCGACGGGTCTAGTGCCCAGCAGGTCCCAGTGGTTCGGACCGGTACAGTTAATCAGACTCAAAACCATAGCAAGACCTTGTATTTCGCGGCCTGAGAAGAAAATTATCCTGTATACAAGTTCAAGGCACCCCTCTTAACCCAAGTAATAATCCCCAGCCTAGCTACAGAAATAATCCTTGCACTGCGGCGGCCATTGACCAGGCAGGGGGTCGTCTAACATATCTATGTCTAAAGTCTCGTTCAAATAAGGTAAATCCCGTAGTTGGCTAGCAAGTTACACATCAGATGACAATCACTTTATAACCTATTTGCTGTTATTAGTTAGGATAAAGGAAAATGACTTACCACTTTTAGAACTTTCACCACTTTTCAACTTCCAATGAAGTTTGCTCCACACTATTTGATTATAAATTTTTCGTTTGCTTAGCAACATTTTAACAATTGGTTTAGTATTGTTGCACAAATGTAAACTATTTTAATTAAAATAGATAATAACTAATATCGTAATTATAAATGACTGGGGACTCGTAGCAGCAATTGCTGATTCTTATTTTTTCCAATAAAATGAAATGAAATACTATTAAATACTTTTTAATAATTTCAATATTACTCCTGGCTCGCAACAGCAAATACTGATTCTTATTTATTGCAATTAGATAAAATGAAATACTCACTGTTAAATACTTTTTTATAATTTTAATAATATTTCAATAATTTTATTTAAATATCAATACATTTTATGATCATAACTTTTTATCCAAAACGTAATAAGGCATTATTTATTAAGTATTATAATGAAATGTAATTAAAATAAATACTGGGACACTCTGTTACTGCATATCACACTAATAGAAAAACTATCAATTCTTTGGTATCTTCTAATTATTATAGGCTAGACTATCATTTTAGGATCTTTTTAGGTTAGACTATCACCAATATTTACCTAAATATCTGCATAAAATATCCTTGGGAGGTTTGTGATATGGTGCAACCAAGATCTATATATATATAATGATTTTCAATACGCTAGTCAAATTGAGGACAGAGAATCAATTCTCCAATATTAGAATAGAATCATAATCGCTGGGAAGAGTTTACCTCAAAAGCAACTGTCGTGATGTCACGCTTATTAGTAATGATTGAAAATAGATCCTGAATAGTCCCAAGATGCAGCTCAGTTCATATTTTCATCTACATTTATTTTTATTTTTCCTCTTTTAATCAGTGAAACGATTTCGACAACATTATATAGAGGAATTATTTTATTACTGTAAAAAATAGTATTTCTTTGGGTGAACTAGTATGATGTATGTTAATAGACTGTTTGTCGATATATTCAAATTAGTGATTGTCAACGTTTATTTGCGAAACTGATATGAATCTCTTTCTATTGTAAAATGCAATTAACTGCTCCAGTAGTAAGTGCCTAAAATTCCGAATCGCTTTATATTTAACTTACTTTTGTTAAATTCGTTTTATTTAAAAGACGTTTTGTTTGTGTATTTTAGTTTCAATAATTACATATAAAATAATTTCTTGTTTTTTCGTTATTATTAAAATGATTAGCATTAAAATACTTTGAAATATAGATAAATGAGGAATTATTGATGTTAATTATAGGATTGTTAACCTCACTTCTCAAACCACACATATATCAGAATATGTCCCTACAAATCTGTTCTAGATATGCCTCAAATTGCAAACTCGATGTCGAAGCTGCAGTACTACTTCACATCACTGACCCTCTTCCATCAACCGCACTATCACCCAATATACACGCGCGCTACAGTCATCTCCAACTTGCTGACTCTCACTTTGACACTCCTGCCCAAATTGACTTAATACTAGGATCTGACGTATTTAATCGCAGTCTTATTAATGAACCACAGACCATAACCAAATGTCAACCTGCTGCCCTAAACACCTTCTTCGGATGGATTATCTCAGGATCGCTTCCAGACCATCTATGTCGTCAACCTCATGCATTCACTACAAGATTACCCGCTCGTTACGCCGCTGCACGTCGATCCATGGAGAGGAAAGAAGTCATCCACACCATTAAAGACACTCAACGCTACAAGACCTTACGAAATGTTACCACCACCAGTGGCTCCGTTAGAAGATTCAATCATATCACCGAGTCTCTTCGACCCATAGTCGACGCCTCCGGAATGCTCATGGTGGGCGGCAGAGTTCATCAGTCTCCACGAAATCACCCCTTTTAGCAACCGCCATCTCTTCAGCAGATGTCCAACCGCTTCTGTTAATCTTGGTCCACCTCTTACTTACTTGCGCAACACCTCACCAACTCTTGGACATCCATCCATCTCTTAGCATTCCACTGACCTCCTGGTTGTTCTTTCTGGTTCTTCGCCCCTCTACTAACCCCGCTCATCATTCTTCTTCATTTCTAAAACATTCGTTTTTGTGGGCGGTATGTTAGGTACAGGATTGTTAGCCTCACATTTAATAAACCACGTTTGTTGAAATCAGGCATTATTTTTGATATATCCTAGAAATCAGCTGGTGTTTTACCCGCTGATCAGTTTCCACTGCCTGCAAGAAAGTCGACGCCGGCTAGAATGTAGTTTTCTCACTGCAAAGAAATAGTTTCGTCTGTGCGTATCTCAGATAGAAGAGTTACTCCGCTCTAGTCACCCGTTGCTTTGGGCCTATTCCTCTATGTTTTAGACTAGGCCCAAGTAGTTTCTGATCTAGTTACTCTCTTATAGCCACTTCCTTCGTATCAAAAGTTACTCTCTCTATGCAACATGTCTCGTTAGAATATAGCAATCATTTTCTAGCCAAGTGCGTTATTGGTGTGCATCATTGTAAAACCGCGTTTATATGTTACACCACTTGCAGAATACTTTAGGGCAATAGTGTAATTGCGTGCTGACAATAAATTCTCGACGTCAAACTTTAATAACTCCTTTTAAATCGCGTTATAAGTTCGAGTGCCATTTACTTAGGTTAACCGCGTGTTAATAAGATTGCATCAGAACATTAATGGTTTTAACCGCTTGAATGAATAAACATTTAATTATTAAAGACGGTTTTGTACTAATATAAGTGAAGTGAAGTTATTAAAATTAAAGGTTAAATGAGTTTTAGCTTATGCCACTCTCCGAGCAACTTCGTTCATCTCTGCAAGATTCCAACAACCCTGTTGTGTCGAACGACTCACCGCTCTACAAGAACCGCGTACAGGGTGATTGGTAAGTGGCTTAGAATTAACTGCTACTCATGAAACTTGTGTTATCTCTTTTAATTATCTTTGGTGTTAAACTTAAATTCAGTGTCTTTTTTAATAATAAAGCAGACTCCAAACTGCTCCAACAAAGGTGGTCCCTCCGGACTTTTAGTGTAACCGCATACAATTTTGACCTACCCTATTGATTTTCTAATAATTCACATATTTCCTTTCTTTAGTTTTGCTACCAAAACTATACAATTGATACAAAATAAAAAGAAAATATTTAGTCTAAAAAGAAGTAATAAACTAAATCCCCTAAAACACCTTCTATTTAGTTTAATGAGCAAAAATGCAAAAATAATGTAATCTTTTGTGCTTTATAAATTTACTTCGGCATCACTTTAGACATAGTGTGACAAA